>VZTZ01001066.1:91328-216958 GCA_013400955.1 Drymodes brunneopygia
TTGCTCCTCCCCGTCCAGCGCAGGGTGCCGGCAGAGGAGCTGCTGGTCTGTAGGCAGTGATGCAGGTCGGGTCTTCTTGAAGTTTTGATCTGTAAAAACCTGGGGTGCTTTTTAATCACTCTTGCAGTAAAGTCCTGTGGAATGCTCGGTTAACACTTGCTGGGATTGTGGAGGTTCTCATCTTGTGTCTGCTTTAAACTGTGCTTTAGTCTTTGCACAGAGCTAATGCTAAGGAGTAACTCACCTACGAGTACATTTCTTGGGCTGACTCAGGGGCAGCAGTTATACAAGCAGCTGACCAATTTGCTGCTGTGAGACAGGTACAAGTTTGCAAAATTTTAGGGATGAACCTTTGTATCAGAAAGTTTTTCCATCAATGCAGTCTTCCATTCCTGCATACAGAGGCACAGAATGGGTTGGGTTGGAAGGAACCACAGTGGGGTCACCTGGTCCAAGCTCCCTGCTCAGGCAGGGCCATCCCAGAGCACAGGGCACAGGATTGTGTTCAGATAGGTCTGGAATATCTCCAGTGAGGGAGGCTCCACAGCCTCACCTGCACAGTACAGAAGTTCTTCCTCATGTTCACGTGGAACTTTCTAAGCAGGCTCTTTTCACCAGTGCCTCTTGTTCTGATACTTGGTACCACTGAGAAGAGCCTGGCTCTGTTTTTACATAAATATGTGGAAATCATTTTGCTCCTCTTAAATAAAGAGAATGGGGTTTGACCATTTCTGAAAGCAGAGGCAAACAAATAAGTTATGTGGGCTTATGTCTTTGTTGTGTTTTGGGGGGATCTAACCCAAATTTATCCCATCCATCACACTGAGACCTGTGCTTGCTGTTTTTCTTTAAGCAGGAATTTCAAAGTTAATGTGCACACATCTGATTTGGGAGTCACTTTTGGGCTGTGTGACCCTGAGATCCAGTTAATTTACTGACCTTTTGAGGAAAGAAAAGTCTGTGGGTGTGGATTTAATGGTGGAGCTTGATAAGAAAAGCCATCCAAGATTCCATATGAGGAAGGGCTGAGTGTGGCTGTTGGGGTGACATCTGCCTGTGGCTGGGATGAGCTGCTGCATCCAGCAGCGAGTGGGAATATTGTCCTGAGAACAGAACCTGAACAAAGGGTTTAAAGTGAAATATCAAAGGGTTTCTGGTTCAATGAGTGCTGCCCCTTCCTGATCCTAAGGAGAAAGAAGCATGTGGAGGTTTAATCTAAGCTGTGTCATCATGCAATGGAATACATTAAGGTGCCAAGTGAGATAATGAGCCAAATCTATTTTTAGTCCTAAAAGGAGAGGAAGTAGCAAGTTTTAAATGGTTTTTCTCTATATAGCTTTTAGGTCATGCTAGGAAATGCTGATGGTTTCTAGTGAATTCTGTGGAAGTCTGTTTGCACTAATCAAGATAGCTGCCTTCTGAGATGAAGAATGATACTGATTTCATGTTTAAAATGTAGGGTTGAGAAGTTCCATATCAGATTTAAGAAGAATGATACTAATTTCGTGTTTAAAATGTAAGATTGAAAAGTTCCGTATCAGATTTAAGCATTTGTACAAGACTGAATGTACTAAAATATTTTCAACCCAAGAAAATACCTCCAAGGCATCTTTAATAGCTGTAGAAGCACAGGGGATGAGAGGGATGTATTTTTAACCAGCTCCCATCCTGGCTGACTCTACAGAGGACACTTTATAGGATTCCTTTGGATTTTGGTGCAAAACAGTCAAACAGGGCTCAAATCTGCCTTGGTTTTTTCACTTAGTTAAAGAGCATTTTCTCTCATTCCTGACAAACCAAGCATCAAGAGGCTCAGCCTGGGGATAAATCCGAGGTGTGATTTGTGCCAGCTGATGGAGCTGCCCCTGGACCTTGTTCTTTCTAAAATGAACAATCATCGTGTTTGGGAGAGGGGGTACCAAAAAAAGAAATTTGTGTTGAATTATTTAAACTTACACTGCTAAATAATGTCTCTTGTGTAAAAAGTAGGATTGTCTGCATGTCTGTTACTTTCAAATTTCAGAGCTGATGATGTGTCTGTGGCACTTTGTACTTCCTCACCTTAAGGCAGGCTCTGCATTCCTTCTGGGACAGGCCTTTGGAGAGGGAAAAATAAACGTGAGGCAAAGTCTTGTCTTCGTGTTGAAAGACCAACACCAAAAAGGGATGGAGCCTTTCCACAGAAATGAATAGGAGCAGGCACTAACTAATATATTCCAAGTATATTGATTTGCAAATCCCTCTGAAATTGGAAAGAAATTGGAATGAAACTAAGCCTGGTTCTGCCTGTGGGCACAAAGGACCTGAAAAATTCTCCTCAAGTTTTCCATTTACTACTTCATGTGATTCTGTAAGTGTCACAAACAAAACTATTTGCAGGATCAGACGGGATATTAGTGGAAACATGACTCTCCTTTTGTTTTGTTTATTTTCTCACTATAGCAGTCTTGTGGTAAACAAGTTTTCAGCATTTTCCCAGAAAGTGCAATGATCTGATGTGTTTAGTTATCTCTCAGAGGATTTCTAGCCTTTTATATTTATGATGAAAAGTTATGGTGGAATTTTTCTAGCTTAACAGCAAATATCTCTGCAATTGGCATCCATTCAGTTGCAGGAAAATATTTCTTAAAATGAAATATCCACACAAGGAACACAGAAAAGAAAAAAAAATTTTTTTAAATTTTATTTGTTTTGATGCATGGTCCGTATCCAAACCAATGCATGTCCATTTGATATGACTTACCTTGATAATTTTTTTTAAATGCAACTATATAAATGGTATGCATGATTTGCTTAATTTGTTTTCTCTCTGACAGCTGAATGCCTGTTTTATGAGCTGGTTATATAAAGAGAAGTACAAACTTGTGTCAGAAAGGAATGATTCTCTGGGGAGAAAGAAAAGAGGTGAGTCATGTCAGTGCTGTTTTTCTCGAATCAGCAGAATATTAAACAACCTCATTTTCCTTACTCTGAAGCCTACATGTGATCTCTGAGCACCACTGGTGAGGGGTTTTTGTGTTGTTATTTAGAAAAGTGAATTCAGGGGCCATTTGTATTGACAGTATCACCTTTCATGTTAAATTGTTTTGATGACCAAGGCACAAATAGCTTAGCTGGGAGCAGTTTTCTTGGATGCAGCAACAGCAACCATTTGTTCTGCTGCTTGTGAGTCTTAACCCAGTTTTTGAGATTTTTATGCCAGTTTCTTGTGGCTCAGCGTGCTCACCATAACAGAGATGAGCATTCCCATGCTCCAAAAGCTCTTGTCTCTATTTACTTTGTTGGGGGTTTTTTCCCCTCAGATGCTTTCTCTGTAAGGAGGACACGGAGCCTATTTTGAGCCTTTGTTTGTCAAGCCCATAAATGCATGTCACTGAGAAGAGAGAAAATATCACCCAGCAGTCACAACTTGGTGAGTACAAAGGCTTGAGACACGTCTTCTCCAAAGTACTACTACAGAAAGCAAATGAAAAATGAATAAGCATCAGGGGCTTATTTATTTATTTATTGTTAGTGGGGGCCTCCTGTGCACATTGAGAATCTCTGTTATTCAGGAGTTGTTCTGGCAATGGCCCATCTGATTTTCATTTTGCTTTCCTTCACAGCCCCAGTGCTCACTCCCATTTTACAGGTGAAGGAACAGGAAAAGAGGTTGGGAAAAATGTAAAGGAGGACCCTCAACCTCAGCTCCCTGCCCTGACACACAGCTCCTCACATCCTTCTATGCTGTGATGATGAGAAGGGGAATTTCTACTCTTATTGCAAATTATGCAGCTTATAACAGTGACAGCCCTGTGTGTGGGGAGTGAACTGGTATCTGCAACATGCCAAGGCCAGCAGGGAGCTCTGGGATGTGGTCACTGAGCACTGTAACTGCATGAGGAGCAGGGAAAGGCAGCTCTGGGGGGATTCCTGAGGTGCTGTCAAAGCCAGTGAGGTTCCAGGTGACAAATAATATATATTTATATTTATTTTATAATTATATATTATGCCACATAAATGTTGTTTGTGCCAGTTTGAAGGGATGAATCTCATTACCCTCCCTGGGTTTTTGTCCCCCTTAGCCCTCAGGATGTCTGAGGAGAAGGGATGTACATATAAATTACACTGCAGGTCCAAATCTCCCTTCTTCCCACATTTTGGGGAATTAATGTTCTTCTATAAGGATTATCTTAGGTTTTTACAGGCACTGTGTTCTTAAGAAAGCACATGGCTGGAAGTTCCTTATTCTCACTTCCATCCTCAAGGTATTCCATGGTCTCAGATACCCAAAACTACAAGAAACTACAGCTATGAGGGGGTCTGAAAGCTGTGTTTGCTGTAAATGAGACCCCTAATACAGGAAAGCCCAATGAACTGTTTCTTGTTACATTTGGAACATCAGTCCTGCAGGTTCTACAATTCAGGGTAGTAGAAATAGCTCCAAGAAACTGGTGTTGGTTTTAAATATAAAAGAATGCAGTGTAAGATCCCAGAGTTTTAAAATAACTCTTTGGAGCACTTAAATTCCATTTAGAAACAAAATACCTCTGCAAATGAAGAACCTCTGATTTTCCTATGCTTTGCAAGTCTTTGTATTTTAGAAGCAAAGCAGCTCATTTTTGTCTCAGAGATCAGTTTGGATAACTTGTAGCCTGATCAGAGATGTCATTTCTTCTTATTATGTATTGCATTCAGACAGTGCATTCTGATTCAGATCTCATCTCGTTGCCAAATCTGGAATAATTTTGACGTACACATTTTTCAAATTAATTCGAACAGTGAAGATCATTCAGTTGTCAGCAGAAGTGGGAAGGGAAAAGTGGTGCTCTGTGCTAATTAGATGAGAGCTGACGAGTCTTTGATGTAGAGCTGCAGGACAAAATCCTGATTCCACTCATGTAGTACCTTTCAACATTTACTTCAATGGCATTTTGTTGTTGTCACTTCATTTCTTGTGTAAGGCAGGACTTCAGGGGGTATTTCACACTCTGACCACAACACACAAGAAATTCAGCTGTTGCAGAGTTAAAATACTTCAGGGGCCAGTGACACATGAAACAAGTGACTGTGCTTCCTTCAGTAGGTCACAGTTTGCAGTTCTTTGGCACCTGAAATCCAGTGAAGACCATAACAATCAGGATTTACGAGCATCTCTCAGAAGATACAACCTCAGTTGGGCTTCAATTCATGGAAGGAAATCTAGGAAGTCTAGAGCTGACCAGCAGCTGAAGACCAGTGAAAGACCATACTGATTGGAAATTCTAAAAAGCAAGGTCCAGGTTAGCAGAGCAGTTTGTGTTCTGAGGCTGAAGCTGTGCATTGCATGACAGCCCAGAAGTCACAGCCAGCACTTCCAGGTCTGATACTCAGGGAGCTGCAGAGTAAGAAATGATTTACAGCTTGAGGTTTGAGCTTCCCCAGGGGGAAATGCTGTGGTGACTTTATGCTACACGTTCATTCTTCACTGACTGCTCCTGTGTGTTGGTTTTGTGTCTGACTGGGATAGATTAATCTTTGGGGTGGTTCCATCCATTCAATTTCCTGCTCACCAGCTCCTGAAGCAGGACTTGGGAAGGGAAGCAGAACAGCTACCAATAAATTTCTGGAGTTTCTAGTTTAATTTTAGGGAAAACTAGGACTTCATACCATCCCTACACAGCAAGGTTACTGCTTCCTCAGAGCTGGAGGGTTTCTGCAGCAGTTTGCATCCTCATTTAGGCAGAAAGTGGATGTGCAGCAAGATCAGTGCTGGGCAGGGTGTGCTTTGCTCCTGTGCAGATGCAGTGACTCATCTGAGAAACCATTCCTCAGCAGATTCCCGGCTCACTCGGGTTACTTTTTCAGTGTGGTTTTTTTGGCCAGCTGTGGGCGTTGCCATGGCAGCGGAGATCGGGACCATCCCTCCCCTCCATCCCTCCCCTCTGGGTGCTGTTTTAATGCCATCTTGCTGCGAGCTCTGGAAGGCCAGGCTGCTCAGCAGCCCCTTCGTGGACAGGGTGTTGTTTTTCTGGGATCAGCCCTAAGAGCAAACTTTTACCCTACAGAGTTAGCCCAGGACAGGATTAGATGGATCTTCTATTCCGTGGCTTCAGGGTGGACACTGTCAAAGCAAAGTCAGAACAACGGAATCGTGGAATTTTCTGTGCTGTTACTGTAAAAAACACCCTTTGCCAGCCTTGCCTCCAACCAGCCTAGACTGTAATGGGGTGAAAACACCTCCAGACTCTGCAGCTGGGATCTCAGGTATTTTGGAAATAAATCCTTTAACATCTTTATCCAACCAGTAAAGTGCAGACTTTGCCTGGTAAATTCTTCCAGTCGAGTCAAAAATCAGGTGGTTGCCTCAAAGAGTGCCTTTGTTTTCCCTTGTCCCTGATATGTGCCTCTCGTTGTTATACAAATGTATCCTTTTAGGTCTAGACACAAAAAAAAAATACTTTCCAAAGCATCAGTTTAATGTAATCTGTGAACCACACAGATACTTTTAGCCTCTCCCTCCTACAAATTATTTCTGCAAGACCAAGTCCTTCGAGTTTTAAGGTTCAGTTGCAGAACTCAATTTTTTAAATTATTGTTAACATGTACTCTAAAAATGTTTTATTCTAACCCAAAGTGAAATACAGAGACTTGGAACACAAATTTTTGCTAAATATGCAATTAATTATGTACATGAATGACTGCTTAGAAATCTTGCTTGTCCTTTGTAAGCGTGTGTGTTGTATGGAGATGGATGTTCAGGCAGCTAAGGATTGTATGACCTGTGGTATTTATAATTAGGTAATTATACCCTTGCTTAATGAACTAGCAAACGGGGGTTTTGCTGATGTTGTTTTTTTCCCATGTCCTAGAAAGTGGAAATAAACCCAATTAGATCAGTCAAGGAAGATGCCAGTGGGTTTGCTTCTTCCAAATCGTTCAGAAGTCATGAATTATTTTAACATTTAGTCTTCTTTCTCCCTTGACTTCTTGGCTGTTACAAGAATTCTGTTTATGAATGCATTAGGAACCGAAGCTGTCAGAATCAATCTCTGTGTCCATTTGTGAGGGTGAATGTGTGATATGTGCAGCTGAATGGTGCAGTCTGTACTCCTGACATTTTCATGTGGGCTCTGTCTGGATTTCCTGAGCAGAAGATCAGCTGGCACCACAGGGATGTCACAGCCTGGGCATTCTACCCAGGGCAAGTGTCACCTACCTGCTGTGTACAGAGGTATTTCCACTTCTGGAAAATGCAGTTACTTGGATCAGCTTTGGGTCCATTTTCTATTAGTCTTGGGTTTTAACCTGCATTTTCCTATCCAGGGCAATGAGGAGCCCTGCTTAAGACCATAGGGAGCTCTATTTAATTATAATTGGCAACCTGCAATCCTTTGTGCTGTCAAGGAAATCCTGGAGCTAATGGATGGTACTGCAAACCCTTGGTAGTGGTTTTACACTCAGCAATTTGTTCTTTATTTGGCTGAATAAATGTCTGATGAAGCTGAGAGGAAACGTTGGACAGAGGAAATTCTTGGTGTACCTCCCCTAGGAACTAATTCATTATCTTAAAGGGTAATTTTGCCATCTAGCTTTTATTGATGCATCTGAAGTAGCAAATATCAATGTATAACTTTATTAGTAGTAAGACAATTTACAAGAGCAGCGTGCCCTGGCAATTGTTGTAAAATGTGTCACTCTCTGTGGGCAGAGAATGATTGTCTCTGCTCAGATGGTTTTATACAGGACTGGTGGCCCCAGGCTTGGTTTATTAATTGTGTTCTAAGCACAGTGAGAGAGTCTCATTAGCCCAGAACAGGCACCTGTTTTGCAACGTGGCTGTCTCAGCTGCAAAGTCCAGATGAAGCAGGAGGGAATGGGTTTCCCTTCACCATTTATGGGATGAGGAAGAAATCTGGAGCTTGTTAAGAGTCAGAAGGTGCCGTGGTTTGATACCAACTGGTGAGACACCTCATCCACTTCATCATCATCAAATTTGTTCTGTGTCATTTCAGGCACATCAATCTTTGCAGTTCTGTTGTGGAATTGAGTCCTTGAGGAAGAACAAGCCTCGGGCAGAGCAGAGGGCTGATGCAAACACAAGCTCCTGCTCTCTCCCTGAGCAGTCGTGGGTGACTACAGGGGCAACCGAGTATTTTGATAATTCTGTGTATTTTAAATTCGGCAGTGCAGCCTGCAGAGGTTTTTCTGACTGGCAGCCACTAGAGAGCACTACGGGATTGTCTCTTTTCCAAAGCAGGGTGTGGTGAACTACAGTGGGAAAGGCTTTTTCACGTTTCTGAAGAGTCTTATTGTGCTCTGTACCAAATAGAGGATATTAAACCAAGATTTTAGCACCTCTGGCATTTTGCTTTACACAATTATTATTCATGGTGGCTTCTTTCATCAACGTGTGATTCTCACTCCGTAGAGTTTCACTGAGTCCCCTGTAGTAATTAATATATTGGGTAATTTTCCTGTAAGGCTGAATGATGGTGCTTTGCTGCCTGCTGCACAGATAACCTTGGGAGACTCAAGTTCTGCTTTAGCTTATCCTTAGAAAAACTTCTGCCTCAAATCATTCCCATTCAGCAAACAGTGAATGGAGTGGATCTATGTAAAATACATAAACTCAGAGAAATGATGAATTAAAGGGAAAATGCTGTGTGAATGAATCTCTTAGTCTCTCCTAATTCCAAGTATTTGATGTTTCCTTATCTGACTGACACTGTATTTTGTTAGATGTTGTGGCCTATCTTTCATATTCCCCCAGAAAGAAATGATTGCATTATTTTCTTTTGAGGTACCTGTGCCTTGAGATTTTTTTTTTCTCTTTTCATACATCCTTCTGAAATCAGCTGGACCTTGAATGTTTACACTTTGCCCTTTTAAAGCTCCTGTGTGCTTTTTGGGAGGATTTCTTCATTGAAATCATTGGTATCTTTCAGCTTATTTTATGAGCAGAAGGTTGCAGCTTAAAACTTGGCAGTGCTTGTGGAAGAAAACACATTCTCAGAAGATAATGAGGAGCCCAGAAGTCCAAAGTTTTCCTCCCCAGGTCTGCAGCTCTGCTTCCAACAAGTGGTGAGTGCAGCTGTGGTCAGCAAAGGGATTGTCACTGACTTTTGTTTCCTTCCTTCTGAAATTGGTGCTGAAGGGCAGAGCCACTTGTTCTACTGAAGTGAAACTTTTCTGTCAGCATCATCGAGTCAGAGCAGCTGGAGTGGAATAAACTGGATTCTGGAGAGATTAAATGTTGGGCACAGCTGTGTAAATGGAATATGTGGTGATGTGAAAGACCCCTCTCATGACAATGGTATTCATCACATCATCCTAAATAGACCAGACCTAAGAAAAAAAACCCCCTGAGCTGCAGATCCCAAAATTAGTTTGTCAATCTGTTTATGTCAGTGTTAAACTTGAAATCCTAATTAGCAGGATTGGTTTGAAGCACTTGCTGACAAAACCCACGTTGCTTCTCTGGCAGTTGAACCAAATTGCTTAAAATAATAACTCCCAGGTGTCCCTGTACATTTGGTGGGTTTGTCTGGGGATTTTTTTATAGCTCTTCTTCACAAATAATGAAGAAACTTTGTAAGAGAGACTCCAATTCTATTCACCTTTCCAGTACCAGAATGCTCAGCTGGGAAGTGGTTTGACCATATGGAAAGTGTTACTGGCTCTAAATCAAGTGATGAAATGTGAAAGTTACTCAAACAATTTGTTTAAGAAACTTAGAACAAACAACATGTAGAATATGGTATTTTTTAAAATTCTGACATCTATAAAGGCTTTAGGAATAGTTGGGGCTTTCTAGGAGTTTTCCTGGATATCCTGGACCAAGATCCTTCCCAGGAATACCTAGACTGAGACCCCTGTTATGATTTATGTACTGAGAAATTTTCAAAGAATTTCCTATCACTTTCTGGGAATTAATTAATCTAAATCTTTTCTAGTTTTTCTGGGCTATGCAGGTGTTCCTGAATGTGTGATATTTCCAGGAATTTCTCTACAGAGACCTTTTCTACAGTTTCTGGACCTACAACCTGTCTTATCATTTTCTCACTTTTTATAGGGATTCCTGGATTCTAGAACCTGAAGTGCTTCCTGTGCTGCTCTAGGAATTTCTAGGTTTAGACCCTTCCTAAGAATTTTTCCAGGTTTTCTAGGAAATCTTGGGTCTAAACTCTTTCCAGGAATTGCCTTCAGAGGTCCTTACAGGACCTGCAGTAGCTCCTCACATCCCATATGCCCTGATTTTGTTTCAAGGTCTAGAAATAGTTGTAACTATTTTTTGCTGTCAGAGATAGGCATCAGTCCTGTGCAGAGCTGAGGAGCTGGAGGCATCCTGCAAAGAAACTGCTTGAATTCCTGTTTTAAAATCAGTTACCACAAAAGTGATTTTATCCCTCTGAAAACACACTACTGAACACACTGCCCCAGGAGTGATGATAAAACAGCTTTGAGTGCAATCTACATTCCCTCCATTCTCTGATTCCCCTGTCCCTCTCACAAAGTCAAAAATTGCTCTCAGGGACCTTGTTAGTTAATACATGAACTCCTCATAGCACCATCCATGCAAAGGCAAGTCATAAAATGTTTACTCTTCTCCTTCTGCCAAAAGCTCGGAGCCAGAGCCTTAATTGGACTTGAAAAATATGCTTATATATTTTCCTTTAGGGCACTGGGGTTTCAAACTGCTGTCTGGCTGTTGTCCTCAATCCTGAGTTAACTTTCGTGGTCTAGGTGAGAGTAAATCCAACCTTCCCACAATGGTCTGTTGCAAAGGTGATTTTATTTTTCTGAGAAGGAGGAACAGAGGGACAGTGTGGTGGTGTCTGATCAGGGCACTCTGATCTCTCAGAGCTACCTGACAATTTCTGATCTTGCTGGCTTTCTTTCAGCACCAAAAAAAAAGGGAGAATTCATGAATGTGTAGATGCTTCCTTGCAGGTCTCTTCCTAAGCAAGGGGTGATCTCCAGCTGCACCAGGGGGTGTCAGTCCCTTATGAGGCCAGAAAAAAAGGCTCTGAGCTGCTCTAAAGTGTCACTTTAAATAGTTTTTATTAGAGCTGACACTATAGGGAAAGAGTAGCACAGATAATCTTATGTCCCAAAAGAGATATGAACCGGGGTTTGAATTTTTGTGGATTCAGTAACAAAATTAAAAGTTGTCGTTTCTCCGTTCCCTCCCTTCCTTTTCACAACCCTTTGTTTTCCATCAGTTCAGGAGAACGAGCCAAAGCACCCATTTCTATAGCATCAGTGAAATGAAGCAGGTGTGGAACTATTTGTTATTTTGTCACTCTTGGAATAGAACTGTATTTTTGGAAGTGACAGCAGAGAGAACAGTCTACACGAGCCAGTTGTTAAAGATTCATCCTCTTGTGAGCTCAGTTTAAGACTTTGCATTTTTCAGTCCTAATGTTGTGTCGAATTTACCTTGCTTTCCACTAAGCATGAATCATTCTCCTTGATTAATCCTGATAATAAAATTACATACTAGAAGCCCTGTAGGATGAGAAATAATTACTGAGGCACTGTAGGAGTGAGGGAGTCAGCTGCCTTCATAGAGTACCCTTTAGAAACCCCAAAATGCCTCTCTCATAATCATTGCACAACATGAGCTGCCAAAAAGCAGCATTTGAGGAGAGCCTGAACTGCAAAACTGGCATGACAGGTTAGAGGAACCACTTTCCTGTGCCTCCTGGTGTAATGTTACACTGAATGGCTGCTGTGTCAAGAGAATTACTACAATCAGAAATATGAAGAATTTAAAATTAAGAACTAAATGACACTGACTTTATAATGCCTGTAAATGATGTTACTCAAAGTGGCTGGCTTTCATCAAAATTGGAGTTAATTTGGTCAAATTACCAACACATTTCTTTTCACTGCTTCTTTCAAACCAGCTCTAATTATAACCTTAAAATAGCATATTTACTGGCAAAAAAAAAAATCCCCAAGATATGGGTCAGCAATCTATTTCCCTTAGCTCAGAAATCTTATTAAATTTTTTATATTTATTTTCCCCCAAGGGAAGCACATGTTTGCTGAAGTAGATTTTTCAAATGGTTGCTTTTCAAATGGGAGCTTTCTGCAACTTCTTTGGGTAGGTTAAGATAGAAAAGTTACAGTACATTTAAAAAATAGCTTTTTTTTTTCCTCCCAGTTTTTTCATCTACTTTTCTCATTTACCTGTTGCAATCAGGCAATATCTACCAGCAAACTGGCAATTAAGATTTTAGAACTCTCCTTCTTGCTTTACCTGAGCTGTTTGGACACGTCCTGAAGTAAACAAGTAAAACTAAAAGACCAAGCAAAACCTCTACAAGAAAGGCTACAGAAAGATATCTGCCCATATATCTTATAAAGGGTGGAAATATTCAAACTGGATAGTCCTCTCCTCTTTTTGATGTGGAATTTTTAACCAAACACTAATGGTGCTTGGGAATTCCATGTTGCGACTGACTGGAGCTGATCAGCCCAGCTGCTCCCCTCAGCTCTGTGGTATCTGGTACAGCATCACTTTCCTTGCAAATATTGAATTTTTCATCTTCAGAGCTGACACAGATGGTTTCCATAATGCACTTGGGAAAATACTTTTTGGGACAGTTTTTCACCTGGGAGTACCAGTGGCTACATTTACTTCACCCAGTACCTGGAACAGGGGTTTTGCTGGCAGTTGCATTTCTGTTCTCTCTCAGAGATGAGGTGCCTGAACACCAAAGGAATAAAAACTGTGCTCAGAACTTCTGGGCAATCTGTTCCAGGGCCTCACCATCCTCACAGCCAGGAATTCCTCATTCCCAATATCCCATCCATCCCTGCCCTCTGGCAGTGGGAGTCATTCTGTGTCCTGTCCCTCCATCCCTTGTCCCCAGCCCCTCTCCAGCTCTCCTGGAGCCCCTTCAGGGCCTGCAAGGGGCTCTGAGCTGTCCCTGGAGCTTTCCCTTCTCCAGGCTGAACACTTGAACTCTCCCAGGCTGGCTCCACAGTGGATGCACAGATCTGTCCTGGCTCTGTCACTGAGCTGGGATAGCTCCCTTTGGTCAGGGACCCCTGAACAAGTTATTTCAGGGCATAAAGAGTTCAAACCATTGTGTGAACTTGAAATCCTTCAGCTTCTCCACAGGGCTGCCAAACAGAGCTTCTTACCCCAGGACGAGATCATCCACCTCCCATTCACCTCCTGAGGTGAGAAAAGAATTTATCCCCTTTTGAATAACTGCTTGTTAGGATAAGGATGTGAATTTATCTCTTTCTCATGGAATAACTGGAGCTCTTCAGGTTTATCCCCTTGCTTGCCCTGCAGAAATTTCTTTGTGTCTTCCAATCTTCTCTGCATCTTTTTTGTGGGCATCAAGAAGAAATAATGTTTTTAATAGTTCTGTTGAGTAGTGTAAGATCTCCAGATGAAAGTGGAATAGGTGTAATAATCCTTCCTTTTTTACATATGATAGAAATGATTTGACCAAGGATTAGGAATCAGAACAGCACAGTAGGTTGGCTTATTTATAGGCTTGGTTTTTTTAAACTAAGGCTGTGGGAATGACTTTTTTTTCCTGGTCCATCAGTTAAATGGGAAGATCAGAAATCAAAACTACCCTTTTTCCAATTTGCTTACATAAAAGGCCATTATATTTTTTTCCAATAAATTGCTGTGCAAATTAAGTCCTGAAGGTAATTTTTCTAAAAACCAGTTACAACAGCAGTTCAAAAAATAATTTTTCCCTGACATAATTTCCTCAAATAAGTGCAGATTCTTCAATAATTCAGTGAACTGAACTTTATGATCTCATTCTCTTCTATTTCAGAAGGTGAAGATTAGCTCTTTTGGCTGAAACTAGGTGTTAATTGATGTAGCAGTGTCATGGAACTGCACCTTCGGTTTCTCCATTCGAGAGGAAAAATGCATTATTTAAAATCTGAGATTCCTTTAATGAAGTACAGACTGAAAACCTTCTGCTCATTCTAATCCAGACATGCTTTACAGATAAATACAGATGTAAACGATGACCTGAGCATTTGAGGTTCAAACTCTCTATGAAAGCTGAATATTAAAGGCTTTGTACAGAATTTGGTGCTTATTTCTCCAACTGCTAAAACGCCAGGCAGGCTTGCAAAACATCCTGGTGCAGGAATTGGTGCAGCCACATCCACCCTGCAACCTCTGTGCCTTTACTGATGTTTGCTTTATTTCTCAGAGAGCCTTTGTTGGTCTGGTGCTGCCATTTGGGTGAATTTCTAGCCAAAATGTTAATGAAAGATCCCAAAAGTCATCCCAGTTTGTATCAAGGGGGAAGAACAGCTGGAAGCCCTGCCCTTCAGTGGCCCTGGCCTGGAGCCTGGCAGGGCTCTACAGCCTTGAGCTCTGAGAGTTGGTGAGAGCAGGAACATTCCCATGTCTGCTCCATGGAAATGTGTCTTTTGGGCACAAATTCCATGCCTGGAACTTTCAAAATTTGCTGCTACATTAAAATATCCCTCAGCACCGAGTACACATTATGCAGATATGTAAATGAAGATAAAATGTAATGTGATCTGGTAAGGTTTGGATGCCACAGAAATGCTGCATAGTCCCACCAGCACCAAGTTACCTCTTCCTCTGGGTGGAATAATGTCTTGGTTTCTAGCTAATCATTTTTAATTCTTTTAGTCTATATAGAAAGGGAGGAAAATACGTTTTCAGCAGGGTGATGCTGTTAACCAGCTCAGATTTCATGTTACACCTGACCACTGCTTGCTCACCCTAACATGCCTTAGCCTGCACAACCTTCTCCCTCTTCCCTGCATTTTCCAGGGAAAATAAGATTATGTTCCTGAGAAGACCAGTGGCAGAGCCTGGACTGTGTTCTGAACTGATTTTAATTGCTTATTTTCTGCACAAGGGAGAAGCTGCAAAGGAGAAAATCAGTGGAAACTTCTAAGACGTTTCTACAAGCACAAATCTTCCTTGATTGCCTGGCTTGGTTTTAAAGACATGTAAATTTTCAGCTTACCCAGGGATCTCACAGAAAACCTGGTTCCTGCAGTTTCTTTTTTCTCCCAGTTTTTTCATCCACATCTTATGTACAGAGGAGATTTATTGATACCCTTCAAGGGTAGGGACAAACAGTGGCTTTGTTGTTTGTGGTCATTCTAGTGGAGCAGCAAGAAAACAATTTCACCTGTGCAGGCAAAAGTGAATTTTGCAACCCAAAGCCTGAGGGCACAACTAATTACCCTGGAGGGTGGGGCTTGCTGGGGCAGCGCGAGTAAATTGGAGTGCTGAAAGAAATTGAGGGGGGAAAATAGAGGTTGCTTCTCTTATTTTCTTCCTCCTGGCCACCAGTATGTTTGGAGCCTTTCATCAGTGACAAAAGCTGCCCTCCAGGTTCTGCAGGAATCGAGTCCAGGGGAGGTGGGACAGTCCCTTCCAGGGCTGTTCTGGTGTCTCAGGCAGCAGAAGTTGCTCCTGTACTCAGAGCCCATCCTGGCAGGAGGGCTGTGCACACGCTGTAAATGGTGAGGAGCTGGCAAAGCTGTGGCAGAAAAGCAAGCTGACAGGGAGAGGTTTTGCTTGAGCCTGCCACGGCAAGGCTGCTCTTAATTCTCGAGGCAGGGAAGGGGAGAAGAAGCAGTTTCTTTATTACAATCTCCCAGCAGTGATCCCACACCGACCTGGGAATTGTCGCAGTGTGAGGGGTTTGGGGTGTTCCTTTTGAAAACAGAAGTATGAATGCCATCATTCCATCTAAATGCTTCACCAAATGCTAAAAGTTCTGAAATCAAACTTAGGGCAGGGTTAAAACTACTTGTCACAGTGATTTTGAATGAGGATCCATCTCGGTGCTTTTTGACTCCACTGTGAGCAGGACCAGCTGTTTCTTCCCGTGATCAGCTCAGTGATTTGGTTCCTGTGGCACCCAGAGCCAGCAATTAAAGCTTCACACCACCGAGCCCCTGGGCACATGATCCACGTGTAAAAAACAGGAGGAGGAAATGAAGAGAGTGTCCTGCAAAGCCAGTTTGAAACTGCATTAAAAGGGAGCTCTGAAAGGTTTAGTGACAAACCCAAAACAAGCACCTACCTGAGCAGCAGAGATGGCTCTGCTGGCACCAGGGATGGAGCATTTCCCCACAGCCCAGCTCCAGGGTGAGTTGATGTGAGGCCCAGCTGAGCTCCACACAAAGCTTGGAAAAGATTCTGAGGTATAGTTTTTTGGTTTTTTTTTTTAATATGTTTTCACTTCGTTGTGGTTGGTGTTTCTGCGCTCGCCTTTTGATTTCTCTGCATGATTAAGCACCTAAATGCTCGCTGTCTTTGTGGGTTGTTTGTTCCATTTGAAGTTTATTTTGCTTGTTTGGGTTTGGTTTCCATTCATACCAAATGAAAATTAATAATTATATGCTTGTAAAAAACAAGGGCAAGATTTAAAACCAGAAAAGGAGGGTTTTTTCTTTCTGCTTCCCTGTGTGCTGCTCCTTTAGAAAACTTCATTTTCTATTATAAATTCTCAGCACTGTTTTTATAATTTGGAAGCTTTAGCTTAGTAAAGTTGGCTGCCCAGAAATCAACCTGCCTGTGCAGAAGCACAGTTTGGAAGAATCAGTAGTTTCCAGTTACTGTTAAAAGGTGTATCTTTGCCAAAGAAACTGTGGTCATTTCTGTTAAGGTTAAAAGAAAAAATGGGGCATTTTTGGCTTTTTTTTCATTTAATCCTGCCTTATTATATTTGTTCCTGTCTATTATCAAGTCCTCATTGCCATGATTGAGACAGCAGCAGAAATTTTGCCTAAATTGGATTGTCTTTTGAGGGCAACTAATAATTAAATCTCCTGCAGCCTGTGCTGTTTATAGGCAATGGAAGTAATTACCAAGTTTGAAAGAAATGCACTAATCTGGGCAATGTTTGAAAATGTCTCAAACATAATGGAGATACAAGCCAGCAAGGGGTTATTGGTCTAGACAACATAACCATGGCATTTCATTTAGCTCCACAAACTGTTTGGTTTACTGTCTGAGGAGGGCTTCTGTTCATCACTGTTTAATTTGATTTTACTGTACAGCAACACTGGCACTTTAGCTTGTTTTGTAAATTGCTCTTGTCAAGGTTATGAACTTGGTTACCACCCTTAGCTTAGATGGGAATTTTTTAGAAGAAATGTTTATCAAAGTTCTTCCTTCCCTTGGTGTCCAGAGCTATTTCATAAAAGTGTAATTTTTCCTTCTTTGTGTTTCTTCAAGTCACATTTTCTGGCTTGTTCCATGAGATTCCCTTACCCAACTGGTGGTCCTGTTCTTCACAGTTCTCATCTCTATATGTTCTCCTTAAAACAATAAAATTCTCACTGTGAAGAACTTTCTATTTGAAGTGGGAAGGCAGCATTCCTTTTTAATGTCTGCTCTCTGTGTTCCAACATGGCTTGCCCCTGGCTGAAGTTCTTGCATGTCTCCAAGGATATTACTAATCCACTTTGGAAAATAATGGAAAATCTGTTTTACAAAGGTTTTAAGTCTTTTAAACTGCTTGTGTTTCAAAATGAGTCCACTCCTTCCAAATTGAAATTCTTTTCTTGAAAGAAAATATTTTTGTTTTTCACTCTTATAGGAAAAAACTACAGAATAAAATCCATATCAAGATTAATGGTGATGTTCTTAGTTATTTTTGAATGAAACAAGATTTTTTTGGTGTAGTACTGGAATTAGTAGTGGTATTATTTTTTTCCCCACTTGGGAAAGAGAAATAACAGCAGTCAGTAACATTTTCTCTATTATTTTAAATTTAGCAAAATTACAGGAATTACTAAAGAATTACTCCAAGTGGGTTATTTAATCTTGGTTTGGTTACCCAACCCTTTTTCTCATTTATTATCCAGTTATATACTTGCAATGTTATTCTACTTCATTCCAACCCACTCTAAGCACTTCATTGCATCTTTTTTTCAAAGCACATTTTTCATGTGTGCTCCAGTGTGACCAAACTTTTTAGCTTTTTTCTGCTTGGTTAAGAAAACCATTTTTTTTTTTTTTTTTTTTTTTTTTTTCAATTTTTTCTGGCTATGAAAGCCATACAGATTGGATCTTAACCCTCAAGGAAAATATTCCAGATACTTCCTCCCAGGTATACCTGTCAGTGGCTCATCTGCTTTATCTTAGAAATAAATGCCTTGGAGGAGAAAAAATGCATCAAAATAATTCTTGAATTGTGACACTGCAGTAATCTGTATTGGGTAATGATCCATCCCCAAATGTGTGGTGTGATTTCAGTCTTGGAACATTAAACTCACTCAGTTTTGAGGCAATCGCTGCATGTTCTTCTTATTTAAATGCATATATGTATGAGTGCACTGACAAATACTTCTTTTTCATGGCATTAGTAGTTAAATGTTTCAAAAGAATGTTCCCTCTTCACCTTTAGGTAGAGATGGAGATCTCTTTATTTACAGTAACTTTCACTGATGGGTCTTAATTACTTTTTGAGATTATTTCCGTGAATCACTGAGGTTCAGATTTTTGCAGACTCACCCAGGAGGCTCCATTTGTGTTTTCCTCCTCCTCCCACCCAACAGGCAGGTCAGGGGAAGAGGGAACATTGAATGCACCAGCTCTAGGATTTTCTTCCCTCTGGTTTGTCGAGGGAATCAGTATTGCCATGGTTTGGTGAGATGCTGGATCTCCTCTGCATGAGTGAGAAGGAAGGAGAGGCTGAGCTGCTGGAAACAGAGCACTGAAATCCTGGCCCTGCTGGAGCCACTGCCTGAAGTTCATCCTGATTTCCCCCTCTCCTGGGGGAACACTTTGCATGATACCTGTTCTGCAGTGTTTGCTCTTTGTAGCTGAGCCTGGGCATGTTGGCTGTCCCTAATTAGAGTAATCTAGGAAATTTAAACAGCTGAGCTTAAAAGTTAGCCTTGAAATGTGTGTTTTATTCATATAACAAATCTGCTGTGATACTTACTTACATATTTGCCAAGAGTGATGCTGTCTGAAATCATTTGAAGAATATATTCTCCTCTTAAGACCATAGACTTTCATTTCTTTTTTTTTTTTTTCCTTACAGAATGAAAACTCTTGGACATACTCTTCCATAAAGCAAACCTGTATCTCTTATCATTTCTCATTTATCATCTCTCCAGGGAGTAACATAAGGTAGCAATCATTGTGGAGAGAATGGGCAGAGCATGTGGGGTAAAGGAACTATTGCCTATATAAGAGAAAAATTACTTTTCTCTGTGTCAGTAGTAATAGTTCTGTTCTTTTGATTTGAGTGGCAGAAGGTGACAGTGATAGAGAAATACTGTTCAAGTAATAATGGAACTTCCTTTTAGTCAGAGGTAAGAGGGCTATGGGTAAATGCCTGTTTTTTCAGGTGAAACACACAGAATCTTTTAGACAAACTTAATGATAATGGAGGAAATAATCTTTGGCTAAAAAAAGTTATAAAGACAGTAACAGCATTATTTTTCACTCTTGAATGTGTTATATTCTACAGTGCAGAAAGTAATTAATATTTCATAACCGCATGAAATTGTATCGTGTAGGTGTCATCAAATGCAATAATTAAGCCTCAGCAGAGTGGTTCCAACATGCTGTTACTGGTGTGACCAGCCAGTGCTGGGAGAGAGGCTGATGGGGGAGCCCGAAGGCAACCGGGGCTAAAAGACCAATGTCAGCAGCACCTTAACGAGCTGAGAAAAGGCTTTGTGCCCAACATGCTGCTTCTTGTGCTTTAATAACTGATCACTGCTGATACTGCTCCCTCTGACAGCCAAGTCTGCACGAAGGTGATAAAAACATGAACTGTGAGTAACACACCTGAGCCACTGTTTGGGAGGCTTTTCCTCTTGTTTTTAGAGGCTGGTGATAAAATCAGAGCTACATCACTGAGCTGCAGAGGGCCAGGATGAACCCCTTGTGCAAGGACGTTGGTTTTGTAAGGAATAGGTTTTATAACATGCATTCCTCTCTTGTAGGGAGCATCCAAGAACAGTTATTCAACTCAAACAATTAAAAAGCCAAGTTTTGTCCTCTCTGGGTTTGTCAGAATCTGTCTTATTTTAAAATCAGTGGCAGCATTTGTCTGTAAGAAATGAGTACGTGTGAATGCTGGGCCATGATTGTGGACTTTGGGTTCAGGAGACAGGAAAAGGTAATATTTGAGATTCAAATTGATACTGGGTATCAGGAACTCACCTTAAGAATTTCTCAACCATCACCCATAGAAATAAAGGACTGAACTGTACTCTTTAAAGAGTTACTTTTGTTTTTATTGTGCACAGTCTTCCAGAATGACCTTTTAAATCAAGTATTTTTTGGCTAGAGAGTGGGAAAATAAAAGCAAAAGAACACCCTCAAAACAAAACAAAAAATTAAGAGGCTGCTGGGTAGAGGACGGTAAACCAAAAAAAGACTGCTTCTGAATTGGCAAGGGAATTTATATGTCATGCCAGGTATCTTCTCCTGTGAGATGAGTTTAGATTTGGAGAGCAGAAGATGAGAGCCTTAGGACAGTCTGGAAGAGGGAGAGTGAGGCAGTTGGGAGTTTTGGAGGGTTCCTGTTCCAGGTGGAAGGTGTTGTCTCTAACACGCAAGTGAAGCCTCACAGGTGAGGGAGGCAGCAAACATCTGGCAGAGCTCAGCACTCAAAGTGGGTAAAATTAGAGAACAGGCTCAGGGTGACCACTGGGGAATTCCTCTGAGCCTCTGCAGAGTTTCTGTTCCCGTTTGTGAGGAGGTGCCATCGTCTGTTTTGTGACACCTGGAGAAAATACTTCCTGCCTGTAAGTAACATTTGGGTTTAGATTTGCAATGTTTGGATGTGTCAGTGCAGCTTCTTTGGGAAATACCTGGGCCAGCTGAGTTCTCACTGGGAGCTGATGTGAAAGTGCAGAAATCTTTCTGTGAGGAGAGTTGGAAGCAAAGATACTTGTGATACAGCAGGATTGTGATACTTTGAGTAGGTGGCTTGGAAATGTTTAAATCAAAGACTGGGATTTTATTTGAAAAATTCTGTCTTGGTGAAGCAAAAATTGTACCAATTCCAGCACACTTTCTGACAGATTTGTGACTGATTATTAGTGAAACCTGTCTGGTTGGCTAAAAATCAGAGATTTTCAGTATTTGTGGCTTCTTGGCCAGAATAATCCTGCTTCTGAAATGGAAATGAAAGAGCAAATACCTATCCTAAGTGAAGGCCCTGCTGGTGCCCTGCCAGGAATTCCAAGCACTGATAAGTCTGCTAGGCCTGGCACCTTTAGGATGGGGATGCTGGGGTTCTGTGTTCCCTGATAGCACTTGCCCTACCTTTAAGAGGACTTCATGGAATGCCTTTATCTTTCCTGGAGCAGCTGAGACTGCTGCCAGAATTAGCACTGGCACGTGCAGTTGTTTGGAGCCAGAGCAATTTTCTGTCTGCTTTTATTTTGGAAATGAAAAAATATATTTAAAATATTTTGATTTTTTTAACTGTATTTCTCATGCTGTATTTGTTGGGCTTTTTTTTTTTTTTTTACTTGAATGTGGGTGTGTGGGGTGTCCTGTCTCAGAAAGGGATGATGCTGCTGATTCAAATTTCTTTCATAATGGAAATTACAAGTTTACTCAACATTCCTGGCTATTAAGATAGAATTGTGCCTCTAAAGTTGTTGGGGTTTCCTCAATCCACCAGACAGCCACTGCTGCCTTCTAGTGCTTCTTGTGTATTCAGTAATAATGTAAAGACTGGTGCAAAAATATTGCTGAACATATCCCAGTTAGAACTTGCTTTTTGTTATGGCAGAACCTGGGGCACTCTGCTGTGATTACTGGTGTTTCACCAAAACAATGTGTGCTCTTACCTATTCTATTAATTTTATTGTTTTCCAGCTGCTGCTTTTGACTGGTTTAAAATATCTGCTCAATCATCTGCAACACCGCTCCTTTTCAGACAGCAGCAAAACCCTAAGTGCTGTTCCTTGGATGGAATTAGTCCTGTTCCATGTGGAGCTGACAGGCTGAGATCTCGTGCTGTGATATTTAAATAAACATCTTTGCCCTGCATCAGGCTCTCATAAATCCTATACTTATGTAACTACATGTTTTACTTGGGACAATGATATCTTGGTAAGTCATGTGGATTTTTGTGGCACAGTCACAGGATCTCTATGCAAACAAAGAGGGGTTTTGGGTTCAGGTCCCATAGAACAGAAATATAGGAGGGTCAACTTTAAATCATGAAATTGAGCAACTCTTTTCTTTTTATGTTATTGTATACCACTGAGTTAGAGGTTGTTGATTCAATGGCTTCTTGAAAAATCACAGTACAACAATATTTTGGCTTGTGAATTGCTCTGCAGATGTAATTATGTAGGTGTAATGTTAGTCTGTGTCACACTTGGGACTGGGTTGCTGCCTTTATATTTGGTTCATGCTTTCTGTCCTGTATTACAATACTACATAATTCAGCATTTATTAAGGCTTTATGTGCAATGGCATCTTTCCACAGTCCAAGCTTCATTTGTGGTAGTTGCTTTGGATAAAATATAATTGTGCAGTAAACTAATTTTTGTTCAATACAGAAATGCTGTGAGGAAAAAAATGCAAACATCTACTGACCTGTTCAGTCTCTCCTCCCTCTTAAGACTGTCTAAGACAGGAGAAATGAAAAGCCAAACTGTCCCCATGCCAGTTGCATTACAAGCTGACAAAATATTTAGAAAAGCTTGTTCCTAAACAAATACATACACTAGGAAATCAGATGGATGTTTGATGGGTCTGATAATGAACACAAATTAAGACCCCAAATTGCTGAAGGCAGTTAAACAACCTTGGAGCCAAATGAGCAGCAGCATGTCTGGACACAGTGGATTGAAATTGTCTGGAGTGTTTTCCCCTAACGCACCTTTCAACCACTTGTCCATTTCCTGTAAATCAAAATTTTCTGTATTTTCTGCTGTTATCACTCCTGGCAGAAAACTTTTCTTGATTCTGCCTTCATATTGCTTTGCCTTCTAGAGAATTTACTCTTCTTTAGAAAGAAGTGATGGCAAATATCCTATATTCTCGCGTCTCCTTTGTGAGGTGATTTTTTCCATGTACACTGAGAAATGAAATAAGTAACCAGCTTCAAAAGGAAGTTTATCTATGTTGAATCTTATTCTCATTACCATCAATGTAAGAATTTTCCAAAAACCTCATTTTCCTCACTGGTAAAATGCAATTCACTTTCCTCTGGGGAGACAAAGATGAATGGCAGAAGTGAATCAGAGAAGGTGGAGATGAGAAATAGGATTAAAAACAATGATGCAAGGGGGAATACATTGCTAGCATTATCTTGGATTTAATGGTGTGACTCAGTCATAAAATGTGAGCTGACTATTGCCATTCCTGTAGAACTGAGGAAAAGATCAAAGAAGACCCCCTACATGTACTCAGAAAAGCCTGGAGGGGCTGCAGGGTATTGCCAAGGTGAATCCTCTAGGGAGTAATGAAATTGGAATTGCTTTAGCCACAGTTGAAAGGTTAATGTTCTTGTGATGAATGATATGACAGTATATCAATTACTCTGCTTACTTCTCAGTGTTGGGTGTTTTATCCTCTAAATTGGCCAACCAGCACAATTTTTTTTTTATTTTTTGTTTACTGGTAAATGCAGAACTTTTTGGATCTCTCTTTTCAATGTCTAGGCCTGGCCTTAGTGTCTCTTCAAAAAAGCAAAACACACAAACAACCCAAACAAACAAAAACAACCCACAAATTACAAAACTGCATAATGAAAAGCAAGAAAATACTCATGTCTTATCTGTATTTGAAAGAGTAAGGTTTGATTTAGTGGGCTATGCCCAGGGTAATAAACTTGCTTTGTAAAACTCAGAATTTCTCTGCTGAAGTTGCGTTCTGAGATCTGGAAGGCCTCATCAGCCAGTGACCTTCATTTCTCTATCCCATCTCCAGCTCTGTGCATTAGCTCTCCTGCCTGCAGAGCTGATTTTCCTGGCTCTGGTGGCCCTTGCCCAGTTTGCAGCTCAGATCAGGGCAGGGTGAACACGAGCAGTGAATTGCTCCCAGAACAGCAGCAGTGCTCCAGTCCAGAGCCTTGCAGAGTTCCACTCCATTTTCGTAACTGCACTCTCGGCATTACCCATTCTCTGGCCTCTCATTATCAAACGCTTTTCGCTTCAGTGACCAAACCCCTCCTGTTTACTTTGCTTGCCCACAAAATATCCCCCCTCTATCCCCAGCTCCCTCTCAATTCCCAAACCAACAGTTGGGCAAGAGGCACTCACTGCTCTGTTGCATTCCACACTGCTTTTAGTCTGACTGAGCTGCAGATACTGAAGTGTTCCCCTTCCTGCCAAGACAGCACCAGTTTCTGGCACCTATGATCAGTTCTGCAAACCTTTAGAAACGAATATAAAAAAAGTAATTCTCTAGCACTTTATTCTTTTGGCTGAAGCTGGCCAGAAAAATTGAAGGTTGTTTGTGATACATATGGACAGCAGCATTAGGTAATTTTTTGAAAAGCAACCTCAAGTTTGTTTCATTCTTTTATATTTAAACTTTACAACAGTGGCTGGCAATGAGTTCCCTCTAATAAAGAATGTTATCAGTGTTGTGGTTGTTTTGAGTTGACAATATGATATTTCATCCTTTGCCTTCCCTGTGCTCCATCTTCTGGCTCTGACATTCCCTGCTGCGTTCTCTGCTATTGAGTGTTTATCCCCTTCTCTGCTCACACAATGGGATTTCCCTGATTTGTTTGGCCTGCCTGGAGGCTTTTGCTAAGTGAGAGGTGTGGCAGTGGCTTTGTGAAGTGCATCCCACTGTTCTTTTCTACGCTGTTCCATTGCGTCCTTCTGGGCAGTGAAAAAGCAGTCCCAGGAATGAACTGACACTAACATTTAGTGACTCTCAAAGCATGGGACATAATACCATGTTTATATATCCTGCAGAACAATTATCTGGAAAAGTTTATCTGAGAAGCTGAGCTAAAAGATTTTTTTTTTAATAGGAGTTTTGTTTTAGTTTTTTGGTTATGACGAATGATACAGAAAGTTTCCAATAATATGTACGCGCTACACCATGGTGCTAAATTACCGTGTTACTGCCATGTCCCAGAATGGAGAAACATTTCTATTAGCAGTGTTTTTTGGCACAGTAACCATCCAAATCTTGCTAATTTCCTGTCTTACATACCAGCAATAACCCTTTAAGTTCTGATTACCTAACCACAGCTCCTTACCTCATGCAGAGAAAACACTTCAGTTTAGAAACCAAAGTGTAATGAAAATAAACCTGTTAAACTAATGAGCTTTGTGTAGCTCAGTCTCAGCAAGTCGTTGACCTGATGAATATAAACATTGTAAATGGACCAATGAGTAACGAGTTTGGCTTTTATACAAATTAAGCGTTTGTGTAGAAAACAGCGACACATTAGCATGTTAATAAAAAAAATCCTCTAAATTTGCTCTTAGAAACTGAACTTAGGTCAAGTTTTAATTATGAAGAAATCTAGAACACTGATGGCTTCTGCTCTCGTGTAGTGCCTTTCTCTACTTCTGAATTGTGCCCTTTTGTCCTGAAAACTCACATGGAAGAGTAAAGAAAATAAATGCTCTGCAGGTTTTCTACATGTAATTGTAATCCAATTTTTCCAGTGTTAGTGCAAAAGAAAAGAGGGAGAGTGCATCAACAACGCAATCTGTATGCCTGGTGTTTGCAGTAGCTCTCTTGTCCTGATGATAAGAAATGGAATATACTCTTCTCTCCATGCCCAGATTATAAATCATTGTTTGCATGTGGCCAAGAACATGAGCATTTGTCCATCCTGGCAGAATCTCTTGTGCTGAAACAATGCTGCCACCTCTACATAGAACTGCAAGGACATCCTCCACCCCTAAAATGGCAACAAGCCAATGCTTTGAAAAAATACTATCAGTTATGTAAAGGAAAGGTTAAGAAGTGACCTGTCATTTCTTATTCTTAAAATACACTGTGTTTTGAAAGACTTTTGGTGCTTATTTACCTATAAAGAAGTATGCTTGGTCAGTCTAAGTTCACATACAGTGAAGGGCTCTGTGTTTTAATTGGCTCTCATTACATCTCTGAAATCTAAAAGCAGCAATGTTACGACTGCATTTCAAGGATCTCTTGTATATATTTTTTTCATTTAAATCTAATCTCTCTTTAGAAATCACAGAACCCTAAAAACATTTAGGCTGGAAGGGATTTGTGGAGGTTATCCAGGCCTTGATCTTCCTGCTCAAAGCACGGCCCTCTTGTAAGTTAAATCAGGTTACTCAGGACCGTGTCCAGTCATGTTTCGAAAATCTCTGAGGATGGAGATTCCAGTCTCCTGAGCAACTTGCTTCAGTGCTTAATCAGTTTACTTCTGAACTTTTTTTTTCCACATAGCCAATCAAAATTTCCCTTACTGTGACCTTTGTCCTGTCCTTTCCCCCAGGCCCTATAAAAAAAGAGTTTAGCTCCAGCTTCTCTGTGTCCCTTTTCAGGCAGGGAAAGATGCCAGTTGTTCCTCAGGCTGCCTAAAGCCACTCCCATGGCCTTGGTGCGCCCCAGTCCCGTCCCTCACTGTGTGGTGGCCTCTGCTGCCCTGGCTGGGTGCAGGATCTGTGTCTCCTCATGGGTGTTCCATGGACACGCTGTTCCAGAGCCAGAGGAGCCTCACATGTGCCAGGCAGAGGGGAGCAGTGATTTCCTGGAGCTGCTGCTCTGTGTGCACTGGTGCAGGTGTCCTTTGTCACCGTGCAAGGGCTTCCTGCTGCCTCCAGGTCCACTGGGACCCAAAGCTCCTCTGCAGTGCTGCTGCCCAGCCTGTCCTTAAGCTGTTCCTGCAGTTCCAAAATCCCCTCTCGGTCCCTTCTTGGCACTATTGCACCTCTCTGAAATCAGCATTGTGGGGTGCAGGTCAGCTTTTTGAAAAAGCCTGCTGGAGAAAGGTATTCCCTGTAGCTGGGGCCAAATACTCATTGAGCATGTGGTACCACTGGTGGTGGGGCAGCAAAACCAGAGTTTGTCATGTGCACATTGACTTTGCTCCTTCCCTGCTCAGCCTGTGGATTTGGGCTCTGGTGTTATGGTCTGTGCCAAGAAAACGTGCAAGCACCGAGGCCGTTGTTTTATTTCAAGTCTCTGATTAATCAAAATCATCCTTAGAGTTATGGCTTTTCTCAACACAGGCAAAGAGGCTGTTTCTAATGGATGTGGGGTTTTAGTGCAAAGGACACAAAGTTTAGTGTGTGTTTGGTTTTCTTCATTTTATGTGCTATATCAAGAATATTAAAGCACCAGAAATACCAGTAAAATAAAAGCAAATGTTAATATCCTATTAGCCTTCACAACTGAAACTCTAATCTGTTTATTAACAGATGGAGTCCAGACTCTGTGCATTAAGTATTTTAAAAGTCGTTTGACATTTAAACAGCAAGTGGATCACTTTAAAGAATACACACAAGAAATGAGGGCTTCAAGAATAATTATCTTTTGGGTGATAAATAGCTTTTCAGTCTGCTGTACAGCTAATGTATCTTCAATCCATCCTTAATTAATAAATAAAAGCACCCACCAATTAGGAGTTATGTCCTATGTAAGTCTCAAAGTGTTTTGTCATGTTGTCATACCAGCATTCCCATTTTGGCTGGAATAGCTGTGAAATAACCTTCCCAGTGTTCTCCAGCAGGAAATAATGATCACAAAATATATAGTCCTGAGTAGTATTGTAATGTATTAGATGCTAACCAGATAAAATTGCTAATTGCATCCACTCTTCATCTATTTAGAAATGAACATAAACCAATGCTTCTGAAGCAATTAGGATCCTAATGTAACAACTCTGAAAATGCCATGAAAAATATTGATTTTAAATACAAGCCAGCAGAATATTTATAGGAGCTGAAAAGTGGCTGAAAACCTTTGTCCATGTGTTTCATTCTTTAAAAAAAAATGAGAGCCAAACACAAACAAACCCATACAAAACAAAACCCCTCTAATTTTTCCATTTACTCCCAAAATGCAGTTTTCTGTCTGGTAAGAAGTTCAGTCCTCAGCAAAAATCCTTTGCTGGTTTTGGACTGAGTTTATTTATATTTGTTTTATACATGTTTATCCTTGGGGTGAGCCCATCAGTGATGAGAATTCCAGGCTTTGTGGAACAAAATGCATTTCATAACTGGACAAAGCAAAGCCAGGAAGAGAAGGGGCTGCTTGCATGCGATTTTAAGCACCCTGGTACACATTTGTTCAAAGCCCTTGTGATCTTTGATATATTTGTCATCTTTAGTGTTAAGCCCTTCATTCTGAGGCCATAAAGATGTGAATAACTGAAATGAGTGCACGGAGTTCTTTGGGGGACTTGACCACTGTGGGCTCTCTGCCCAAAGAGAGAGATGAGTTTGTTTATTCATTAGCCAGTGTGAAATTCTTTCATAAGAATTGTTGGGAATTTAATAAGAAATTCTTTCATAATTTTGGTGAATGACATGGTTATTTTATGCCATGTTTATGGGTAAATCCTTTAGAATCAAAGACAACCATGAGATATAGTGAACATTCATTATTTACTATGTAAATTACTATATATAGGTGCCAAGAATGTTGTATTTCACAATTCCTGTGCCACTCAGCACATAAACCATCCAGTAACTGCATTTAGCAAAGTACCAATCTATGCAGAAAAAAAAGGGAATGGTATTGAATTTTGACTTAGCTTTTAAGGAGGTTAAATACTTGAAATCATACACATTATTTGGTAACAACTCCCTGTGCATCTTACATATTATGTTGGCATTTAAAAATGAATGTTTTTAAACATTCTACACAACTTCTGTGTGTTATAATGGTAAAATGATAAAGAATTAGGAAGGACCTCACAGTTATGCAAAGCAATTGGGTTTCCTATTAAACATGTATCTAAGTATGATTTATAAAGCCCATGTATAGAGAATATATTCAGAGAAGGAGAAAAAAACTAGAAAATGCTTGATTAGTTGTACTTTTTGGGCTTAAAAACTGTGAATAAATGGAAATTCGTTAGCAAACATTCTAGTCTGTAATACTCAAGCTTGCAGAAGTGTTCAGTGTGTTAATACACAGTTCCAGGAATGCTGAAAAATAAGGATCAGTGGTGGCCTTATGGTGAAAAAGTCAGCAATTACAGTCTGTAACACAGACAGGGGAAAAGCCAATCTAAGCCAAGGAAGGTCTATCTTGAGCTGTTGTTATTGGCATTCACTTGCTCTCAGGCTTAACTGAGAATACTCAAAGCTCTTCTTGCTCCAATATGTTCCCAAATTAATCCAGACCTTGGTAATCAAGGTAATGGCTGAGGGAGTGATTTGTTATAGGGTGGAGCTCTGCTTTTTTCTCCCCTCTTTTTAAAACCTGAAGAAAATTTTATACTGAAACTTATTTACAGAGGTGAGGAGTTTTCAGTGTCAAGCAAGGTGTTCTGCTGCTTTGTAAAGTTTGGAAATGAAAATGAGGGGTTAAGGGAGAGCTGAGAATTCAGAAAAGGGGCCTGGAGCTCCAAAATATAAATGTATATACATTATACTGTTGTCAGACGCTATAATTTTCTATTTCCCTTTCATTTTACATCAGCTTAGTTTCAGGAGGCTCAGAAAGCTCCCTTTGCTCTGCCCATTCTCCCCAGCTGCAGTAATGAAAATGTGACTTGAAGTAGCTTTTCTTCTGGGGGAAGGAAAGAGCAAGTGGCCTTGCTCTGCACAGAGCTGCTGACATGCAATGGTATGAATTTTGTGCTAGACTACATGATAAATTTCTCATTTTGTATTAGAATTTTACTCTGCCAAGAGAACAGTCCAGTCAGAAAACTGCGTGCTTCCAATCTGGCTTTGTAATCTTATTTACATTAACTTGTGCTCATGAGTAATCTTTCTGAAGTCAATGGTATGAAACCAGTCATAATGAAATTATTTGTTGTTTATTTTTTCTCCTCTGGTAATTATACTTTGCTATCTGATTGTTTTGTGACCCTTGAAGCAAAAGACTCAAGAACAGAAATAAAATCTTATTAGCTTCTGCACTGGAGACAGTTCTGAAGAAATGAAAAGTTCTTACATTCTATTCTTAAAAGCAGCCAAAAAATCTGGCAAGGAGGGTTCATATGGTGTTAGGAAGGTGGCTGATATATTTCAGATTTTTAAATATCACTGTGTGATAAAGCTCTTTTGGATGGAAGATAAGGATCTAAAATTGAAACCAATTGCATCTGCAGTAAGCCCGAAAGAATCTTTGTTCACTTGAGTTACACACACAAAAATACAAGATTGATAGCAAAACCAGGAAGCTAATATTCAAGTCTAGGAAAAAAGCACTATAGCATTTACATTCTGTAGTATGAAATATATAATATTTATAATGTATTTAACTCTTGCTACTCAAAAGCAGTAAGTCAACTTCAAAACAATTTAATCAACAGAAACAAAATCAGCATGGCAAAAAAAGGTGTGAATGTTTAAGTATAGCTTTCGTTTTTCCAAAATTGCTTCTTCCCATCCTATTAATATTAATGCAAACTTTACACAATTTTGTGTCAGTGATCAGAAAACGTTCTGATGTTTTCTACATTTTTCAAACTGACTTTTTGTACTTAGTTGTGCAAAGTATTTTTCTCAAGATGTTTCAAAAACCAAGATCCAAACTTCATTTAATCAATTTCATAATATTAAATAATGATCTGCATAGACATAACATTAAATAATTATTTGTATTGTCACTTCACTCAGTGCTTTGTTCATCCAGTCCAATATAAAATGCTTGTTTCTGATTGAAGTTTAAATTAGAGGACAAAAAAACCCCCAGGAACATTACAACAGAATTGCTTGTGTTTTTTCCCCCATGGGGTTTGGTCAGTGATGTTTGAACAGTTCTGTGCTCGACATTTTGTCTGATTTGGTTTTTAATCTTTGCTGTGAAAGAATTATGAGAAGTTTGGTCAGTTCTTGTCCTGAAGACCAAGTAGTACCTGTTGTTTGTGCAATTAATCTGTAGCATTTGGAGTAGTTTATTTTTAAATTATCCTAAACTATGCAGTAGCCCAGAACACTTTATTGCAGGCGATATAGAGAATTTGGAGTGCCAGAGTTCTAGAATTCTAAATTCTAATAAAGTGTAACAAACTTAAAATTTAAAAAAAAAAGTTTTTAAATTTTAAAATGCTGCATGCTGGGGAAAAAAGTGCACCTAGATAATTGCCTTGCAATTAAACTGTGACCTGTATCTCTTGCTGCTCCATGATAAGTTTGTTCCACAGATAGATGAGACTGACACCTTTATGACATTGGGATTAATCATTATAAAGCTTTTCTTTAAAGATCTCCAAGTGGAAATGCTGATCTGGGGAATGGAAGCTGTCTTTAAGTCTTCAGACTTTTGTCATTTGTCACAAACCAAACTAAACAGCAAGTCAAATAGATATTTATAACCAATGCAGGTTGGCTCTGTAGCATTTTGCCCACTGAAAATAGAACATTGATGGAGATATTTTTGTCAGCCCATTTAGCATTTTATAGCTAGTGAGCTGAATTAATTGCAACAAAGGTATTGACACTGAACCATGGAACTGAACCATAGAATCATGGATCTTAGTCTAAATCAAAGTTATTGCATCACATATGGGAACAGGCTGAGTGAAATAACTGCATGGAGACATTGAAGAGGTTCGAGTGGAAATCTGGCAAAAATGGTGATGCAAGAGCAGATTTGGTAACCAGAGCCATTCTGAGCAGCCTTTGTGGGCTTCACCGGGCTGCAGAATGTCTCGTTCCTGAGCTGTGATTCCAGGGGAGGAAATGGAGCTCAAACGCTTGGGTTCTGAGAATTTTTGTCTTNTCGGGCTCTGGGATTGTCCCTTTCCCAGGCTCTGGGGTTGTCCCTTTCCCGGGCTCTGGGATTGTCCCTTTCCCGGGCTCTGGGGTTGTCCCTTTCCTGGTCTCTGGGATTGTCCCTTTACCGGTCTCCGGGACTGTCCCTTTCCCGGGCCCTGGCATTGTCCCTTTCCCGGGCCCTGGCNTTGCTGTGAAAGAATGATGAGAAGTTTGGTCAGTTCTTGTCCTGAAGACCAAGTAGTACCTGTTGTTTGTGCAATTAATCTGTAGCATTTGGAGTAGTTTATTTTTAAATTATCCTAAACTATGCAGTAGCCCAGAACACTTTATTGCAGGCGATATAGAGAATTTGGAGTGCCAGAGTTCTAGAATTCTAAATTCTAATAAAGTGTAACAAACTTAAAATTTAAAAAAAAAAGTTTTTAAATTTTAAAATGCTGCATGCTGGGGAAAAAAGTGCACCTAGATAATTGCCTTGCAATTAAACTGTGACCTGTATCTCTTGCTGCTCCATGATAAGTTTGTTCCACAGATAGATGAGACTGACACCTTTATGACATTGGGATTAATCATTATAAAGCTTTTCTTTAAAGATCTCCAAGTGGAAATGCTGATCTGGGGAATGGAAGCTGTCTTTAAGTCTTCAGACTTTTGTCATTTGTCACAAACCAAACTAAACAGCAAGTCAAATAGATATTTATAACCAATGCAGGTTGGCTCTGTAGCATTTTGCCCACTGAAAATAGAACATTGATGGAGATATTTTTGTCAGCCCATTTAGCATTTTATAGCTAGTGAGCTGAATTAATTGCAACAAAGGTATTGACACTGAACCATGGAACTGAACCATAGAATCATGGATCTTAGTCTAAATCAAAGTTATTGCATCACATATGGGAACAGGCTGAGTGAAATAACTGCATGGAGACATTGAAGAGGTTCGAGTGGAAATCTGGCAAAAATGGTGATGCAAGAGCAGATTTGGTAACCAGAGCCATTCTGAGCAGCCTTTGTGGGCTTCACCGGGCTGCAGAATGTCTCGTTCCTGAGCTATGATTCCAGGGGAGGAAATGGAGCTCAAACGCTTGGGTTCTGAGAATTTTTGTCTTCTCTTTGGAGATTTTGTAACGCATATAACACTTCCATCCCCGCTTCTGCACAATGGAACAGGAACAATCCCTGATCTCCTGATTTCCACCAGCAGGTTTTTGCCCAGAAGCAGGCCCTGACTCCTCCACCCATCTCCGGGAGGTTTCTGTGGACATTGCACGCACGCATCTGAAGTGAAAGCACAGCCATCCCAAGGACAGGCCGCTGTCCCTTTCCCGGGATTTGGAATNCGTTGTCCCCGCGGGCCCCGGGGGCGCGGTCCGGGTCCCTCACGGGGGCGGGTTCGCCGCGCGCCGCCAGGTGGCGCTGTGGGGTCGCGTGTTCCCTCAGCGAAATGGCGCGGGAACGGTTTGGGATCCCGGGAGGGATTAAACCCTTTCTGTCCTTAATAAGCAAATCTAGTTTCTAAAAATTTTTTTTGTGGCATTCCGGTACTGACAGATTTTCACCTTGCCTTGAGGGACATCGTCCTTTTACTGGGCCAGCGGACGTGCCCCGTATGTTCTGATCGCTCAGGTCCTGGAGAGATGCCCAAGTTGTTTGAGGTCAGGTCACCTTAGATGGCAAAATCACCTCTCTGAAAGCTAACCTCTCACTTTAAAAAGCTTGAGGCGTAAATCCTAGTCTAAACTCTTGTACAGTCGCCCATTGATTTAATTGAGTTTGGGCAGTTCCTTAATCCTGTGGCAGCTGTGGCCACAAAGATGATCCAAGGGCTGGGGAGCCTCCTGTACGAGAAAAGTCTGAGAGAACTGGGGTTGTAAAAAGGCTGAAGGGAGCCTTATCACCATGGTCCAGGATTTAAAGGGTGGCCAGAAAGAAGAGGAAGACTCCCCTTTTTCCAGGAGTCACATGGAGAAGGTGAGGGGTAATGGGTACAAGTGGCTTCTGGGGAGATTTCAACCGGAAACAAGAGCACAGATTTCCACCAGGAGAACAGTCAGCCACTGGAATATTTTCAATTGGAATTCTCAATTCAGTTTCTATTTTGAATCCCACTTCTGCCTCAGTGCCCCTTCTTGGCCTGCAGGAGGTAATTTTCAGGAGATATCAATGGCTTTGCTTGGAGTTCTTTCCACAGCCATGGAGCAGCTGGAGTTGTTTCGTGGCTCTGGAGGTAATTGCTGGGTGACAGGCAGAGTTTAACATGTTTGAACTGCCCGAGGGGATGAGCTGACTCTGAAGAACTGCAAAAGTTACAAAACTCAATAAGCAAACAGGGCCTGGCCCCCAGCCTACATTTCAAAGAGGTGTTGTGACCCATCACCCAGAGCAAGGATCCAGCATGGGAATTCCTGGATTTTACAAAGGGACAGAATTAGGAAGGCACGCATCCAATGAGGATGCCCAGAGGCCACACGCTTATTGCAGAAACGCCATGTAGCATCATAAAAATATGGGAAAAAAACAACTGGCTGCTTTCCTGGACACCTGGCAGCCAGGTATTCAGAGAGGTGGGAACTCCTTTAGTGAATAATGAATTTGGTGTGTGCTGAAAGCACTGCACACACACGGTACCTCTGGCCTGGGTTGCAGACATGGGGTGTCTGCCCAGACCAACACAATGCACAAGAGGAGGGTGTGAAACCACTCACAACTTGCAGCTTTTATGTGCCACAGAGGCTGCCTGATGCATCCAGACTGTGTGACGTGGCCACATCCATTCAGGAATCCATCAGAGTGAGAAGAATGATATTCCAGGAAAGAGCTGGGCCTGAAGGAAGTAAGCAAGAGGGTTTTGTTATTAAAATTAAGGGAATAGGATTTAAAAATAAATATCAGAATGCTCTGGAAACACATTTCCCAGAGCAACAAGCTTTGTAGGGAAACTTGCACAAGCCCCTGCCCCCAGCTACTGTTTCTGTGCTGCAAACCTCTCTTCTGTTGGCAAATTTCTTACAGGTATGGATTGCCAAAGGTAAAAGAGCAGGAATATTCCCAGCATTGGCATAATTTAGAGCGTTTGCCTTCAAAGAAAATATTTTATTCAGATGTCAGAAATCTCATTATCTGAGCAGAATGGAGGGGGAGGAACAGGAAAAAAATTTCAGGCTAATAAACTGTGAATATTTCCTTAATAATGAAGACTTTTTCTTAGGACTCTTAAAAGAAAAAGGTGAGGAAATATCAGGATGAGAAATTGTGAGAAAAGATAATGCAATTAACAGGCTTGGCCAAAAAAAGGCTGAATTAAAGATATTAAAATTGCAAGAAATTCCTTTTCCAGACTTGTCCCACCACAAAAAAAAAGAGAAACTTTCTCTAAAAGCCAGATATGAGACCCAGGAATGGAGAAGAAACTGTTTGGACTTGGTTGGAATGATAGCTGTAATATAACGTAATATAATGTATAATGTTTATAATTGCTATCCTCACAAAAGGTTGAAACACAGATTTTTTAAAAAAAAATTATTTAAGCTAAATACAATAAACACCATCTAATTTCCCCTTCCTCTCTACCACTAAAATTTACTGAAGGNGAGGCGTAAATCCTGGTCTAAACTCTTGTACAGTCGCCCATTGATTTAATTGAGTTTGGGCAGTTCCTTAATCCTGTGGCAGCTGTGGCCACAAAGATGATCCAAGGGCTGGGGAGCCTCCTGTACGAGAAAAGTCTGAGAGAACTGGGGTTGTAAAAAGGCTGAAGGGAGCCTTATCACCATGGTCCAGGATTTAAAGGGTGGCCAGAAAGAAGAGGAAGACTCCCCTTTTTCCAGGAGTCACATGGAGAAGGTGAGGGGTAATGGGTACAAGTGGCTTCTGGGGAGATTTCAACCGGAAACAAGAGCACAGATTTCCACCAGGAGAACAGTCAGCCACTGGAATATTTTCAATTGGAATTCTCAATTCAGTTTCTATTTTGAATCCCACTTCTGCCTCAGTGCCCCTTCTTGGCCCGCAGGAGGTAATTTTCAGGAGATATCAATGGCTTTGCTTGGAGTTCTTTCCACAGCCATGGAGCAGCTGGAGTTGTTTCGTGGCTCTGGAGGTAATTGCTGGGTGACAGGCAGAGTTTAACATGTTTGAACTGCCCGAGGGGATGAGCTGACTCTGAAGAACTGCAAAAGTTACAAAACTCAATAAGCAAACAGGGCCTGGCCCCCAGCCTACCTTTCAAAGAGGTGTTGTGACCCATCACCCAGAGCAAGGATCCAGCATGGGAATTCCTGGATTTTACAAAGGGACAGAATTAGGAAGGCACGCATCCAATGAGGATGCCCAGAGGCCACACGCTTATTGCAGAAACGCCATGTAGCATCATAAAAATATGGGAAAAAAACAACTGGCTGCTTTCCTGGACACCTGGCAGCCAGGTATTCAGAGAGGTGGGAACTCCTTTAGTGAATAATGAATTTGGTGTGTGCTGAAAGCACTGCACACACACGGTACCTCTGGCCTGGGTTGCAGACATGGGGTGTCTGCCCAGACCAACACAATGCACAAGAGGAGGGTGTGAAACCACTCACAACTTGCAGCTTTTATGTGCCACAGAGGCTGCCTGATGCATCCAGACTGTGTGACGTGGCCACATCCATTCAGGAATCCATCAGAGTGAGAAGAATGATATTCCAGGAAAGAGCTGGGCCTGAAGGAAGTAAGCAAGAGGGTTTTGTTATTAAAATTAAGGGAATAGGATTTAAAAATAAATATCAGAATGCTCTGGAAACACATTTCCCAGAGCAACAAGCTTTGTAGGGAAACTTGCACAAGCCCCTGCCCCCAGCTACTGTTTCTGTGCTGCAAACCTCTCTTCTGTTGGCAAATTTCTTACAGGTATGGATTGCCAAAGGTAAAAGAGCAGGAATATTCCCAGCATTGGCATAATTTAGAGCGTTTGCCTTCAAAGAAAATATTTTATTCAGATGTCAGAAATCTCATTATCTGAGCAGAATGGAGGGGGAGGAACAGGAAAAAAATTTCAGGCTAATAAACTGTGAATATTTCCTTAATAATGAAGACTTTTTCTTAGGACTCTTAAAAGAAAAAGGTGAGGAAATATCAGGATGAGAAATTGTGAGAAAAGATAATGCAATTAACAGGCTTGGCCAAAAAAAGGCTGAATTAAAGATATTAAAATTGCAAGAAATTCCTTTTCCAGACTTGTCCCACCACAAAAAAAAAGAGAAACTTTCTCTAAAAGCCAGATATGAGACCCAGGAATGGAGAAGAAACTGTTTGGACTTGGTTGGAATGATAGCTGTAATATAACGTAATATAATGTATAATGTTTATAATTGCTATCCTCACAAAAGGTTGAAACACAGATTTTTTAAAAAAAAATTATTTAAGCTAAATACAATAAACACCATCTAATTTCCCCTTCCTCTCTACCACTAAAATTTACTGAAGGATTTTTTTGGTGAGGCACTCATTTCATATTCTCAAAAGAAAATAATTCTGTGGATTGTCCGATTTTTGGATCATGGTCCAGATGCTGTAGAAAATTCTGATGAATGTTGCATAGACATAATTTTTGGTTAAGGTGAGGGGAGTGTGACCAAGGTTTCTCAGAGAGATTGAAAAACTAATTCTCTAGCACTGATTCTGAATTTTCACAGTTTTAATCAGATCTCTCTGGCCAGTCCTTTCTCCTTGAGTCCACATGCCAAGTGTTAGCCTGCATCGAGTCCATCATTCTTAAATATTCCCACAGCATAAACCAAACCTACTTTGTTTAAATGCAAATAAGTCACTGGATTTCATTACATAACAAATGTTGCCTTGAGGTTGTGTGTAGTCTTTGAAAGTGGCTGTAATGTATTCCAAACTTTTAATATTCCTGTCTAATGTTTCTTTTTGTTATTATACTCCTTTTTGTTTGTCTGAAGTGGAAGAGATTATCTGTACTCTAACGTAAGCCTCCACAGTATCCCACCATACAAAGGTTATGGGACTGAGCCCTGGTTTCTCCACAAAATAAATAACTCCTGAACAAAAGGCCCCACTATGCTGCCAGCCACAGCCCCCTTCCCTGACGGCTGCTAGGCTGCAGTGGATAACGTTACCTCCAGTAGTCACAGAGAAGGCAGCAGCTGCAGGCACAGCCAAAAGTATCAGAATTAAGAAACTAAAAATTCTGCAGTTGGCCAAGCAAATTATTTTCTTGTAGCAGTGGGAACAGCAGCTCTCTCAGAGAAGCTGCTCCCAAACCTTTGGCAAAATTAGGATTCTGAAAGCAGTTACAGAGCAGTTTCCAAGAGCAGCGTGACTCAGGATCTCCACAAGGATGGAAGTTCTGTTTAGATGTGGCAGCCTCATAAAAGGACTTTTTAGTTTTGATCTCCCAGTAAATTTACTGATAAACTCCTTGAGTGTTTGTTTAGGTCTCGTCTGTAAAAATAACTTAATTGGGATGGAGTCTACAGGACAGCATTCTCTTTTACTGTTCTATTATAATTTTCTGACCTTAATTTCCTGCTTTGTCATTTGGTTTGAATTGGACCAGTCATGAGAAAAGCCTTCCCCATAAGGCATAAGTTCTGTGTGTGGGAGAATTCTTGGTAGATATTTGTTCTGTGAATTGTAATAATAAACTATTATAAGACTACTATGGATTTGGAAGCTACTTTGGCCGGTGGCAGCAAGTTTGAAACTTTTATTTCATTATTGTTCATGTTTCAGTTAATCCCACTGTGCAATTTCAGCTCATCCATTTGCTCTTTTTCCTTTGGCGAAAATGCAAAAGCCTCATGCGCATTGCATGTTGTGGACTTGTGTAACTGACATGACTGAGCTTTAATTGAAGCTCTGAATGAACGTTTTTATTACACACTATGAATGTTTTAGACATGGTATTAAATAAATATATTTTGATATTATAGAACAGATTAGTCTGGGTCTTGAATCAGTGCTTCCTGTTGCTCACAGAGACTCAGAGGTGCTGGATTCAGTGCAGCTGTGCCTTGCAGGGGTCCATTCAGGCTGTCACTGGTACTGTTAGCTATACTTGCTATATATTCTGTAACATTTTCTTCTGAGGGCTTGTATTTACTTTTGATTTTTTTTTTTTCTTACTAGGCTATCGAGTTTGCCATTTCCAGCACCAAGAGCATGTTCTTCCCCAATCCAAAATTTTAATTTTGTTCACATTTTACCTTTCTGAAATCCTTTGCAATGTTTTTAAAAAGTTTTTCCATTTGCAGCTTTGCAGATTATGACTAAATGACATAATTTAAATTGCCTTTGAATGCTGATTTGACTCTCTTACACTCAAACCAGCAGGAGTTGTGTTGGGCAATGTATCTCCACACTTCTTGACATAAGCTGTGTTTGTTGAGCGAACAGATATTGTAAATATTAAAAGAAAAAAATCCAACAGCAGCTGCTTTTGTGACACAGCAGGTTTTTAAGGCTACTTCAGAAGCAGTGCTGGGGACTCAGGCACTGCATTATTTATGATGTTAATGTTGTAGTAACATTGGTTTCAGGGTAAGGGCTTTTCAAAGCTTCCAGCTGCTGAACAGCACAAGGAGTGTGTGCTTCCAAGTTTTATTAGCTGCTTTTGAAAACCCCATCACATGGATCAACCTATCTGTAAGGATAGATACTTCCTTGGGCCAGCATTTGGATTAAATGGATGTCTTAGTGCAGAAGAGAAAAAAACGCAGAACATTTCTGGAATTAAATTTAAAGTATTAACTAAGATCTGCGAATATAGATGGATATCCCAAGAGGGAAATACTTTTGGGTCTGGGTGAAGATTGCCTAGCAAACTTAGTAAACATGGTTATTGAACTATGAATTTTCTTGAAGAGAATTTAGTTTTCAGATTCTGATCTGAAGCCCAGTGAAATAGAAGGAGCTTTGACTCCGCAGAGTAAAATGCTTGGAGTTGTTTCTGAGAGCCTTCCTTTCACTGAATAACTCAAGGAGTCTCAATGAAGTCTATAAAATTAGTCACTTAGTGCCTCTAGGGATGCACTAATGAAAAACATCCTGACAAAGGAAACTAAATTATCTTCTCCATGGTGCCAAGTAATAAAACAAGAGGCAACGAGCAGAAAGTGATGCCCAGGAAGTTCCACCTGAACATGAGGAAGAACTTCTGTCCTGTGCAGGTGACTGAGCACTGGACAGACTGCCCACAGTGGGCTTGGATGTGACCTTCTGAAGGGAATTTTCTGAACGGCTGTTCCTACAAAATTAGTCAAAGCCAATCAAAATATTTCAGAACCAAGTATTGGAAAAGATATTTCATTTCACATTCATCCACACATGCGCACTTTTCTCAGTGCCTGTGTTTGTTAGTGATTCTCAGTAAAATAATCTGAAATCAGACTCTAAGTATGAAAGAGCAAGACCTGCCTTTTGCGTATTTTGTAACATCAGGCATTGGAAAAATAACAAAAAAAAATCAAGAGGCTTGTAAAATTGTTATATAAATTGGTACTTTTCCATCATTACACTACATTACAGCTAATCTGCTCTAAGTGTTCTTGCTTATTGCTTTTTTAATGAATGCCCTTCTCAGTACTGAGTTAGGCTTTGTCTTATGGTTTTAGGAGGGGCAGGTATTGTCACAAACACAGATGGTTTTGGTTTGTTTCCAAAGTTAAAACTATTAACTAAGTGTTGGCAGCTGCATTTACCATTTTATATATATTTAAATCCATTTTATGGTGAGAGTTGTTTTTCCTAAATATAAGGGTGGGAAGTACATCTGTACCTTGTAACCTCAGGAACCTTTTGGAGTTCAGTGGCAACCAAGGCCCAGAAAGAACATTCTGATGAGGGCAAAGGGATTCTCCTGCTGAGAGATTCTCCTGCCAGTGATGGCTTGGAATTGATGTAATGCCAATACAAGTCTGGAAAGTCTCTTTTATTTGATTTTCTATAAAACTGCTTCTCATGGCCCCTACAGACAGGCTGTACAGGGCAGGTCCTGCTGGAAGAGCATCTCCAAATGTTTGTTGTTCTACTTGAGGGATTGTGAATTGCCAAACTGGTGGTGATTCTGCTCTACCCTCTGACAAACGTTGGTCAGCAGTGTGACAATTCCTAAACAAATTGCCTTGCTGACCCTGCTCCTGGACTTCTTTGGGGTGCCCCATTCAGGCCTCCAGCCATCCCTTTCCGTGCTGCAGCATTCCCAGCCTGCTCATTCCCATCCAAACCCTCAGGCACCAAATCTCTGTTCACTGCCATCGCCTGCACAGGTCAGGTCAACACCTGCAGCATCCAGAGTCCACATCTTGGTTTTTAAAACAACATAATATTGAAAACTAAACACTTCAGTGAAAGCAATATTTAAAAGGGCCATCAGCCTGATGCGTCTCCATGTCCACCTTTCTGGTGTCAGGGTTCTCCCTGTGTGAATTTGCAGTCCTGGGCTATGTCAGGTGTTTTGAGCAAAGTTAAATCACTTCTTCAGCTCTTCTGACTGGGGCTGAAATACTGAAAGGCTCAGCTCCTCTTTTGTTGTTATCACCATGCTTTAAATATCTCGAATTTCTTCGTTTCCTGAAGAAACCTTTCTTTAAATGTTTGGGAAACAAATGAAAATACAATGCATATTCCTGTATTATTCTTGGGAATTCCTGAGGGGAGAGATGTGGCTCTAAGGTCTTCCTATGCCCACCAATTTAATTTATTTTATGCAGATAACAGGAAGATACTTCATTATTCAAGATGCTAATGCATTTGTATGTTTAAGACAATTTTAAAAGGGAGAGATAATGTAACAGCAAAAAATCAATAGACTCTGCATTGCTAATTTATTTGAGGTTGTGTGAGGTTTATTTCTCTCTAACACAATTTTTGAATTAATGTCTTCCAATATTTAGGAAACAACAGGCAATGTGATTTCTGTTTACCTTGAAGCTTTTTTTGAACACAGTTTCTTCTGTTACCCATTTTAAAAAGCTCATATTTATTTTGTAAATGGTTCTTTGCTTTGCAACAAAGACAGGTTACAGAGCTGTTCTTAAGTGTCTTTTGTTATGCATTTGCAAATTTATATGAATGCTGAAGTGAGTTAATATATTCAATGATTTCTCCTAATTTAAAAAAAAGGCTGCATGGTATGAGAACAAAATGCCAAAACTGTGCTTTAAAAAACCTTTTAAGTGCTCATCACTTAATGATCTTCTTTTTTCCTGAGAAGGTAAATGATGATGCTTCTGAAATTAACCTCCAACCTCTAAAGCCAACCTCCCAGTGGCTTTAGAGAAGAATAAATTCACACATATCTCCTTCAGCAGATTGCCTTTATCAGTTTTTCCATCTCTCTTCAAGATGAAAGGTGAAATAGTCTGACTTGACACCAAGAAATAAGTCCCATCTTGTCTTTGAATTGTTTGCCAAGGAAGTAATGGGCTTATGGGGTTTACCTGTGCAATAGTGGGTTTTGCTGAGAGCAGCAACTTTCCATGAAGCTCACAGAAATATCTGAAATTTAGACACATCTTGGTATTGCAGGGAGGGAAAGGATTTTTCTTTGAACAAACTAATTCTGAAGCGTGTTCTGCAAACACATCCTTAAGATGCACAGCAAACACTGCCCCGTTGTTTCAGGTGGCCCATCAGGACTTTGTGTCTCTGTGTTGGTCCCCCACTGTCACACGAGGGTCACCCTGCAGCTGATGTGTGCCAGGAGTGTAAACAAAGACCCTTTTAATCACGGCAGTTCTAATTAGTTCTTCAGTTTGCCATCAAATCTTCTACAATAGGTAGACTTAGCACTGTGTGGCTAATTCCTAATACTCCTAATAATCCATTCCTCATACTTCTTATGGAAGGTTATTGGGATCTCTCCAAAGTTCTGGTGCTGTAAATGCTCCCAAATCAGGCTGCTCCATGATTAACAAACCTGTTGTGATTCGCCAAAGTCTGAAATCTTTGTTCCTTTTCCATTTATGAACGGAAAGGCTTCGTGCAAGAGGGAAGCACAACAGCATGGATATCTTCAGATTCCCTAATCTATTTCAGAAATCCCATTAATCAAAAGTTGTTTGTAAATTCGTGGGTGTGAGAAGCATTCTAACATATGGTGCCCACATTCGGTTTTTAGAGCCAGAAGCAGCAGAATGCAGAGTGAAGCTGTACCAAAAAGATTTTTTTTTACGGCATCATTGGGATTCTGTTGTCTTCATCCCCCTAAGGTTCATCTTCCCTGCTCACTTGCTTATGGACATCAAGTTCATCAGAAGAAAACCTCGAAACAATATTTGGCATGAGTAACATTTGTTGTAATTTAAGGCTATTCAAGTAGCCAAGAGAGAAAACAATTACTGCCTTTCTTTTTTCCCTTAAAACACAGCTGACAACTGTTGCCTTGTGTGTCCTCCCCCATTGTCTGTTCTTTACATTAAACCAGCTTTTCTCTGCCTGCAGAAGTGTTTGAAATAATTGTGTAGACAAACCTTTTTTAGGAATGCGCATATTCATGCAAGCACAGCAAAGAGGAGCGAGCAGTCTTAATTAAATTTAAATTAATTAAAGGTTAGTCTAATTTTTATTTGATTGAAAGAGGAGACTAGCATGGGAGCATTGCACAAGAAACCCAAAAAATTCTGCATAAGAAGAAATTCTGCTGCCATGGAAAATCATGGGCAGAAAATTCATATTTTGACTCTGCTCTCACAAGCACATTTACAAGATGTTTCACCATCTTTATTGTTCTTCTGAGCTCTTTCTTTACTTAAAGAGCTTTCTTTTTAGACACAGTACAGCAGAAAAGGAGAGATTACTTCACACGTCTTTCAAGCAATGCTGTTCCCCAAGCCTGTCAATACTCTTGCTGCTGTTCTGGTGTTGTGTGTCCCAGGTTCAGTTTGTGGCCAGGCACAGTCCCAGCATCTGCACTGTAATTATGCCAACGTGCCCAGTTATTTCCCATCTTATGAGATGGCAGCAACACAAAGAACTGCAGAAATCCATTTTATCCCTTCTACAGGGCTTTCATATCCCTAGGGAAAAATCCACCCCCTTTTGGGGAAGTAGGATTTGTGGTTAAGGGAAGACTGATGGTTCATTTTGACACATTTTGATCAAAGCACTTATAAAGTGCTTTTTTTGCTTTGATGCACCTTGTTCTGAGTTAAAGGCATCTGTGCAGATAAGCCCCTGGCACGAAGGATTTGGCCCTAGTGAGCATCTCAGTGAACACTGGGTAAAGCCAGGAAAGATTCTGTTATTTTTCACTAAGTTTTGAATTAAGTCTCAGTGGAAGCTTACATTCTAGGCATCTCTACACTTGTGAATTTTGCTGCTCCTTCCTTTCTGTCAATGGAACCGAATGCTGTCTGCATGGAGAAAGCTGCCAGGGGACCAAGGAAGTGGCTGTAGCCTGTATTCACTTGTGAGTTCATGTTTTGGGGCTTGAGAGGGAGCCAAGCTTGAGAAAGATGCTGCTGAACTCATAGAGAGTGCCAGGCACTGCTTGGAGCCCTCAGGAGCTGAACAAACCTGAGGCAGAGTCTGGGAGGAGTGCCAGGTTTGTCCAGCCTGGGGCAGAGGCTGCAGGGGCTGCCCAGTGGCCTCGTGCCTGGTCATGCGGGCAGTGGGCTGGGATGGCTCTTGGAGGCCCCTCAATGACCAGTGACAGACAGGTTACAGCAGGGAAAATCCTTCCAAGTGAGGATGGTCAGTCACAGGACCTAGAGCCTGAGAGGAGCTGTGGAAATTTTCAAAATTTAACAGGGTAAGGTCCTGAGCAACCTGATCACAACTTGAAAATTTCTCTGACTTTGAAGATAGCTGTGAAATTGGACCAGATGATTTTCAAAGGGTTCCTCTAGAATATTAATTATTTTATAATTCTAACATGATGCAGAATCTTTAGAAATATTTTTTCCTTTTACCTGTTTGGTTCACCATGTAGACCCAGAAATGACTGTTTAAGCACAGGTGTAGGGGCAGTAACTGTGGCATGAAAAAAAATAAGATGGAAAGAGAAAAAGCAGCAGCCAAAGGAATCGTTCTGGATAGATCTGGGTGCTGGACAAGTGGGAAGTAGGGGTGTGACCCCAGGCACTTCTGGCATTTGTCCTTGACTTTTGCTTTGTGCCAAGAGCACCACCATAGCACTAAGAACTTGTGGATCACTTTCCTCATGAGCACCACACGGGAACAGGAGATCAGACTTAGATCAGGCTCTGCAGCACTAATTGCTGAATTCTGCCAGGGATTGGGAGCTCTGGATGGGAAGTCAGGAATGGTGTCATAGATCAGTGCCATGTACAAAGACCAGGGTGGATCAACATCAAAACTCCACATCACAGCTTTGGTACAAAAAAATATCAAAATCATAATCCTGGCTTCTGATAAATGTTTCCTTGTCCTGATTCTATCTATTACACCAGTCCTTACATCTTAATAAAAACCCAGCAATGTGTAATCCTATAGCTCAGTATTTGAAAGACAGACAGAAAGAGAAAAAATACTGCAGTAATCACATTGGAGAAGAGGAGGAAGCACATATGGAATGCACATGTAGGTAAGTATGTGGGGAGACATATAGAGAATCCTGCAGAAATGAGGAAATAACTGGAAAAACTGTTGAAAATACTAAAAGCTAGCAATTCCCAATGAATCGTAATTATTTTTTTAAAAGGTAATAAATCAAGGGTGTATGTTCAATCTTTAGGTCATTCTTTGACTTCAATAAGCTTGGGTTCAAAGCAGGATATGTGGAGTCTTCTTGTATGTAATAATAAGTCTCACTAAAAAGCCTACACAGTGACTGAAAATCATAATTTCTGAACTGTTCTAATCCAGATGTCTTTACTGGTATGCCCATGAGCACAAACCAGTGCTGGGATGTTGTCTGCCTGTGCTGTTGTCTGCTATGGGAACAAATGTTTGCATCTGGACAAAGTCTACTCTACTGCTGCACCTTAGGGAGGAAAGCAGGATTTCTCCTGGTCTTCCAGTAAAAAAAAATTATTTTTCCTTAATTGAAACAGTTTACAGTGATTTAAAAGTGTATGATGAATGATTTTTTTTTTCTCTTCCTTTTCTCCATTTTTCTCATCGCTCTCATCTTCACCATGAAAGAAAGGCCAAAAAGAGAGTGGCTCAGAAGAGCAGATGAAGTGGCTGTTTCCTGAAGGGTTTTTTTCTATTTTGAAAAAAACCCAAACCCTCAGAATGCTGGCAGTGTGAGGCCTGGGAGAATTACACTTTTGAGTGGAAGAGCTGCTTTGCTGCACCAGAACAAAACTGCTGTGGGCTTGCTCTTGCTGTGATCTGCGACTTTGGGGGTTGATGCTGTCCCCAGAATTAGCACTACCAGGGGTGATACTTCCAGGAATTCAGCCAGGAATTCTGTAATTGGCAGAATAATGGCTGGAAAATGCAACTGATGGGTTATTTATATCCATGTGCTGCCGAAGGTAGATAATTCCTTATTCCTCCCCCAACGCAGACGGGAAGAGGACGAGTAGGCGGGAACAGGAATTACAAAGTTGGAGTGTGATGAGTGTGTGTTAAACTTTGCTTGCAGTCTGCCCCCCACACGACTGACACAGCAGCTGAAGTCTCTGCTGCTTCAGAGGGCACAGGGAAGGTTGGGTGGCTGAAGGAGGAGGGAATGTCACTACCACGTTACAGGATCCAAATAGGAATTCGCTTTTGGCTGTAGTAGTTTTGTTTCCGGTAATTCATGCTCTGGACTCCTGGTTGGGCCCATCCCTCTGCATGTCTTTCCTGCTCCACTCTCTTGTTTATTGGATAGTAAACACCAAAGATTTTCTCAGAGTATGTGTGTGTGTGTTGGGAACAGCCTGGATGCTCTTGTAACATGATTGCAAATGGGATGTTGTGCCCTTTTCCCCTTTCCCATTTCCATGTCAGTAAGTAAGCCAACACTTTTTTTTTTTAATTGGGTTTTTTGAACATGAAGCCAGAATAGAAATGCTGGCTTCCTTTTCCATTCCTAAATAAAAAACCCCAAGCTTGTAGGTAACACAATACTATATAAAAACTAAATTTGTATTCTCTTAGCTTCCTAGGTAGGAAAAGAGGAGGAAACTGGAGGATTTGGACTTTGGTAGTCTATTTTTTGGGAAATGCCTAATTTGCAGTTCTCACCAGGTTATGTAGTTTTGGGGTTTTTTCTCCTTTATCTTAATTCTATTTGCATTCCTATTTTGCCTGGTAACTCCCAAGTCTGGACTGAACCTGAACGTAAGTTTTGGTATTCAAATGTGTAAGGGGTGCAAGCAATTTCAACTGCTTAATTTCAGAAGTATTCTTCCAGAGAGGTCATCTCACTCCTACTGAATGTCAGAGATGTATTTGTTTTATCAAGAGTGCTTATAAACACAGGTCCTCCCTTCCAGTTGAGGTTGCTCAGAAAATCAGTTAATTAGTGGCGTCTAAATCTGACTGTGTTCAGTGAAAACACTACAAGGTTCTGTGTTTGGCCTTAGAAATTATGTTAAGATTTAGAGAACTGCTTATGGTAGGTACAGGCTGATGATTTCTGTAGTGGGAAAGATTATTTCATGGAAACCACCAATAAGGTAAAACTGCCTGAACACCATGAACAGAAGTTACTGATGGCACTGACCCAGGATAAATTCCTGCTTTGTTCACATTTGCTCCTCCTGCTGAGCTCCCGTGTAACCCCATCCCTGTGGAAGTGCTGTCAGTACAGAAGCCACCAGCACCATGCCTAAGGAACATTTGCAGGCATAAAGTTCTGCTCTGGAAGCTAACAAAGCTCCTCAGGACAGCGACTTCCCTTTGTCCACTGCCTCAGCAGATGAGTGATGACAGGCTCTTGTTTATTCTTCTGAACATGCACTTCTCGAGAGCAGCATTTTTCCCATGCCTTGACAGCCTTTGTGGGTCTTTCCTAACTGCATTCAAGACAGGCTGGTTACAAACACAAGCATTGCAAGCTGGGCTTGGATTCTGCAAGATATTATATAATAACCAGTCTCCCCCCCAAAAAAATAATGTAGAAAGATGAATCTGTTCCCCAGAAAACTGCAATTGCCTCAGAGATAGAACTGTTTTATGAGAAAAGGGGTTGGTTTCCAGTTGGGGAAGCTGGGGGAGGCTTTGCCTATTTCACAGCCGTTGTTGGTGAAGCAGAAGTGATGACACTGATTTCTGTGAATTGCTTTGAGAGCTGTGGATAAGCTATGGGATGTAAGAGTGAGATAATCCTGTTCTCCCAGGCTGTACAGTAGAATCCCTGCAGTTCCCAGGAGAGCTGAATAGGTTCACTCCTGGCAGCATTTCAAAAGTAAACAGCCATTTCTGCTTTCCTCTGTGTATCTTTGTCTGCTAGAAATGGTATTTAAGTACTGGAGGAATGCCATTGTTTCCAATGGATGTTATGACTAGCACTGAGTATTCTGAGAGTGAGGTGTGCTACAAAAACTACTGAGTGAAGCCTCAAGGGCTGGACAGACCATACAACTGTAACAGAAGGTAATTGCCCTTAATAGAAAAATGAAATGCGTCATTACTTTTGTCCTGTTCTACAGAATCAAAATATTGATGATAAAGGTGATATTGGTATTTAACATCCCTACCCAGTTTTTCAAATTTCCACTTAAAACTTTAAAAATTACAAAAGTTGGATTTTCAAAAAAAAAAAATCACAAATTTTGAATTAATGTCATTAGATGAAAAAGATACAATTGTGGAAGGCAACACAGAGAGAAACTTCAGTGTACCAAATTTTTTAAAGTAAAATCAAGACTTAAATTTACTGAGAAGCTTTTATTACTAGACAGCTGCAGACCATGACCTGCCTATCAGGTATTATAGTTTAAATCTAACTGATTTTTCATTGTCTTCAGTGCTTTTGGGAGGTTTTCTTGCTTGCAAAAACTGTAGCAGAAGGTGTGAAGTGGTAAGTAACAGTCTGTGAAAGTAACTTACACAAGCATTTGGATAGTTGTGCAGATATTCTTGGACCAGCCTCTAAATCAATTAAGTCCAGATCACATCATTCATGAATCACAAATTGTTCCCATATGAGGACTTCTCCACGAGTACGGTAAATAAATCTCTGTAATCAAACCCAGAACTGCCACTTGCCTGCAGTGCTGGTGTCGGAGGAAAGGGACAAAGGAGCACAGAAATTAAATTATATTCACATGAATTACTCTCTCAGTTGAAACACTTTGGGACAGCAAAGACTCCCTGCAATATTTCTGCTGCTGCTGCGATATAGGGGGATTTTTGTTGTTAATGAGGTGTCTCCCGTAAGACTTCACTTAACCCTGGGGGAGGACTTTGCGTGTCTTCCAAGAGGGAAAATGCCAGAGTGTGGATGCTTTACCTGTGGAAGGGTAGAGTGTGAAAATGCCAAGACATAGATGGTCAAACAGTGACAATGGCGTGTTGTATTTATGGGCAATTACAAGAGTGAAGTCTCTGGCTGCTTCAAGAGAACTACAGGAAAAAACCCCAAGCTTGGATACTTTTGGCAGTGTGTCTCAACCGTAAACTTCTTTCTTTACATCAACTGGGCTGCCATTTTCTATGAAATTGTAACAGAAATAAATTTATCTTATATTTTCAAGATGGACTTACTATTTTTAGGAGGGAAGGACTGCATAAAAAACTGTTTAGTTAGGTAACGTGTTGCACTTATTTTAGTCTGGCACATTTCTGAAATTCCAAGCATTTTTGGCTTCCTGTAGAAAGCAAACTTCTGCCTTTTAGGCAAGTGCTGTGAGTGTTTGAACTTTCCAAATTTCTACTTATGACCACTTTTGACCGATGTCTGGCTGAGTTAATAATCTCAGATATCCCTGAATGCCTGGTTCAGTACAAGCAGATCATCAGGCAACAGAAAGTTCCTTTACAGGTCTGTCCACAATGACCCATCCACCAATGTTTGTCATGACAAAAGGTTGCCTCCCTGTTTCTGCCAAAATCCTCTGAAGAACCAGGATTTTCTAAGGGGGGAAAAAAGGAAAGAATTGTGTAAATATGTGATGAATTAACAGAAAAAAATATGGTTTGTTTAAAAGAATACAAATACATGTCAAACTCGTTTTTCAAAGAATTAATGGTTTAATGTTCCTATTGCTGTAATACATAAACTTTGAGTGATGTCATGTAGGATTTTCTCTCCTTATTATCTAAAAGGCAATTTTTATTCATGCTAGGGCTTGAATTTGAGCAAGGTCTCTCTTTGTGTTATATGGGGCAATGGACAGCAGGCTGGGTTTGTCTGTGTAGTTCCAAGAAGAATGTTTTGTATTTGAGAAACTGGAACAATGACTCAATTCCAATACCATTCATGTGATTCTGGTAACAGAAAATATGAATACATAATGGTAATAATGTCTTTCTGATGAGTCTATGTCTAAACCAGTTGATTATTTAAAAGCACATTTCAAATGCTAATATTTCAAGTGAGGTTCCATGTTAAGGTAACTCTTTAATCATGAGGCATTGAGCTGATACACACAAGAGTGACAGAAAAATGAAACATTTCCAGAATTTTCCAAGGAATCAATGTGGTGATATTTTTTACAACATGAAATATTCCTTGGCCTTTTAAGTGAAAATCATGGTTGATAAACATCTTAAGATTGTTTTCCAGAAGAGAGATCAGCAGACAATGGAATCTGCAGCAGGGGAAACAGATGAAGCACAAAAACTGGTGTGTGAACTGCTCACTGTTTACAAACAGAAGAACACTTGAAAAACAGGAGTTGACTACTTAGGAACATTCTGGATGGCTGATGTTCCCATTCATACTGTTAGACAACCCCGTTATGAAAGTGCTGCTTTAAAAAAAAAAAAGTCATACCTTATTCAGGCCAGTTGAGAAAAGACATGCTTATCAAGAATGCTGGCAGTTGTGCAAAAAAAGGAAAGGAGAAAAAAAAGGAGTTGTTGAAAGATTGCACTGAAGCTCCCCTTGCTGCAGCAGAGGCGACAGATGCTGGAAGCCTCTCACTTCAGACACTGTAGCTGTGCCATGTTCTTTCTTTACCAGCATTTCTTGAAAATTAGCAAAGAGGGGTTTGGAACTCATGTTTCTTCCAATAGGCAGTGTTTATTTTGAAATTGGTGTTTTTCACACAGTGAGACAGGCACAGTAGAAGGAGTTTGGCAACTGACATTGCCTTTTTAAATAAAATAAATCATGGTGCTGCATACGTGGAAATAAAGGCTTTGAGAGCTGTTATGAAGGCAGTGCATGTGACTGGTAAAACATGTGTACTCCGTTTGCTCAGTGATATTTGGGAGAACACATTTGCAACATCAATGAAATAAATATTGCTGCGGTAAAACGCCCTTGTCAGGAATCCTTGGCTTGGGTAGCACAGTGCTGGAAGTTCATGTCCTGAGACAGGGCCTGGTGCCCACACTGTCCCCTTCCCTGGCAAGCACAGGGTGGGACAGCCTGGCTGGTGCCACGTCCTGGGCTGCTCCTCAGGAGATGTGCAGGATCCTGCACGGAGGGATACTTCAGAGAATGCACACAAGCAACCGGGATGTGCACTGCAATATTACTGGTCCCAGTAGCAATACTGAGACGTTTCTGAGCACCTGGGCTCAGTGAACACCATGTACATTGGTTTTTGGGGTTCTTGCAGGGAATGTGCATTGCCAGTGAGTTTTTCATGCCCCTTACTTAGTTTTCTTCAGGTCTTTCCTTAATGCTACAATTCCTCAGTTTAGATTGGTGATGTCAGTGTTCTTTTCAAAATGTTTCTGACCCTCCTGCTTGAAGGCACACAGGGGACTGGAACCAAGCAGCCAAAGCAATTCTGGGTTGTTTCAGGACAGCCAATGTGTGCCTGAATGCACAGGCAGCCATAACCAACTTAGACCTTTGCTATGCCTTAGTTCTGCTCTGAATCACCACCAAACAGTTCGCTGTGTGCATGCTCCTCTATGTACTTTACGGATGTATTTTGTGGACTTTTTGTTTCTGGTAGGCAGTAGCCGAATTCTTTGAACATAATCAGAGGTGCAGTGACAGTTCCACCAAAAGACATGTTCTCAAAGATGACCAAAAGCATTTATAAGTAAAAATGTTACTTAGAGAGAAGCATGGCTGAGGACTGGCTCTGTAGGGATGTTAACATAGACAGCCTTTGCAGTATTTGCAGTAAGAGCCTGAGTAATTTGCCTGAGATCCCATAATGAGATAGCAGAATCAGAATTATGGTTTGAGGGTTATTGAACCCTGGTGCAGGATTTCCTCTGCTCCAGTTTTTGTTTTCTCTTCTGTGCTCCTCCAAATACAGAGTACCCAATCTCATTGGAACTTTGCTTAAAGGAAGAATGTTAATCAAAGACAACCCTCAGGACCTGGTGCAGGTGTTTTGAATGTATTAATTCATGAGCACATTTGTATAAAGAAAATTTTTACATTTAAGAATTCAAATGCTTAGGTTCAATCTGGTTCTCAGTCGTAGTGTCTTAAAACCACTGAAAACGTGACCTTCTGCTGACCCATGACTATATAAATTGACAGCAGAAGGGGCTACAAACTGGCTTCATCATGAAATTAGTGGATTCCTCTTCTGTGATAGATATGGGGAAACAAACTACAGATTTAAAAACCATCTCTTTGGGAACTGCATCTTAATGATATCGGAATTGAATAAATATATGCATCGTTCCAGGAATCTTCTAATAGAGCCTCTGGGCTTTGATTTTTACATCTGCTTTTCTGTGGTTTTGTAGCTCACCTCATGCACTAGCCATTCAATATAAATTTTATATTGCTACAATAGCTTGCACATTTACTTTTTAATGACAAAAGGCTCCCACCCTCTTCACATCTGCATTGGAAGCATTTGCATAGCTGAGGGCCTGCAGTGAAGGCAGCTCTCCTCTAGAGCAATATAGATTGGCAGGCCTGGGACACCAAAGGGAAGCAGTGAGACTCTAAAACATTTCCAAATTCAGTCAGTTCTTTGCAGTGGGGGTGAGAGGAGTAATTGTAAAAACAAGACAACTAAATCAAAATGAACTATAAAAAAATTACAATTATTTCATTTGTTGCAGTAAAGCAAAAATTTCCTGGAAAATTGTGACCAAAGTGCCATTAATAAAGCACATAAATACTCACTAACCTAAGGGAGAGCTGGTTCACACTCTGAGAAGCAGCTTTAGCAGAAATGATTAGTTAAGAAATGTTACTTGTAGTCTAATGGAATATCCATTATAACAGGTAAAAGGGAAATTTTCACCCTCTCTAAGATTATTTCATTGTTTAACATGCTGGCCCCTTAGTGTCTACATTATCTTGTCCATATAGGATTTTTTTTAATATTTATGGGGGAAATGGAATCTGAATGTCAAAGACTTCTAATCTTTATTGTTCAAGGGCTCGAACTTCAGTCAGTCCCATTTCTGTTGCTGGAGACATCTGCAGGAAGTGTGAGCCAAGGTATCCCCTTACCAATGACCAATGGTAGCACATGGTAAAGATATTTAGATCCCTCAAGTAACACAGAGGTGCACAAGGAGCTTTTAGACCTGCACATCCACCTAATTTCTGAAAGTGATGCATTCAGGAAATGACCAGCACCTGGTCTGTTCTAAAATGGATAAGGATCCTACAGAAATAAAATGAGGGATCTAATCCAGAAGACTTAGATAAGGGGAGGGGTGTTTGATGTGGACATGGGGACCACTCTAGGCTAGTGGTTAGAGCCCGAGGCTTCAGAGAGGTGTTTCCCATGGCAAAACAGGAGCCAAGACTTGAACCTCATCCCAAACCTCTCTTGAAGCTCAGCTGTGCTACCAGCAATCTGCATGGATCTCTCCTCTCAGAGATAGCTTTGAAGTGCACATCAAGGCACATCTGTCCTCTAAAACACTGCTGTAAAACTTGGACATCAAACTGCTCTTTAAAATGTACTTTTAAGCAAAGTTTGGAAGACACTACTGCAAGGTAAACAGAGAGTGCAATATGCTTTGTTTAACTTGCTTAGCATTTTAAATCTCTCAATCCTGCCATTTCTTTGTAGCATAAAGCTCTCCAGATCAGGTTATATATTATGCATTGTAAAACTCTAGTAGTGAAAACAAACATTGTTTCCAGAGTCATCTGTTTGCAATTTTCTTTGATTACTCTTCCAATAGGTTTCAAGCTGTGGATTGAAAGATTTAATGTTCATATGGATAGAATTTGTTCCTTTTCTGATGATAACTTTTAGTTACATTACTCAGTCTTAAGTCAGCCTGCATTTTACTTTTGTCAAGACGAACAATTTTGTCGTCTTAAATCAAATTGTCATGACTGTCCTCAGCAATCTGTCACAGCAGAGTTATTTTTGCCTGGCTGTTCTGACAGCCAGCTCCTAAAAACAGCATCTGAGTGCGTGTGAACGATGTTGGATGGTGCCAGTGGGGATCAATCTAGGCATGACATAAAGGAAAAGGATCTGCAGATGAACTTGGCTTTCAGGCATTACAAGATTTTTGAATGTGGAGAATCAGAATCAACAGATTGGTGTCCCCAAAAGCAGGCACAGCAACATGGAGCCATTTATTGTAAAGCACAGGCTGAGCTCTGCTCTGGGACTGGGAGCAGTCACCCAGCTCTGGAGGGGGACATGGCCCTGCCACTCCCAGCTTTGGCGCCCTCTCAGGCTGTCACTGCCAGACCCTCTGTGAGTGTCACAAGGCACAGCCAAGGAGGGGAGGCGCAGGTGGGGATGGAGACCTTGTCCCATGGCACTTCCCCTCTGATGAGTTTACCTGAAGGGCTTTGCTGTGAGCCCTGTGCTCCTTGGAATTCCTTCTGGGAACACAGGGAACAAAACTGGGCTCTCCTGTCCCTCACAGCATGTGACAGCAGCACTCACATCTCTTCTCCTCCCTCTCCGTTGAGGATAAAATCTTAAATTCTTCCAAGGTTCCTTTCTACATTGTTTTCTTTGCTTTTGATCATTTATTGTTTTTATTGCTATTAACAACACAAAATTGAACTTTCAGTATTGGGAAATAGAATGAATGCTATGGAACTCTGACAGAATTAGAGCAGATTTGTACATATATGGTTTTACATTGAATAGAGTAAGAACTGGAACTAATTTGTTGTTACAAAAGTAAAAGTACAAATGTCCTCAAAGTAATATGCCAGAACAAGAGTGATTCTGAGGACACCTAACTATGCTAACATTACGTGCTGGAAGATGAAAGAGCCTTTCATTCTAACTTTTTCAAATAATCTTTTTATGATTTATCAAATTTTAAAACTTGTTTCCTAATTAAAAGCATGTATTAGTTGTATATGAGGTTATTTCTATGCACAATTTTTAGAGTTGTACTTCAAATTATCTCAACATGTTCTAGTACAAATTAAAAATTAGGTAAACAGAGTCACTGAGGAATGTTACTGCTGATATTTTCTATAAACATAAAATCAAATAAAAACTGTCCCATGGTTGTTAACTGTGCCCAGATGGAATAATGATAGTTCAAAGCCAGAATCCAGCACACAGAACTTTCAGGTAAATGCTGTGGCTTATAGGTTTATTTGGAAATATCTACAGTTAACTTTTCCCTCTTCTGAGCTTCATACAACATTATTTCTCATTTTCATTCTTTGGCTGTATTCACAATGGACTGATTTTTACATTAACTGGTACACTGGCACCAGAGTCCCAAAACCAAACCACTTGAGAGTGGAATCCATGTAGAAAAAAATGGGATTTTTCTTTCCTAAGGAGAAAACACAACAGTAACACCTGTAGCCCACCACTCAAGGGCTAAATCAGCCTCCATGTCAAAGAAAGAACACAGTTTGAATTTAATTTTTTTTTGTGGATGTTTAAAATAAAGTGAAAGCTTGTGGGACTGTGGAAGGTGTGACTTCATCTTCAAATGCAACATTTAAATTCATTCACACGGGGGAAGACAGGAGAATTCCAAACACTGACTGAGCAGTTCATGTAAAAGCAGAGTTGAGGAGGCTCTGGGGGCTTGTTCAGCTCTGGGATGTGTTTGGGTCTGGAGCTGAACTCAGTGGATTTTGTTCACAAAAAACTCTCAGAACAAATAACTATTGCCTGGTTTGTCCCAGGATTAGGGGGCAGGAAGAGGGTTACGTTTACAGAAAAAGGGACACAAAACTGTCATGTCACTTTTTATGCATAATTGTTATCTCAGAATTTGTTATCCTTTTTTTCCTATTCAATTCCCAGACTATCAGGAGAATTATCAACCTCTTGAAGGCAGCAAGTTGTGTGACCTGGGTGTAGGGATTGGGGCGGGGGGGAGAAATTTCCAGGTTTTGGTCATAAAGGAACACTAGGAACATTAAGCATTCTTCATAACAAAGCTTGATTCTTTTTTAAAAACCCCAAAACTATACAATGTCTTTTAAAAAAGAATACGGGAAAATGGTATGTGAAGTGATTTTATACAATAAATAATCTATTTTCTATAAATGTACAAAATCAGTTATACAGCAAGTAAGAAACTGATACAAATGCAGTAACTGAAAGATATATTTAATTTTATAACTGTAATAATTTATTTATGAAATATATCCACATATATATAAAATATATCATATGTTTTGGCAAAAACCTCCCTTTCTTGTTTCGAACAAAAACTATTACCACTGGTTTAAGGCCTATATAAACATTTTTACTGTTGATTTCTTTTCACTTTTCTTTTGGTCTCCATCTTTCTTCTTATAAAATATAATTTAACAACACGGGGTTACAGTTTAACCTATGTGCCCTGGGGAAAGTCTGCATGAAGGTCATTACAAAAAAATTTGTAACGTCACAAGTAAGGGATTTCTTCTCTTTTTAAATAATATAGAACAGGGTTTGCAAAAGTTACTTTTTCCCCTTGCTGACTCTTGCATCCTTGTAGCAAAAAGAAGTCCATAATTTCTGAAGAAATCGTTTACACTGAAAAATGTCCGGGGTTTCATTTAATCCTTATTGCCAAAGTTTCCATGTTATTTGGTGCTGTTGTTTCAATGGAGAGATAAAGGTGGGATTTGCAGCAGTGGCAAAGCCCAGGGGATGTGCTGTGGGTGTGAGGTGTAGGGGCCTGGGACAGCAAATGGCCAGCACAGAAATTACTCTGATGGCATCGGGTTCCACAGTCCTACCCTTGCATCTGTAGGAAAATTCTTTGGGATCAATCACTGAAGTTCTGTTCACCAGCTACAGTGCATCCCCAAATAAACACTGTAAGTGTTTCTGAATGGAACTTCCAAGTGCAGGAATAATTTGTGCCTAAATTAGGTAATCTATTGAATACTCAATGTATACTCTTAACTTGCTATAGTTTATAATAATATTTATATTAGCCATTCATATTTATTCTGCATAGATACTGTCATTTAAACATCTGCCACGAAGTTACAATATGATGATTCAGGCTTGCATACATTAACAAGAGAAATATTTTGTATCTGTTTATTCTTAATGAGAACTCATGTAGAGGCAATCTCCCTCTAACTCTCCACATTCTCCACTTGCAGCTGCCTGCACAGAGCTGTGGATGGATTCTTCAGACACAGAGCAAGCAGTGAGTGGAACAGTTTCTGTTGTACTCGTTTAAATCACAGAGAAAAACGTTTCCTGAAGCTTTGCATTGCTGAAGTTTGGGTCTGCCTTTGAAGTTTTCCTCAATAGTGATACATTCCCTGCCAGGTTACATGATACAGATTATCCTTTTCTGAGGCTCTCTCGAGGGGAGAAAAGCTTCTTCATACAGGTTCCCATGCCCTCAGAGTGGCACTGCTGAAATGGAAGTGTTGCCTACTGCTGAATTCTCCACTGGCATCACACTGAAGCATCAAGTTTGTCCATCTCAAGGGAGAGTTGTAGTTTAAGTTCTTGTTTCTGAGCTCCAGCAAATAAATGTTAAAGCTTTAAAGAAAACAAACAAACAAACAAATGCAGCCAAACTGTTGAATATTCAGCACTAAGTCCCTGTTACCTGTGGTTGCCCTCCTTGGTTTATATGTACACAGAATGCTCTACACAGTTCTCTAATTAGCTCTGCTCAAATAATCACAGCAATAAATTCAGCTTGGGGCTTCTAATCTGAGTGTTTCCCTTCATAGCAAAAAATTTGGGGTAATGGTGTGACTTTTTTAGAAGTGGCAATATTTGTTACTGGCTACTAGGTCACAGTAACCTCCTTGTACCTGACATCAAAAGCAGATTTACTTTTCCCTCCAGATACTTCTTCCACTAAGTTTTTCCTGTTTCTTTACCTTAACACTTCAGCTTTTACTGAAGCACTGCACTGGGACGTGTAGCTTAATCTGTTGCAGTGCTAAATGAGGAAAAGCATGATAGACAGGAACAGCCCTTGCCATAAAAAAAAGCCAAAATATGTATTGGCTTATAGCCAAATAATCCAACTCTGAAGGAGTTACATCAGCGCAAGGAAGGCTGTAGCAGTTCTGTGTATAGTAAGGTTTATTTTAAAAATGAAATTAGAAAAAAAAAACCCAAACAACTCATGGGCCAAATTCTGTCCTTATTTAGGAAGAAGTGACAATATTCAGTTGAAAAAATTAAGGTTTCTGCAAGTACAAAGAACATTTTTGGAAAGTTAATATTTCTTATCAACATTAAACATCTGTAACATACCTGATTGTTCAGAATCCTGCAAACTCTCTGTGCTACTGAATGAAATTGTGTTCCTCTTCCCTGCATTGGTCTTTCTCCTCTTTCATTGATCCATGATTTCTATAGAACAGAGATTTCCTAAGTTTGTCACTGTGTTCTCATCAATGTCCCCATTCATGAAATGACAATTTCATGCTCTTTGTTAGACTACATAAAACATTCTAGAGGAATGCAATGTTCAGCATGCCCCTAACTGGACAGATCTGCTGTTTCAAAAGTACCACATCATAAAAAGAAACAGAAAAAAGAAAATTCCAAGCAGTACTGGCTGGCTCTGGCCTCTTTCTTTCCTTATTAAACTCTGATGTGACACAGGCGTTTTCTTGCTTTTTTTCTTCCTGTTCACTCCCCCATCCCACTGAAGGGGAAGTGAACAAGCATCAGTGTAAGTGCTTGGCTGCTGGCCAGGGTTAACCCACCACATCTGCAGAGGGGAGTTTAATTTAAAATCAATATATCTTTTAATCAGTTCCACTTGATAAATGCACCTTGATTAATTTACCTCCATGAAATGGCCTAATCATGTGGCCAGGTTGAAGTCATAGGGAAAGCCACTCACCTCCTTCTGTCCTGCATTCTTCTGCAAAACTGCAAGCACTGCTTGTCCTGAGCATCCGAACAGGAACATCGGGGTGAGGACTGGGAAGTGCTTTGGGTCTGCCCCGTAGACCTTTTGCCTCTAAAGCTGCCTCTGTAGTTAGACAGTCCATATGGCACAGTCCTCCTGTTGTGAGAATCACACGTATTGTGTATTTTAGGAACCAATTAAAATCATGTTCCATCTCTTTTCTACTTTAGTGCAGAGATCTATTGATGGAAAGCAATAAATAGTGGCATAAATACTTACTGCGCTCATGTAAGTGCTCCCTGTACCAGATCATAACTTCTGCTCCATCAACTCAGGCTTTCACCAAGTTATAAATTAGCAGACAATCAGTTCTACTGGCAGGATTAATTGGCAGCTACACTATCAAAAAAATTTTGGAATACCTAAGAGATGATCCAAATACATCCCCAGGTTATTGTTTCTTTACTCTTGATTCCTGTGTTGTGTTGGTTTCCCCACTCAATGCACAGAATTTGTTACATTCAGTGCCATGGCTTGTCTGAAGTGACAGAGGAGCTGTGCTTATTTCACTAGATCAATAACATTTTGTAGCTGTCATGTAGTTCATAGTTCTGAGCCTGATCTGCATTAATTTTATCATTGAGAAATGGAGAAAACTGTCAGCACAATTTATTTACTGCATCATGTTTAGAACATGATCCCTGGAGTTACAAATGTGAGAAACTGCCAGATAATCCTCCTTGTATGGTTCTGCCTTTCTGTGAGAGATCCTGTTCTGCGCTGCAGCACACCAAGAAATAGTAGGAGGTACCTCTCTTTATTTCCCTGCATGATTTGCTCTTTAATGGGTTATAGTCAATATTATTATCAGAAAAGGATGTGGTTCATCACTGCCTGCTACCATCCCCAAAAAGAGTTAGATAGTTTGGATTGGTGTCATAAATTACTCTCCTCTAAGCTGTTAAAGAATCTCAATCAACAGCAGCTGCACTCCTCATGAAACTTCTGGAGACTCATAAAAGTTCCTGAAGACTTGAGGGATGGGCTAAGCAAGCCACAAATCCACAAACACTAAAAATCTGAAGAGAATCTCATGTTCAAAAGCGAGAAAGAGGAGGGGAGGAGTGAAAAAAAAAAAAAGAAGAAGAAGAAAAAGGCAGGGAAGAGGAAGTGAGAGTCAATCTAGAAAGGTTACAGAAAGGTTACAGAACAAAGCCTGAATAATGAGTCTGGAACCACTACCTTCACATAGCTCTGCTTCTTTCATTTGCTTTCATAAAAACATCATTAGGCTGCTAATGGGAAAGCTGCAAGTTTTCCATTTTCCCACACACATGGTGGGCCGAAAGGTTCAGAAACATTATTTTCCTAATCTCTGCACTAATTTTTGATGCAACATCAGCTCAGTACAGTTGATGCAAATAATTTATTCAAGCCTCTGCACTCGCAGTACATTTGTAGCAGTGTACCTTGTCTTTCACAGCCTGAACTTGTCAGAGTTAGGTTGATCATAAGATCATGAGAGAGGGAAAGTCAGAAGCAATGTTTCTGTGTTCAGAGCTCAGGGCATGGTTTTTCTCCAGCAGATCCATTTTCTCCATGCAGAAAATGTTCTTTATTTTCACCACTTTACTCCAATGTTGAGACACTGGGAGACGCCAAGAATACCCATGTTTGTCTTAAAAGACTTTAGGACTTGTTTTTGGCCTCCCTTCTTAAACCATCGTTTAAAAAGCTTTTTGTTGTCTTTAGGATTAGGAGCAAATCCCATTTTATAATGTAAGAGTATTACTAATTCTATACTGGCATCTGTTTTACAATAATGAATGTGAAATGGCTAATGTAGGGAACTTCTGACATAAATAATTGCTCCATGCTCATATTTTTTACACATTCATGTTTTTTATGAAGTAAGGACTGGTATTTAGAGGCAGGAGAAGGGGAAAGTTCCTTTATTTTTAACAGTGGCAAGCCCTCTATGAAAACTGTCTGGTAAAATTCTGTTATCTTCCTGCTCCAACTGAAACTGAAATGGAAAGATGGGTTTTGTGTGTTTTAGACAAATGTGAGAGCCCTGTTTAATGACAGATAGTTTGCCAAGGAATAGAGAAGCTTCTTGTAGCTTTTGCAGATGTCATCCTACATTATGCTAATGAGACATAAAACACTGTAATGTGTTATTCTCGTTATTTAAAGTGGTTCCTTATTCAAAACTGCACTCTTGCAAAATATGATACTGGGGTTTTTACTCTAATTCTCTAAACCAAAAGTTGTGTGGGACTGAGTTGCACTTTTCCCTATGTCAGAGGCTCTGCCTGAGTAGCCAGAGAGAAAGAAGGGTATGCATTTTATTCTTAATTGCTGCAATTTGCAAGTTAATGGACCAACCAGAATTATCATCAACTTTCAATTTTACCTTAATCCATCACTGTGTGAACTACAGTGATTGAGGAAGGGGCCCATTACCAATGTGCTGCCTTTCCTAAGAGACAGTAAATTCCAGCAAACAGGGAGGAGTGGAGAATATAATTATAATTACAAGTGATAAGAGCCATGAATCACAGCCTTAAGCAAAGGAGGAAATTGGTATTTTAGATACTGCTTCTGATCTTTCTAATGAAGTACATTATGCTTCATAGCTTAGAAAATGCATTCAAGGCTATTTTATTCTCAGTGGACCAGAAATATTTGCCAATGCAACAACACTTTCAGGTGTTTCAAGTTTCAAAGAATTTTAACCAAAATGTCCAAGGGAAGTTTCTGTGTAAGGTAATGTGCAGAGTCACTAATCAGAGATAGAAATGCAATAATAATCCCAATATGCCTGGTTTTGGTTTCCAATCAGAAATTCAAACCCAAACCAGATATACTTCAAAACCAACCCAAGGTCTTTCCAACAACAATCACAAAGAGCTTGATGAATTGAATATACACAGGGCACTTTGTGTCCCCTCAGTGAAGATGAGGATCAGCTGGAGCAAGGAAGAGACAGAATGGTGGGGATCCTGAACAATCAGTTCCTTACACTGTGCTCCTTGTGGTTGTGATATGGCCAAAGTACTGGCTAAGAGCCATTTACTAATTTTTTGGAAAAATTTCTGCAGCATCCACGGGCTTTGAATTAATTCATTTTTTTAAGATTTACATTTCACAAGAAAATTTGAATTCCTGACCTTTAACTCAGTATGCAGCAATTTCTTCCTTTAGTAGAATAAAATTCTCCTGAAGTAAACTCATAGGAGTTTAAGATGTATTTAAAGCTAAGGTGTGCTGTGAGTCCTTTGTGCCTTTCTTCTCTACAAAGTGGAGAATAAGCAAACCTAGACATTTCTGAATCAACCTTTCCAAGGTACTACTTTGAACTGGTATCTGATTGGCAACATCTAAATCTGTGATTTCTGAGGAATTACACTCCTTTGGAGGGTTCACTATGATTACTCCAGCCAGCCAGTGGGTGCATAAAGGTCTGCATGCTCAGTTTTCAAGGATTTTCTAACACAGAGAAGGTCTGAGTTTCAGGAAATAGTTGCTTCTTCAGTATAAGCTATTCATTCTTTACTCTGTATGCAAAAAACATGAAACAAAACTAGCACAACTCTCCAGTACTTGCAATTATTCCATGTGTTGTAATTATGATTAGTCAGTGCAAGAAATAATTCACTGAAGATAATCCCATTTACAATAGAGCAGCACAAAACTAATCAAAGCACAGTGTGTTCTTGTCAGATTGGATATCAGAGGCTGAAATAACTTAAATTATTTGTGTACTTCATGTCCACAAAACACAAACAGAAAAGCTCTCCCCTTAAAAGCCACCTAGCTCTTTGAGCAAGGTTTTGCCATTAAATTAACAGAAATAGTCATTTATTTGTTGAAAAAAGACAAGAAGTACCAAGTACTTGGTACCGAGTGATTGTTCCAACAGCCATTCTGAAACAGGGAAAATTTTCCACCGAAGAAATCTGCCTGTTGAAGGATTAAAGCCTACAGGTTGATCTGGAAAGGATGATTTGCCTGAGTCCTGCTGTCCCCCACTCCCAGTGAATGCTCAGAATTCAGGCAGACAGATCCAATTGGTTTATTTTAATTTTTATAACATGTGGCTGAGTTTCTCATGCTATTTTATAATTGATCTATGAGCAGCTATTATTTTCTACTTTCCCAGCCACTTAAGCACAGTAGATACCTCCAGGGCACTGGAGAGTTTCAGCCAAGACAAAGGGATGAGGGGGTTGCAGCAATCATCTCAGATGCTGTGATTTCAGGATTCAGCAATATACTTTCTGGCACACATCCAGGCCAGGCAAGGCTCCCAACAGTCTCCAGTGTTTTCAGACAATCCCAAAATGTATGTGATCCCTGTAAGGAGCACCAAGAGCAAAGAACACAGGAAGGAAGCAGAATTTACCATCCTCCAAGTGAGACAAAATGTCCCCAGAATGAAGGATGATGCTTGGGGGAAATAACACATATTTCTGTGTATAATTTCATATAAAGGCACTGCAGTAGCACTGTGTAGCTTTATAGATGAAGAGATCATTGGCTGCTCTGCAAGTTGGCTCCAGCTCTTCCTGTAACCCTGGCATGGGTTTTTAGGAGTTCACAGTAGAGGTACCTCCCATATTAACCCATCCTTATCATTATTTAAGGAGTAAAATATCTCCAAAGAATGCCTGGCTTGTTAGTTTGGTTATCCTGACCACATTCTCAGAAGCTGCACTTTTTCTGAGTAACTTTTTGCAGTTAAAGGTATTTTCAGATGAAACAAACTCTTCTCCTTTATAGCCATACCTTTCTTCTCCACATCCTCAATTTAGTAGTGGTCAGTGCTCCTAGATACCTAACAAGCTCCTATTTTCCAAAAAGATGCACCTCCATGACCTTGCTGTCTTATCCTTTAATTAATACTTGCTAATTTGTGAGGATGCCAATTAGTTTTAGTTCATTAGTTGCAGCTAACTTAGGTAATAAGGCAAGGATTGCACACACCTCCATCATTCAGGTTCACTGACCACGTGAGTTCTTTGATTTTTCCTCTCCCTGGGGCTTCTTGGTACCCCAGTCAGGCACTGTGAGAATCTGGGGGGTGTTTATCACTCTCCATCCTCCTCCTGTAGCTGTCAAAGGGATGTTATAGGTTTTGTTTCTCAGATGTGATCAGAACAGTGTCTGAGTTGTGGAATGAAAAGGTGGGGTATATTTATTGAGGTAAACAACATGAAGCAAGCCTAGGGGTGTCCATTAAAACCCCAAATCCCCAGAGAGGCAGAGTAGTGCTCACCTGACCTAATAAACTGAGCCAGTGTTTCACAGAAATACCTCTCACAAAACAATCTCAGCACCTGCTTCAGTGCCTCATATCAATCCCAATCTGCTCCCAGTCCTGTGGCAAGATACATGATCATTAGTTTAAAGAAATAAATTAAAATTTGGAGCAGCATCTTCTCTGTCAGGCCCAAACTCCCATTATTCCTTTTCTCCCTCTGACTGGCAGTCAGTATTATTAGGAAGTGGTTCTTACCACTTACCAGTAATGCAAAACCACTGAGGTAAAGCCCAAAAGGCAGAGCAGCTGGGAAATATGGATGAAAAGAATCAAATTAGGATGTTTTCAAACTAAAATTCAAAGTACTTATTGCTGCTTCAGAAGCCACCACAGCAGTGCACACAAGGAACACAGACTCCTGCATGTTCCTACCTCTCTCTGCAGCCTGGATAGTTCAAAACCCACTGCTGGTTTAAAAACAAATAAAACAAAAACCCCAGGAAAAATAAACACACGGTGTTAAAGTATAAGACTGGTGAAAGTGACTGTGGTTTGACAGCCCTCGAGAGTGTTTATTCTTAGAATTAGACCAGCAGGAACAGCAGTAGGGAAATTTCAAAGCCCTGGCTATCAGCGTGTCTCATCCCTGACCTCATCTTCTCAGGGCCAGCTCCTGCAGGGCTGTGGGATTGGAACAGCAGAGCCAAATCATTTCAAGTCTTTCTGAGAGACTGCTGTAAAACATCAGTCCTGGGAGTACTGGCAGTAAGCTCAGAGGAGATATTCTACTTCTGGACTGGGGAGGGCATGCAAGCTGTGCACGCTTCAGACAGTGGGACACTGAAAGTGTGAGGTCAGTACACAATTTAAATATGCAACAATATCTCTTTGAACAGAGAGGCCTAAAATCAAATCAGTTTGTCCCCAATAAAATATAACAATTACAACAGGAGCCTGTTACTATGTTTAGTAAATCTATTTGAAATATTCCTCATTTGACATGAAGATTTTGCAAGACAAACAGATTCCATGTGAACATGTGGATAGTAAAGATTGCAAAATCAGGGCAAGCTTCATTCAGAAAAATAAAATCAACTCAACAAAGATGCATCATTTGAGTTTTGGCACTTGGTTCTCATGGTTAACCATGTGCACTGTTCAGCTGACAGATCAGCTTCCTTATTTGAGCTTCCTGGCTGGCAGCCACTGTTTTATCATTACGCCTTTGGCTAGCAGGGATTTTCAATCTGATCTAGAGTTTATAACCACCTGCTTAATTGTTTTGCTGAACAAGAGATCTTTAGCTGTGCACTTTTATTTCCCATATAATACAGGGCATCATCTATACTTATTTAATTTAATGATGAATATAATTATCCAAAATTGGGGTGATTATAATAATTTAGAACATCACTTAATGTCCATAAGGATTAAGAGCATCTTAAATTTTGTTATGTGGGCTTCTGTTCAACAAAATTCAGTTACCAAAGAGATGCAGGTAGCAAAAAGGTGTTATGAAGGAGAAGTTGTCCAGCAGAACGTGCAGTTAGAGCAGAGTAACCTGGGTTGTATTAAATCTTGTCTTTAGAACACCATCCCAGGGCATCATCTGTGAGTGTGACTAAAAGTGTGAGTGAAGTGATGATAGGCTACAAATTGTTTCCATTCTCAGATGACTTTCTGACTTTCTAAGTCAGTAGTGAGCAAAGATCATTAAGTTGGATTTGTTGGAGAGCTGGGTGCAGGTGGGATCTGTTCAGGCTGTTTAGCTCCTGACAAACCCATTCGTCATCACTTACAGCAACAACCACAAATGTCTGAAAAGCCTTTCTCACCTCAGCCAGTGGTCACCTGAGGTCAGGAAAACACATTTCTGTTGGGAACTGTCTGGAGCTAACGTGTTGCTAAGGATTGTCTGACTTGCATGAGTCACAGAAACAGATTTCTTTATTAAGTGACAGAATATCAGATCTTTCCAGTGTCCCCATGTGCTCACACAGCACGGGACACTCACCAGATCCACTCCCAGTGTATCCCACACAGCAGAGAGACACACACAAGTCCTGTCCATGTCCTTGTCCTCCCCAGAGGAAACAGAACATGTGTTAAGTGCAGAGGATCAGAGCAGAAACACAGTGTTAGATCAAAATCAGCCTTTCACTTTGTCCATCCAATTTTCCTGATTCAGAAATTCATGTCATTGGCAGACAGAACTCTTATGTCATTGTGTAACTGGTCTTCATGGTGTGGTTACAGAATTTCATTCAGTCCTTCCCCTTTTGAACATAATAACAAATACCAAAATGACATGTCATCTAGGAAAAAAAATACTTTTGCTTTGTTTTAGACCCTTCAAAAGAAATGTTCTTATTTTTAGTGCATAGTTTGAGTGAGGAATTCTCCTTTGGAAATGTCTGGATTATTGCCATAAATTCTCATTACACTTTCATTTTAGAATTAAAGACCACTTGAGTATCTGGTATTGTGCCCTCATGATAGTAACACTTTTTTAGGAGCTGTCACCTTTTAATCTATCACTCATCATTCTGAACATTGATAAAGCTTCACACAGCAACATTAATATTATTAACTGAATGAACTGTTATTTATTAACTGTTATCATTGCTTTTGGATGCACAACCTCAGTTCATATAGAAATATAGGACTCCTCTGAAGAAGTGCAGATCTAAAAGTAATCTTGTTCATATTTTTCTGCTTGCCTATATTTTCTTCTTTAACTTACAAAACTAAGTATCAAGCTGTGTCTGTGGGTACTGCTTAAAAGACAATTCATTCTTTAAAATGTGTCTGTAGCTATAGATCAAGATAAGCATAATTAATCCCTTGACAAAAAAAAATACATTGCAAACTAATTCCTGGCTAATCAATCTTATCAGTGAGAACAGTTTACCAGCTTTTAATTACCTTTGTTATGCAACCTTTGTCTACACCACATAATTGCATTATTCTCTTCTGACTTACCTGCCTTTCTTTAGGTCATCTTCTTTTCCACTTTCCCACTGTTCCCAGAATGAAAGACTCACTATACCAAAACAACACTGATGCTCTTCGTGGTCAGGACTAACAGCAGTGGTTCATACTCAAGTATAAAGCAACACTCAAAACATGTGTGCAGAGATAATTTCTCATTTAATTGGCAAAAGCCTCAGGGAGTCAGAGGCTCCACATTCTGCTATTTTGTGCTTTTCTACAATTGTCACCCTGCTGATCTAAGTGGTTTCTCAGCAGGGATAGAAATAGACCTTCTATTGTGACTCTGCCTCCAACAGCTTCAATAAAAACTTTAACTGCTTTTCCAGAAAAGGAGGAGAGGCCATGACCAAGATTTGTTTTGAATGTATTACAACAGTGCTTAACAGCTCCTGTTGGGAAAAGCAGAAGAAACCAGAGGAGGAATTGAAGTTTGTCTTTAAAGTATAGAGACAAGAGTAGCCTGAAAACAGAAAGTACTGAGGAGTTTTTGTGGGGAACAAGAAATGATAAAGTGAAATAAATAAGACAGGGGCAGGGGTTGGGGGGAGGCGGGGAGGGAGAAAGAAAAAAATAAGAAGCAATTGTAGGGTTTGATCTAGGGGGGGAAAAAAAAGTAAATAAGCAAGAAAAATACCAGAATCAACAGATGTCAGGAAAACTTCTCCAGACGTTAACACTGACTCTCTGGCCTCTCACTATGTCTATGATCCTCCAAGTTGCATTGGAGCCAAATTTTCAGTAAATATAAAAACTTTCCACAACATGTGTACAAGAGCAGCGTAAAAGCCCCATTTACAAACAGCCAGTCTGTACACATCCAGTGGTTTCTTCCATTTCAAAGAAGCAGTGTAACTTGCTCAGGATATTAAATTGCCCAAGCAGGCTGGTTCCCCTCATCCATACCCAGAAGAATCTCTTGATTTCCTGAGATGTTATTCCAAGTCAATCAGGGCAGAATCAGTGCCTGTTCATGGCACATGGAATCCTAAATCCTGCTCCTGTTGCACTGAAATGGTTCAAAATGTCCAATACACTTAATTTAATGTTCACCACCCTGGGAGCATTCCTAGGAACAGCCCAGGGATTTCTGAAAATCACAACTGTGCTGTTTCAGTGAGAGATCTGCACCTCTGTCACGTGTCCATAGAGCAGGACAGCAAAGCTGCCCAGTTCAGACATGGTCCAGGAAATTCAGTCCCTACTGGGCTAATTCCGGACTGATTTCACCATCATCCACCCACTCTTTGTCAACCCCAGAGGGCTCCCAACACCCTAATTCACCCAGTTCCAACAACGTTGTTAGGTTATATGAGTTCATGTCTTTGGAGAGCAGTAGCTAAAATGCATCATTCTGTGTGAATATTTAATATTAAAATTGAATGTATGCATTCCAATAGTTTGCATAGAAACATCCCATCACATGGCATAAAAATTATAAAAAGATAATTTTCTAGTCCTCACATTAAATCATTTCAGGTTAACCTATACCCAGTGGGGGTAAATGTTACAGATCTGAGAGATTTGCTGCTATTTAATGTACAACTGACTTCAGTTAAGAAAGCAAATACTTAGAACCCAAACTGTTTTATTTTTTAATTACTATACATGAAAATGTTATAAACCTCTATTTTCTAATTTTTTGTTCCTTTTTTAGTGATATTGGCACAAATTTTTCATGTAGGAAAACTCCCCACATCACTGAACTAATGCACACTAAATAATTTTGGTGCTGGAATGAAAACTGTAAGTCCTGTAGACCTAAAACAGGGTGTCTTAAAAAAAAAATAGGAGTGTGTGTTGTGTGTGTTTAAAATTAGCAGAAGTCTATTTATTCAGTGCGTAGGGGAAAAGGAATGTCATTCCCCCATTTTCACTGGTGAGCTCTGACTTAAATTTACTGAGTCATAAATATTTGGCTAAAATAAGCCTAAGTAATCCTGGGGTGGATTAGTGCAGGTATGGAACTCGAAGGATTGAATGACTTGTGTGAATACAGGATACTTACAGGTTGGTAGAAGTTCAAAAGACGTCATCAGACGTGGCCTCTAGCCAGGACACACACGTGAATTTACACATTAAGTGCCCTAACACCCATTTGACTTAACCTAGTTTACTGCTACTTTCTATTTTTCTACTCCTTTTGTTATTTTAATCTCATTAAAAGCTTTGCAATCGATTCAAAGGCAGGTCTGAATCATTACAACTGTTCCCGGACCGTAGGCACTGGAGTAGCTGATGATATGTGTGGAAGTTCACACCACAGAGTCTGAGGAACTTTAATTCTTGAAGTCATTTGTTTTTAGGTTCATCTGATCTCCTGATTATTTTTTTACTGAACTGATTGCTGTGGTTGCTACAGGACTGAAACCTATCAGCCTGTGAGAATCTTTACAGATCTGAAGTCTGTTTTGGTTACTCAGCAAGACAGGATATATACAGTGGCGTAGGAAAAGGAGGCCTCTAACCTTTAGGATGTAGGCAAAGTGTCACTCTTCCTGGATGCTTTCTTGCCATTGAGCACTGTCAGTGCAGACAGCAGAGCAGCTTTTCTGCACGTGTGCTCCACCCCCACCGCCCTCCGTGCAGCTCAGAACTTCCAGTCCGGGGGAAACGGCTTCAAAATTTGTTTTTATTACGAGTTGAAACAAAAGCTTGTGTTTCCGCAGAGCAACAGTTGTGAAGGGCTTTCTTTTGTAACATCTTAAAACCTGGCATATTGCATTTTTCAAGCATTATCTCAATGTCTCGGTATTTTTCCGTATTAATTTGTATCAAAATTAGTATAGTTGCAAACACACACGCTATTCTCGCTTTCCCAGCGGGTGGGTTGTCAGAAACAGATTTCCCGTGGGAAATCACCGCTTTTCCCTCCTGTCAGCCACGCCGGGCACACCGCGGTCCCCATGCCGGTGTGCGGGTCCCCGTGCCGGGCAGGTGCCGGGCCAGCGGCGCTCGGGGGGCTGCGCTGGNAGCCGCGATCAGCTCCCGGCAGATCCCGGCAGCTCCCGGAGCCCCGAGCCCGCACGCAGCCCGCCCCCGACCCATCCCCGCTCGCTGCGGAGCCCCGGCAGCACCGTTATGTTCGTGTCCGCCCCGGGCTGCAGCGCCAGCCCGCTGCCTTTGGGTTAAACCCACGGACGGCCGAAGGATGGCTTTAGCGCCTGGTTCTTTACGGCGCACCGGACTGTTGCATACAGTCTTTTGGAAGGAGAGGAAAAAAAAAGAAAAGGCAACAAAAAAAACCACCCAGCCTTTCTTTGTGTGCATGCGTGGAAGTGGGCGAAGAAAGAAAGAAATTCACGTTACCTGCAGTCGACGTAATCGTAAGTCCAAAGAGGAACAATAAACCCAGCTCCATTAAACCCAAATTGCACGCTGGTTAACTGCAGGCAAAGGTGAACTGCAGGCGGGACTGAACCGTTCCAGGAGGAATCACTTCAGGTTGGAGGCAGGGAATATCCTGGGGCTGGCGGCACACGCTGCTCCCGGGAGTTAGTTCCCACACGGAGGTGTGATTAGCACTTCTCCCTCGCAGTTATTTTCCCCCAGTGCAGACTTAGTCCTGAAGGGGAGAGTGTTGTCAAAAGAAGGGAAGATCCATCGCTTGGCTTTTCCCACACACACCTCCCACCCCACCCCCAAATCTGATCAGCAACCGGAGCTGCTGTTTTCCAGCTGCAGACGCCTCCCACCCGCCGACAGCTGCCGGCCTCCCCCGGGGCGCGGGCCGGGGGCGGGCACGGCCCCGCACCGCCCCCGCTTCCCCCCGGCAGGTAAAAGCAGGGATAGGGCAGCACATCCTCCCGAGAACGCCAGGGGAGGCACAGCCTCACGCTGCTCTGAGTTCTTCGCTTTTAAACGACCTGATCCTGCTGCTCCATGTCTGATTCCAGGAGGAACCGCTTGTGTGATAAAAACTCAGCTTTTTGAGTCAAAGTTGGGCTACAAATTTTAAAAGTTGTTTGGAGCTTCCTCACCCCCCCTCACCCTCCCCAAGACTCTGCCGCTGATTTCCCTGGGTGAAATTAAGTCACCAATTTATTAATACTTCCTTTTCCCTGCTTACTTATGAGCATCTCTTTGCAGGCAAACACACCTAGAGTGCAACATTTAAGACAAGTTTCATATTGTGTGAAATACCTGATAGTTGGGCCTAGAACACTCCAGCCTGTGGCCCCATTTTCTATCACAATATCAGCTATTAAGTGATTATAGGCGAGGGTTTAAGGTATCTTTTCTTGCAGTAGTATGTGTAGTATATCCTGTTATGGGAAACACACACTATAGAGAGCACATGGAGAAAGGCTGCAAACTTAATTGTGGATATTTTAAATCAAAATGTAATGCTTCTTTTAGAATATTACCGTACTAACAGAACGAGCTGTAGCCAAGATTTCTTTTATGTAGCATGCCAATTTAACATATTCACTAGGATCTGGTTTGTGAGTAGAAAACTGGTTGGAGGATCAGCAGGAGTTATCCAAGTGAGGAACGCTGCTCTCTACCACCTCACATTCTTCTCCAACCCTGCCCCCGACCCCAGCTTCTGGTGTGGACTATCCAGTAACACTTGCAGAGAAACCTCATTAAGATGTCATGTTTTGTCAGCTTGTCAAGCCTTGCCTTTGTCAGTGCCTGAAGATTGAGAGTTTTGTAGCTGATCGTATTCCCAGCTGGTCACAAAAGCACCATGGTCACCAGGCAGGGCAGTAGCCAGAAAGTTCCATTTCTCAAGTGAGCCCACAGCTCTCTGTGGAAAATTAAATTGCTTTTATTTCACACAATTTGTGCAAATCACAAGATGTTCTCATAATTAATATGGGGGGAGTAGAACCCCTATAAATTACTGAATTGAACAGTATATTGAAGTTCAGGCTCGAACTGGGAAAGAAGTGCTTGCTCACCTTCAGGGATGAGGAACTGCAGTGACCTGAATGTTTGTACCCTTTGTTTTGCTGGACTGGGAGTCTGTGTGTCCCAGTCATGCTCCCCAAGCATCAGCAGAGTTTCATTTCGGCCTCACAGTTCAATGGGTGCCATGTTTTGAAAAATATTGTGGCAAAACATCTCTGAAAAAATGAATTGAAGTTATTTCCATTTCTTATGTATCTAGAAAAATGAATTGCTTCAGATCAGGAAGTTCTAGATACCATACTTTCGTGCTGTTGGATACAGAATTGATTTTGACAAATGCTCATGATTGTGTTTTATTGATTGTTTACCAGGAAAAGGAAAAAGAAAGATTTATTGTGCAGTTACTCTTTAACAAAACACTGAGTAGGAAGTACTGGTTCTGTGTTGTAGGTATTATAAGTAACAATGACATGAGTCTAAAATCTGATTCATTAATTTCATTTTCCTTATTGCAACTGTTATTCATTTTTATAATAATGATGCAAATTTATCATAGAAATGAGAAATATAAAACTGTATCATACATATGGATTCGTCATAGCAAAAGAAAAGTTGTGTTGTGTGTGAACTGATTTAACAAGAATTTCCTAAAAAATATTGTTCTGTTTTCTAAATGAAATTTTGAAGGCATCTTCTACACTGCTCCACTTTTTCTTCCGTGTGCTGTTTGATCTCTGAAGAGCCAGGGGAAACCATATCAGCACCCAGTGCTGTGCAAACAAAAGGAGTAATAAAATATATTCTTAAATCAGCTACCAGGGCTCAGAAATTAAGGGCAAGGGTTTGGCCAAATGACCTCATGTGAGCTTTAGAAGAAGATAAGACATAGACCCTACAGGAAGAAAGATACTCTCATCAAAGGAATTAATACTCCTGGGCACTGTAGGCCTGACTCTCATTTGCATTGATTATCAAGTTGTTTGGGTCATATATTACCTAATGACTTGGGAATTTTTTGTTTCTTAAATACAGCAGTCTCAAAACAAGAAAGCTGAATAAGGAAATAGCAACAAATAAATTTTAAAAATCCAGGGCCTGTTTTGATTTTGGATAAGAAATAAAAGATTGATGGATACCATTGTAAGTGATATTCACATATGATGCAAAATAGTTTAGTAAATCTATGTCATGATTATGTTTTCATTTAGTAAAAAAAAAAAAAGGAATAGTAGCCTTGGAGGTAGCAGGCAAAGATTGCAAGCCAACAGATCTAATTCATAGTAGTTTTCAGCTTTTCCTTTAAAATTGTTTTAGCTTCATAGATTCCTTTTTCTTTTCCAGTTTCAAGATCTTTAGGGTGGATGGGTACTTTGCATAAATCTTGAGAGCCATGGGCAAAATGTGTGAAGTTAATCCTTCTCTTTATACCTTCCATCCTCCCAATTCCAGCACATCCCTTCCTGCCCTTGTGCAGCCCAGGCTGGCAGAGCTGTGAGCACCAGCCCTTCTCTCCCCAAACAATGGGAATTCCCCAGTCCTGGGACACTTCCTCATTCTTAGGGCCACCCAGGCAGCTGGAGAAAGACAATCAGCAGATCTGCCTCATTCTGGGTGTAAATATTGTATATTTGAGAACTTCTAATTGACTGAAGGGAGAATAATCTCAGGGATGAGGTCAAGGCTGAGGGAGTCCTGGAATGTGGAGCAGCTGAAACAGATGATGTTAAGGAAAGTAAGCTCAGATTCCAGATTTTATATGCGCAAACCCTGGGCTGCCATTTCAATTAGGAACATAATCTTGGGTTTGTTTAGTACTCCTCTGCCCCTTGTATCCCTGCTTTATACATCCACTCCAGTGATTGTGGGGCAATCAGAGCCCCCAACAGTAATCCCACAGCATTTAACCTTCATCATACAGGTGACTACACAAAGCAGTCGTGAGTTACAAAGAAGTTCCAGATGTGTTTAAATAAAGTTGGTTTCTGAGAGAAACCACTTTAAAAGCCGAGTTCCTAGGATGTATTTACACGAGTAATAAAGCCTGGAGTTAAAAGGTAGGGTAAGGTTTCAGCAGCAGTGCAGGGGTTTTGGCACTGATGCCTGTTCTTACAGCTTCACAGCAGGCCAGGAGGAAAGCCTGATCAATACAGATATGGTACTAAATAAAGACAACCAATCTAGTGCTTTAGAAGCCATTCATATCTCTTTTCCCACCCTCTTGCTTCCTTCTTAGTCACTGTGTTCTTTAGTGAAATTGAAAGAAAAGGTCATATTAAGCTGCAAGCTCTGTGTTTAGTAGCACACTCTGCATCACTCTCAGAGCAAGCAACTTCACAGTGGTAGCTGACATTGGAAAAATGTGCTGAAATCAGGAGGTTCTCAAGAAAACCTTATCTTCTGATTATTATTTGTTGCTTTTTGCTGGAGTTCTATAGGCAGAAAGCTGAAGTTAATCTTGTCTCCCTTCGTGTTTCAGACAGCCCCATTCAGAGCCCTTTGATGTCAGTGCAAAGAATCCCATTTTTAGTGGCCTTTGAACCAGATGTAGTAAAAGGGCAACTGAGCATTTGTAGGGGTTGCAGTTGGGTAACTGGCTTAAAGGAGGAGAGTTCGGATACTCATTTCGGTTTTCCCATTTTTTTATTACTTTTAGTATTTATATACCATTAAGAGTAATGTAGATACTTGGTAAACACTGAAGAGGACTAATGCCTCAGCTCTGACTGTGTTTCACTTTATTTAGATAAAAGCAAAGTAAAGAAGGGGCTCTGTGGCTGTTTTTCAGCCACACTAATTTAATGATTCCTGCATGCTACAGCTATTGTGAAATTTAGGAAGGAGTTTGCATAAGATAACATATCCTGCTGTTGTAATGTACTGGAGACAGGGCTCAGATCTCTGGATAAGGAATGCTGCAAAAATCCTAAGTGTTTTTATCACTACACACCACTCTCCCCTGGATCTGAACCTGACCTCCCTTCCTCGATCCAAACAATCTGTCTTGGTGAAAATAACAGGATTATACAGGAAGAGAATTTTCTGTAATTATTATGTGAAACAGTTCTTTTCCTTGACATTTATTCACGTTTGTGCATGTTACTGAACAAAGAGAATTCCATATCAAAATATGATCAATCTGAACACTTCTTGTGTTTGTGAATGGACAGGGAGCTGCTAGCAAAGAAGAAGCTGGAGGTGAAAAACTGAGGTGGTTGTCTGGCCAAAAGAATTTCACATTTACAAAGGAGCAAGGACTTGTGAGGGACAGCTTATTGCTGGAGGTGCACTGGCAGGGAAGAAAACTCAAGCACCAAAACAAATCATTTTGGGCAGAAGCCAGTGTGGAGGGTGGTGTGGAGAGGGAGGGAGTGGTGTGCATGTAGAAGGGTTTGGGTCTGGCCTGGTTTTCCTTCCTCAGCAAACTGGTAGGAAACTTCTGGTCAGTCATTCACAGTGTGAGTGGCTGGGGGAGTCTGGAGTCCTGGGAGGAGAGGGAGGTGTAAAGATGAGCTGGAGGAAGGGAGCTTGAGGCTGGGGATGTCCCCAAGGCTGTGGCTGACCCTCAGGTTATTGTTTAAGAAGTGAAATTCATGTGCTGCTCTGACAGCTTCTCCTTGGGAGTTCCCGTTCCTGGAGCTGAAGCCTGCCTGAATGCCTTTGAAGAGACTTTTTTTTACATCTGTTGGAAAACCAAGAGCCCAGAAGCCCAGAATCCACTGTCCTGCCTGGAGCAGAGCCTGCAGGGAGAGGTGAGTGCTGGCCAGTGCCATTGCTGTGCCCTGGGAGCTGATGCAGCAGCACTGGGGGGATACTGGGGCACTTTTTTACAGCTCCCTTTGAGCAGAGATGCAGCAGCTTGGGTGGAATAAAAGCCTAAACCCGGTGCTGCAAATCATGTGGTTCACAGCCCTTCTGGCTGTGAAGAGCTTTACAACATCTGCTGGCTTTTAATTAAGAGCATGAATTTTGCAGAAAAGCTTGGCCTCTCTGGGTTTTAATGATTCCTGTTTGCCTGGTTAAACACTTTTGGGGCTTTTCTCTTGCTGTGGCTCTGTGATGTGACCTGCAGGTGACTGCAAGTATTTAAAACAGCCCGTGTGGGAGCCCTGATAGACAGGAATATCTATTTACAAATCCATAGGTGAGACAGGTGTTTTCTAACAGCCAGTCTGGTTACATAATAGGGACAGTCTGGAGCAAAGCTTAATGTAGTATGTGGTGCAAAAAATGTGCACATTGATGGCAAAAACCTGATTTATTGTATATGATGTGCCCAGGTGGGCCAGACTGTTAATGTACAGCAGTCAGAATACTGTGTGGTAATAATTTATTCACCTACATAAAAACCAAACAGGCTGGTCATAACTACCTTTATTCTGTGGCAGATCACCTCTTCAAATTTGTACTTAACAACATTTGTAAGAGATTTATGGTTCTGGTGCTGCTTTGTAGTATAAAGAAAAGTTCTGCGGCAATTAGCAGCTACTAATGAAGTTAATGACTCCTTATTGCAACTTCTTGGTAAATCCAATTTTAAAGACAAATACAGGTCTGACCATTTCTTTTTTGGGAGGATCCACAGCTGAGACTCATCAGTTTAGCAACAACCTTGACACCATGTTTGAATATATAACCTTTCCTCTCCCCAAGTAACTTATCTCTCCCTAAGAAAAGACTTTCAGAGAGAAATAAACAAGTGTCTGCCTGTATGAACTAGTAAAGGGAAAATAAAATGAAAAATGAACTTGTATTATTTAAACAGTGTGACATGACAAACTGCAAGTGCTGCTTACACCTAGCCCTCTGAGAGCAGCTTGCTTTGTTGATAAGTTTTGATTGAACCTGAACCTTTAGTTCCTGAACCTATTTTCATGCATAAATTACATTTTGCAATGGCATGATATTATAATCCTCCAGATTTGTTGGGATGAAATCGCCCAAATGTCTGAACACAAAGACAAGGCCAAGTTGGGCATCAGTGTTGTGAGTGGTCTGTCAGCCCTCTGGGATTATTCCAGTTTGGTGCAGGGGCTGGGCAGGTTAAATCATTCCAGTCCCTGCAAAGGCTGTCTGGCCTCAGGGGCTGCAGTGAAGTCTGGGGTAACACCTGCAGATCTTCTGGGCAGGCTGTGTGGCCAAGGGCTGCTGCAGGTTTGACCCAGGGAGGTTAAGGAAGCTCATGCATTGCCAAAGTGCATGTGCAGTGTTCCAACCCTTCCTGCAGTGCTGGGGGTGCACAGCTGGGTTTGTGCATTCTGTAATTCCACTGGGGTGTGCATTACAGACCCAGCATGTCTGATGGCAAAGAGGCAATTACCAGGCAGATCCAGGTTACCAAGCTGTTTTCAGCTTGAGGTGCTGTTGGTGAATACCAAATGGCACAGATATCCAAAGCAGCCCCAGTTATGAAATTCGTGTCTGTGGCAATGTGCTGTTTAGTCTGGTTTGCTGCAGGAACAAGAGTTGACAGCATCTTCCTTGATGGTTCAAAAGGAACAGCCCTTTCCAGAGGAGGCAGAGGGCTGCAAAGTAAACACAGGGAGTTACGAGATGAACACAAACCTAATGTAACATGGGAATTCTGAATCTATTTATCTGTTCTCATTGACATGGTTGTACTTATTGTGGAGGGTCTTGACCTCACATTCAGCCTAAGAACACAAGCCTGGGAATAACAGCAGTGCAGGACTTCAGGCAAGGCAGGATTTCTGTACGTTTTGTACATTTAAGTACATGAGTCACCTTCTGTGTGGCTGAAACATCAGGGTAAGAAGAGAGGTAGAAGAAGAGTAACTGTACCATAAAACCTGCATGGAAGTTCTGAATGCAGCTGATGGAGCTTTCTCACATTTCCACAACTGCATTTCACGCTCCTTTATCAGGGTTGGTAAATCAAGTTTCAGTAAATCAGATTACAAGGAAAGAGTGGGTGCCAAAAGAATGTTCTCCCTGAGCTCCTAGGGAGGAATACCGGGGCATCAGCCAAAATAGGACAGGGAAGGTAGCAGTGTTTTGTGGGGAAATGGGAAAGATAATGAGGAAAAACAATGGGCCAAGGATGGGGGAAAGAGAAAGTCAATTAACTCACTTTTCACGAAGTGTCTTTTCTATTATAAAGACAACAGAAGCAAACAGGAGGAGGAATAGACAAAAAGTAAAAAGATACAATAGGACATTAGTAGGGGACATAGAGAAAAGGAATAAAGAAACAGGGTAAAGGAAGAAAATGAGATATTAATCTCTGGTCAAGGGTAAAGCCTCCAGCAGCATGGCTGGGATTTGCTTCTGCTTTTTGCCTCTGAGTGCTTCTTTAAAGCAAAGAGCTAAGCAGGCACCAGGCTGTTTAGAGTGGTTGCCTGTCATTTAAGCTTCCCAGGTACTCTGCTGTTTCCCTGCTGAAAATCCTTCAGCTGCAAACATTTTCAAGCCATGGTTGTGTTGTTATGGGCTTGGAGAAAAGAGAGATAACTGGGATAACTTCTTATTACAGTGTTACTTTTCATATATTTTAGAAAATACATTGTAGCAAGCATCATAAAGAAAATTGAGGCAAATTAGGAAAAAAGGCAAGTTCAAAAAGCTGTTTCACTCTTTGAAGGACTTGGTGAGGGAGGGAATGAAGAAGGACTGGAATTTGTACAACTCCAAGAGCCTGGCTGCATTCCCTTGTCAGTATTTTTATTGACTTTCACTTCCAAAGAGACAATGATGCTTCAATGTGTTCTCTGGAGCCTGGATATACCTTGCTGACCTAAGCAGGCAGAATGCACCACAGCTGTTAGCAAGGGTCGTGTGTGCTGTTTGAACTGGAACAAAAGAGCACTCTCCCACTCTGAAGTGCAATTGTTTCCATGCCTTTCCAGTTTTGAGTAACAGCATTTCACACATTAGAAAGGCCATAATGTAATTTATTATCCCTGGCTCTGGAGTAATTTATTATTGTTTTGACATTTTTTCTTTTACTGTTTTATCTTTTCTCAGTCAAGGAATAGAGGAGTAGGAGTCAGAGTTTCTGCTTTTGATATTTGAAATTTTGCCAGCAAAGTTTAACCTAATGTCTGTATGAGTTAAAGTCAGACTGGTGGTGACTCTGTAATGACAAATAGCTGAAGAGGACACAGGACTTGAATTCACTTTCTGATCAGTCAGAATCTGCAGGCAGGGATTTTATATGTCCATCATTGCCATAAAAGTGATGGGCAGAAAATCACTGACTGCAGGGTAGCTGCAAAAAGGACAATGAGGATTATTATAGGCTCCAGTTAAATAGCATAAAATATTAATTAAAATAATGATTTTCAGCTTTTCCACTAAATCTCATAGGTGGCTGAGCAGCTAGAGTGTCATTCAGGTATCTTTATTTATTTTTAGTTACTCAGAGAAAAGATGCATCAGTTATTACGAATTGTAACTACTTCAAAAAGCTTACAGCTTGAGTTCTGAAAATGCACTGAGGCCTTAAAATTTGCAGAGGTAGAAAGGGTGGCATCGAGAACAAGGAGATGGGAGCAAGCAAAGATTGTTACACAGCTGGAAAGTGGCCACCCAAGAAGATCTGGCAGAGAAAGTAAAGTATTAATAGCATTATTAATCTACTGAGTTTTACTGCCAGTAAAATAAGTAGAGAAAGCAAGATCAAGGAGGAGAAGTTATGAGGCAGCAACACAAATAATGTAACAAATTTACAGTTCTTGGGGGCATTGAGATTGTGGTTCCTGTTACCAAACTGTGAGAGTACACAAGGACAGCAGCTGTGCCAAATGTCCAGATACTGCAGTTCACAGTGGGATAAAGGGCATGACACTGTTTAAACTCAGTGCTCTTCTCATATGTGGTAAATCCTCCATAATTATTTACTACAGAAGCCATTTTTCATGGGTTTGGAGGAGGGGTTGAATGCTGAGTTCATTAATGCATTTCTTCTACTCTCACTCTGCAGAGCTCTGGCACCATGGCACTGGGCCACTGGGACTTCTTGTCTGTTTTGCCAAAAACCAAAAGTTGTTTTCCTGATATTCTGCAGTGATTTTTTCCAGACAAATGGTTCCTGTGATTTCAGAATGTCTTAGACTGTCATTCATGAGAAGATTGGGTCACAGTTCAAGCTGTTTGTGAAGAACTGCTTCTTTCCAGTCCATCACCACTCAAGGCAATGCCACACCAGGCGCTGGAAGCCTCCATTGTGCTTCCAGTCTGTGTTTCACAGCAGTGCCTTGGCAGGAACATGTTCAGCTTTAATGAAAGGGGCATGTTTTCTTTCTGTGAAGAAAATTCTGCTCTGAGTCTGAGGTTTTCTAATAAAGTTCAGACTTATTTGCCAGTTTTCAGTGAAAACCTTTATTTGCTATTTTATTTAGTTGCTCTTGCCTTCCTGGCAGTCACCATGACTCCATATGATGATTCCATGATACATTTTTCAGTATATGCTTTTTGGAGCTAAAGGACAGATTCCAGGAGCAAGTGGCCTCCCTGAAAATGACATGGAGCTATTTTATTTTTATTTTATTTTAATGTTTGGTTTGTAGCGTCAACATAAAGGGCCGGAAGAGAAGGCTGTGATTTTTTGGTCCACTGCATGTGCCTAAGAAGTGGTTGCTACTTTCCTCTGTTCTCATTGTTCTTGGTCAAGACAGGTTTACACTGTTTGAAAACTGAAGATCAGATGGTTTAGAAAAGATTGGCTAAACCAGGAAAATTATGGCCCAGGCTATTCCACATTACCTGCCTTAGGAAAGAAGAAAAAAACCAACACATTGGTGATTTCAGAGCCTTGTAGAGATACACTAGGGTTCCTATGGATGGATTGAGAACAGATGCAGATTTCAGGCTAAAGGCCCAAGTAAATACAATATCTAGGACAATAACTCCAACATATAAGACTAATAAAATATCATGTCTGCAGGGAAAAACATGTATTTTTTAAATAGACAGATGAGCCCTATCAACAAAGCACATGTAGATAGAATTTGCTAGAAGTATGAAAGGCAGACTATGGAAAAATTATGTGGAAGAAGAGAATAAAAACAGTTCAGCAGGAAAACTGAAACTTAGTACATTAGCTGTCAGAGAACCACCAGAAGCAGAGGAGGACACAGAGCTTTCCTCTGCTGCTTCAACTTCTTTCCTCTTAGGAAAAATCTGTTGTTTAGTTTGAAAATTCACATCTGTTTTATACAAACTCCATGAGTATTTTAAACTCCAGCTATAAATGCTGTTAAGACATCATTTGCTGCTCACAGGATGGTTTATGATTGGGATCACGTACTCCCTTCTCGAATCAGGAAATTAAGCCAGAATTCCCTATCTTGATAATTATCTCTGAAATCAGTGACAAACTGAGTCTCATCATCTGTGAGCTGGGCTCTGCCAAGAGTTCCAGGCTGCTGGTCCCTCCCAGTCACTACACGAGCTCAGGAAGAAGAGGAATGTGCTGGGAATCCAAAGGTACCAGCTTCGAGAGACAGGGAGAGCTTTGGAGTTACAGGTTTATTTTTTTAACTTGTCTGTTTGTAAGTAATTTGTTTGTTGCCAAAATCTTCCTACTTCCCTTTCCCCAAACTAACTTAAACCCAAGCAAGCATCCTGTTTAAAAGTAAATAAATAAACAAAAAATCTAGCTATGTAATCAAATCTCAAGTATGTTGCTTATGTAAGTGATCTGAACTAAGTCAGCATGAAAAATCCAGAGTTCGGGCATTTTATACAATTAAGTTCTAGGTTTTGATTTTTAAAATATTTTCTTTTTTTGTTTGTTGTAGAAGACACTTTTGAAAAACAGTTGCTGTACAGGGATAGAGCATTTTGAGGTATTTTCTAATATCTTTCCAACACTGCAGGCCCCCATCTTTGGGAGGATATTCAGACTTTCTTCTCTTTCTTCCTCCCAGGGTTACTCAGGATCTCTTGGGTCTGTAAAGCAAGTCCAGGGTGCTTTACCCTTCAGAAACTGAAGATTCAGAAACACAGGAAACTGAACCAAAACTTCTAGGTTTGATCCTGATAGATGTTTTCCATGATGATTTAGGAAGAAAGCTCTTTCCAGCTTTGACTCATAGCTGCCACTGAAGAGATGCTGATAATTGCCCACCTTGACGGACCGTATCTTAAACAAGCCAAAAAGTTGGGAAATGCTGCATCTTGCATAAGCTTTAGTGCCCTGATTCATTGGTATTTTGAAAAATGAATTTTTTGTTCAAGCTGGATGATCGCAGTTAAACTTCAGTAGTCTTACAGAATGAAAGCTCTGTGTTTGGGGCATTGGAAGTGCGTGGTTTGTTTTATTTTCCTCTTAATTTTTGTATGTTGGCTGTATTTACATTTTATGCCCAGATGGTTTTCTTTAACTTCTTAGTTTAACTTACATGTAACATCTTGCAAAAGCTTTGTTTTCTTGATTTATGCCTCTGTGTTTGAATAGTTTGAAAACTTTGTTAGGGTACCTAATGGGGAAACTGCTTTTTTAGCACTGTGGATGGCTGTTCTCTGTCAACAGAGAACTGGAAACTTGTGGTTTGTGTGTCTGTTGTTGGATAGGATTGCAGTCATGTCACGCTAGGGGTTTAGATTTTATCCTTGAAGAAACCTAAAACCTTTACCTTCAATTGTAAGTGTTCTTTCTTAGCTCTGAAATCAAGGATCAAGTAAGCAATTTATATTTTTCATAAGGAAACAGATTCTTTCAATATAATAGAATGCCATAGGAGATACCAAGGCCTGTATGACAAAGATAAAGATCAAACTTATGAGCTGATAGGTGTGACATGAACTACTCATGAAAGGAAAATCCAGCTTCAAGTAGAACTAAAAATGCTCATTGAGTAGACAAAAAGCCTGTAAATACCACTGGCTATAACCACTTTGTACACAGCATTATCTGAAAGAAAGATTTGTAGAGAAATATTAATAGAAAATTCTAAAATTACTCTGCAATCTGATGTGCAAGTCAGATGTCCTGCATTGCAAGAGATAATTCTGTTCTATGAGTATAAGCACCTGTTTTGTAATGGCAGCTTAAAAAATAAGAATGTACAGAAATCCATGGTGTTAAATTGAACTGGCAGTTGAGGGGTGTTCTCAAAACAGAGTAACAGAGGTTTTCTCTCTTCTGCATCTGGGAAGGGCCTGAGGGCTTTTGAGAGTACTTGAAAGACGAAGTAAAATTGTGAATGAAATTATGCAGCTGGCACAAGGAATTTATTTCTTATCAATTATGACTATGCCAGTTATAAAGTGGTTTAGCTGCAGTGACTAACCAGTATTTCTATTCCACTGTTGAACAAAATGAACTAGAAACCTTCACCAGCAGTGGAGTGCTCTCAAAATGTGCTGTTGCTAGAGCTCCATTTCTTTTAGGAAAAAGAAGAGTAAAAAAGCATCTTGGTTTTGTGCAATGTGAATGTAGTAGAAATTAGGCAGGGTACTTCAAGTTTACTGCAAAGGTGCCACCTAAACTGCTGAAGTCTGAGCTGCATTGGTAAAGTGGAGATATTGGCAGTTGCACCTTTCCAACCCACTGAGAGCTTCTCAGACAGGCAGGACTTCTGTGCAGCCCCAAGGACATGAGATCTGCTCCCCACTTTCAGTCTGAAAATCTTTCCATGTTCATTTGTTTGCAGCTCACCCCCGCTTCGGCCACTGCCTAGGGGAAAATACAACGTGCAATTCACTATGTTGGTAAAATGTCATTAGAAAAGTTAAAAACAGGAGTTTTCACTAAATCAGGATTTGGAAGTTTTGTAAACCTGCTCTCTGCATTCATCTCAAACACCAGCACGTGCCCCCAGTAGGAACAACCCAAGGCAGGATGTGATCTGCAGCTTTGAGTGGAAGGGCAAGTCTTATTTTCATTGACCACAACCTTTGTGCTTGTCAGGGTCATACAGCCCTGCAGAGCAGCATTGATAAAGTATGAATGTTTCTGAATCAATCTTACAATTGATTAATTTAGTGGAAGAACTCAAAACCTTTTAGGCTGTTAAAAGACTACTAGGATTTCATTGCTTTTAGGACTTCTTTACATTTCTGGGGTTTTTTTTGCAGAATAGAAAATTATTTCCCACAACAAGAGAAAAAAAAGGCTCATAGGCTGAGGATCCCTTGGAGCCATTTACTGCCTTCTGTATAATTTTTTTTATTTTGGAGTTGATTGTGTTTAATGCAGACTTGTGGTCTGTTTTAAGTTGAGCTGTACTATGAAACCTTTGTCTCTCAAATGATGTTAATTCTTCCTGCATCCCATAATTGTGATTTCTCACTTGTGGGGGAAGGGAGGGTACCTGTGAATGCACTCCAGTTCTGTAAGGCTCCCCTTAGGAGCGCTGCTGGAATGCCAGCCCTGAGCCTTCCCAGAAGAATGTGGGATGAATTTAACTTTTCAGGGGGGCAAAGATATTTAAAGCAATACAAGCTATGTAAAGAACTTAGGGATAGCCAACTGAATAGTTTTGTGTTGACTCCAGCTCTCTTATTGTCACGCAGTGATCAAGGCGGGGGGGATATTCATGTGAGGACACGTGAAAAAATGGCTCTTTCCCTTTGTATATCTTAGGGGCTTTTTTAGACTTGGCCTTACTGCAACATAGTTACTGTTACTACAGTCCAATCTGGAATCTTTCCATCAGAAATGCTATTTTGATCACTGACTTCTAAATGGTTCATATCTCATTGTTCTGAAATTTGTCACATCCAGAGCTTGAGAGGCGAAGTAAATCCCATTTAATTTTAGATCAGTTCTTTGCTACTCTAAACACCAGATTTGGTTTGGTTTTGGCTTGGGATTTCCATCAATTTCTGAAGGCAGAAACATCAGGGAGTTGCAGGGGTGGGTGGCAGAGTCATCTGAATGGCTCGAGTGACCTGGCGAGGGATGTGTGCCTTGCTGCAGACTGAGACACGCCGTGTTACCCCACAGACAATGTCACCAGTGCACTGCAGGTGCTCTGGAGCTTCCCTGTCCCAGCAGAGTGTGGCTCAGTCCATGGCAGGCTGTGTTTCCACCCCAGGACAGTCAATTCCAGGTGCTCTGGACACCCCTCCAAGGCAAAGCAAACTGCAGCCTGCCCTCCGCTGCCAGAGGGACTGAGGAAGGTGCTTGAGGAGTGGCCCTTGTGGCACCACTCCAGTTCATATTAAAGGTCCAGCATGTCCAGAACAGCAGCAACTGGTGGTTCTTAAATACTCCCAAACAAGACCTGGAACACCTTCAGCCACGTACTGGTTCCCAGCAATAAGATTGTGCTGGTTTCTGCATCCCAGGGATATCCAGAACTTTCAGAACTCTCAAAGGCCACTGTGTTACCATGGCAGGGGAGGGACGGTGTCACCTCCCTAGGGAAGGTGTCCCCTGCCCAGGCTGGCTCCGGGGCCGGGTCAGAGCTGTAATTGGTGGTGGTTCCCGCAGGCGGCCCCCGTTGTCCAGTGCGGGCTCCAGGAGCAGCACTTGTGTCACCTCGTGTGCCGGCGTGACAGAGTGCAGCGACAGCAAACCTGACCCGGTTCCCATGGGATAAACAGCACTCAGAGAACACGGACAGCGTGGAAGGTGTTGCATGATGACACTTTAAGAAGAAGCCCACCAGAGCAAATAAACCCACACTGTGACCAGCAACTGGTACACATCTAACAGGAGCAGCTGCAGGAGCAGGAGGCTGGGGAAAAGGAGGCTCGGGGGAACTTCTGCCTCTCCACAAACCCCTGACAAAGAGGGTGCAGTGAGCTGGGGGTTGGTCTCTTCTCCCAGGTAACAAATGACAGGACAAGAGCAAATGGCCTCAAGCTGCACCAGGGGAAGTTTAGATGGGAGCTTAGGAAAAAAATCTGCCCCTGACAAGGTTGTCAAGCTTGACAAGTTATTGAACAGACCAACCAGGAGAGTTGTGGAGTCACCATCCCTGGAAATGTGCAAAAAATGTGTGGATATGGCACTTGAGGATATGGTTTAGTGGTGAACAACATGGTGGTGCTGAGTTGATGGTTGGACTTGATTTTAGAGGTCTTTTCCAACCTTAAGGGTTCTGTGATTCTCTGATTCTATATATGTATTGCCAGGTCTATCCTAGAAACTCTCTCTTGATCCTATTGTCCAGGAGGCAAGGGTAAGATTTCTCTCCTTCTAGCCCCATTTTTTTGCAGTGTCATTGTAATTAGACCAAGAATGGCGAGGGTGTTTTGGTTAGAGGAGCTCCTCTTACACAATGTGTTCTTGATGAACACAAAAGGGAACATCTGGTAGACAGAGCACAAAGGCAATGCAACTACATTTTATAACTGATCGAGCAGGGATGAATTTTCATAATGCATTAGTCACTACTGTGTGAAGTAAGGTGGGGAGAAACAATGGATGTAGGCATAGAAAAGATGAGCACAGACATTGTGTGGATTCCATGAATGACAGGGATATCCAGGGCAAGAACTGCCTGATGGCTTTCTCTGGCAACCTCCTGTGTGTAATTGTTCTGTACAGTGAGTGCCTGTGCTCTGACTTCTGTTAAATATCCCAGAGGAGGTATTTAGAAGATGTTACTGCAGTGGAACATTCTCTGGCTGTATTTTCCTTCTTTACACTTTAAATCTTACAGGACCTATTGTTTCCCCAAAATGTTTTACCAATTCCTTTCCTTCCTAAAGGGAATTCTTCCTCTGAGCATTTCTAAGCAAATCCTTCATATCATGTTTCAATCAGGCTTTTCTCCTGCTTCTATTGGTACATTGCCACTGAATTTAACTGGACCACATTGGTGTAATTGAGAGCAGAAGACTGGTTCCTTTAATGTTTCTGCACAAGTAATCTGTTTCTCCGATCAGGATTTTTTTCACTGCTTGGAATTTCTTCAAATTTGTCAACATCTTCGGGGTAAGGAGGTTCTTCCAGTTCTAATACCACCTGAATTCTTTTTGAAGCACAGAACGTGTTTCCACAAGCATGCTATTAATTATGGATATTTCCCTAATTCCACTTCTGTGAATATTGTCCAACAGTTCACATCTGCCTATCCACATCTGGTTCAAATAAAAAAAGGTTTGGTGTTTTTCATATCAAACATGTAATAATGACCATTTTGCTTTTGTTCTTCATTTTAAATCAAAGTTTGTAAATCCTTTTCATATAATCTCTTAAACCTTATAAAATTGGGCAGGATGAGGCAGGTTTTTTATGCTTTACTCTGCTATATTTACTTTCTTGCTTCTGGACAAGTAGTGATTTGAGGTCTGAGACCTTTATATCATTTCCCTTTCCAATATTTGCTCCATTTGGAGCTAACATAACCCATAACTAGAATCAACAAAGTTATACAAAACTTTTTCATAAGTGGGATGTGTTGGAATACCAAGTACACATGGGCTGCAGAGCCTGTGATGATTTTTTGTGTCTTCCATTGGAGGAGCTCAAAGCAAATGATTCCCTGTGAGCAATGGGAGCATTAAGAGGCATTGTGGAGCTGATGGTCGAATTGCTTTTAAAGGAGTGTAATTTTACCTGTTCCTCCTCCCAGCCAAGACACAAACGTGTATGTGCACAGAACCCTCTGAACTGCTGCTTGTGCCAATCTCATAATTGCATTTGTATGTACAAGTTTGGGGATTTGAGGTAACTCTTGTAGTCCTGGCTCAGCTTCCCAGTGAAGTATTGCTCTTCTCAGACTGTGGTTTCCTAACACAGGTGGGAACAACCCTGGCTCCCTTTTCCCCATTCAGTTACTCACCTCAGTTGCTGCCAAATCATGTTACAGAAATCAATTTTGATTTTTTTTTTGTTTGTTTTGTTTTGTTGTTTTTTTTTTTTTATTAACCATTTTGATGGAGAGGAGGAAATCTCTGTAATGGCTTCTTTTTACAGAGGAGAAAAGACAGTAGCTCAGCTGAGTGACCCTGTCATACTCCCAGCTGTGTGTTTGAGACAGAATGTTTGTTTTGGGCATGTGCAATGAAATAAGGATGTTTCCAAGAAAAATCTGAATGTGATATGTATGGTACAGAATGATAAATCATAGATTTTTTACATACAAACACTGATTATAGCTCTATCAGTGCAAAAAGAGTGGGGAGGGCTGTTGATAAGACCTGAATTTTGCCCCATGAATACCTCTGTAATGTGTAAGAGGCTTTGCTTTGCAGAGGTTAAGTGTAATTCAGAAAGTGTAATTGAAGCCTGACTCCATCAAGGCTTAGCTGTCTGTGCTGGTCCAGAATGTCTGACCTCAGCAGCAGAACCTGAGTGGCCGTCAGAGTCATGTGGAAAACAAGACCACAGGAGGTTATGAAACAGCTCCCATGGCTCTCATCCAATCCCTCCTTTTGTTAATGGCATAAGAATCTTTGAGAAGAATCAGAGTCTAATATATCCCAACTAGCTCACTCTGAAACACTTCCAGTCCTGGCTGGATTAAGAACATGCTCCTGGTGTACTCAACACTGCTTGTTTTGTCAATCAGTGAATCAAAAACATGCTACAGATGCACTTGCACAACCCTTGTGATGCTTTTAAAAATGGATTTTGTATTAATGAACTGACTCTATTAAAATCACCTTGTTTAGCATTGGGTTCTGAACCCTGACAATCATTAGGGACTGATAATGAGATTTTTATAGTGGGGGTTCTAAAGCTAAAATAGTCTATACACCCATAGCACAAGAATTCTCTTTGACTACTTTGCAGTGCACCCACAAATTTGTTCCAGTGAGTCCATCCCTTGTTTAACTGCCTCTTACCCTTCTAAACTCAAGCATTACATAAACGCAGAATATTTTCAGGCTGTTGTGATGAGTGGTCAATAGGTACTTTGACTGTGAGAAAGAAAACCACTCTTTTATGTTTAAGTACTTAAGAGGATGGCTTATAACCAAACTGTGGTAACATTACAGCTCCCTGGAAGACTCTAAGTACTTCTACGTGACATTTATCCAGTTCCACCAGGACACTTTAAATCAGCTGTTAAAATCTCACAGTATTTTAAAGTCTAAAAAAACCCACTACTGACCCTTTCATCCATGTGACTCTCGTGAAATGCTGATGGTAAATGAAAAATACAAGCCAGAGGTCTTAATTTGTGGCCATAATTCCACACAGATCCTTAAGGTGAAATTAATGGTTTAACAAAGCTACTTAATGACAGGAAAACTATTACAATATAAACACTGATGAATGGGAACAAATTTAGTTGTGCAAATAAAGCCTAGGCAGGACACAAAACCAGGCTGAGGTGTGTGTTTAGGTAGCACTGTGTGTGTCAGTAGAGTATATACAGAAGCACTAAATATATTAGGAATTGTGTTTTGGGGAAGCTGTTGACAAACGAGATTTTATGAATAAAATTAGGGCTGGAAAGAAAGTCAGTTCCAGCCCTAAATAACACGATGCTATATTGAGTTTGTGTGGCAAGCTTTTGGCAGTGGGGGCTGCAGGGGTGGCTTCTGTGAGAAGCTGCTGGAAGTTTCCCATGCAGAGCCAATTCCAGCAGCTCCAAGCCAGACCTTTTATTCAAGGTATATCTTTGTATTTGCTGGGGATCTCAGGCTTGCTCTGGTTGGTTCACACCCCTCTCACCCTCCTTTGTGTAAGAGTTGGGGTTTGCCAGGCAGATCAGTGAAGTGTCAATATTTAATAAGACCTACTAGAAAAGTCTGAAACAATAAGAAATAATGTGTTCCCAGTTAAAGAGGCAAAATCTGAAACATCCACTAATTTACATCTGCCTGGGTAGATGTAGGTGTTGAATACAGACCTTATTAGTAATCAGCATTCCTTATTAATTTGCTTCCTTCACTGGAAGGAGGATAAAGTTGATGAGGTGCATTCATGTGCAAAGGAATTTCAGCTTTCCTTATAGCAAAGCGATGATCCATCAGAACTGCTGCTGGCTTTGGAGAAGGAAACAGATTTTTTTCCCTCTGTGCCTGGTGCCCTCCTGTGGTTTTTATGTTCAGCTACTTGGGAGTGAACTAAACACACCAGTGGCTGATTCTTGTGCTGAGTAAAAGGTACAGAAGTGTTTGCCTATTTAGTCTCTTTTGTGAGTACAGCGTGTTCTGGAAAGCTGGAATACAGTTTTCCACACAACCAGCTGGATTTGGATGTGCAAACTCCCTGAGTTCCCTGACTTAGACCAAGACCATTCCTCCCAGTGCTCGCACACTGGTGTACCTGACTCACACCTGACTCACACCTGGTTCCTCCAAGAGCTGTTCTGGCTCTAAGGATTTGTGCTGGAGTCAGTGCCTTCTGCAGGGATCCTGTTAAAATGCCACCATCGATCTATTAGCACTTTTAAAGAACAAATATTAGGTCAAATTGTTATAGAGGATAGGGAGCTAAAATGTCAAGGATTACTTCTGTCAGGAAATGGAGTTTAAAATGTACTTTCTCAGCTAACTTAAACTTGTCCCATTTTTCTTCCAGCTACAGCTGCAGAATGACAAAGAAATTTCTGTACTTCATGCTGTAAAATCTATGCAGGTTTCTTTGCACAGCACTTCTGAGTCTGTCGTTAGAATATTTCTAAATTACTGATCAGAAATTCCACTTTAAAATACATCATTTAGCCACAAACATTATGCAGGAAAGCTTTCTATAGAATATTCCTTACATGTTCATGTACTATAATAATTAGCTCTTGCACAAGCAAGAGGTGAAAATTGTTGCTGTGGAGGTGCTGCTGTGGTTTGGTGCAATGATTTTTGTACTGTGCTTCCTAAAGGTGCTGGTCCAACAGCATTGCTGGGAACACTGATCTGGGAATTTCTATAAGCTTTGTGTTTCTTCTCCTGCTTTTTCCACAAATTCAGAATCCAGCTGTAGCTTTGAGGGATTCCATCAAAAAAAAAAATGAATGGTTCAATATGGTGTCAGTATTGATGGTTCCTCCTCATCCCTCTTCTTTCCCTCTTTTTCTTCCCAAATGCTATTTGTGTGCTTCTTTGAATTCCCGTTACTTAAATTCAATGCTCCTGGGATTCACCCCAATACCCCAATACTCACCAGCTTGTCTGGGAGCACAAATGCTGAACAGAGCAAGATAAAGGATAAATGTGAAGCTCTGTTTTGATGACTTCAAGTCTTGTCATGTTTGTAGGACGTCCAAATACACAGGAATTACAGAGAACTTGGCATGTGGTTTATCTCTCTGAGCTGTTTGGGCATTTTTTACACAGACACATTTCTTTTTCTCAGATAATTTGTACCAGATTTCTTTGTATGACCTGTTTAATCTTTTACCTGTGCATGACTAAAAAGCAACTCCAAATGTTCCAAATGTAGGTTAATCCATTAATCCCTATGTGTGAATCACAACACAAGATCAGTGGAAGTTTAAGTACAGAATTTGACTATAATGTAGAAGTGGAATGTTTTCAGTGTTCATCAGTTTAATCAAGCAAGTGAACACACTTGGTCAAATTGAAATATCTAATTATTTATTGACATAGAAACCAGTAGATTTTAGGGTTTGTAGCACAAAACTTGTTGTTAAAAAAAGAAAACAAGCTATGCCATATAGCTTCTTTACCCTCCTAAATATGACATCATTGCAGTTAAAATGACAATAAAAATGAAACATTCCAGGTGACATCAGCTGGAGCACAATGTGACGAATATAATGAGAAAATCCTTGTCAGAAATTTTACCACAAGGAAATACCTATAGCTAACACCCATGTTCTCCACCGAGGAATCAAGAATATTTGAGAAGATCTTGGCATCAAAAGGCACAAAACACAAAGCAAAGCATGCTTGTGTCATTTCTCACACAGAAGCATTGACGTTTGTGCAACATGGAAAAAGACCAGCATTTTTCCAGACTCTTCCAATATCACAGATAGTCAGGGAACAGATCTTTCCCTTAATGCCAGTGTGTCACTCCCAGTATGGAGGCAGTGACTACAGGAAAAGAGGAATAAAGAGAAGGGAACACATCTGTGCCCTTCCAGGAAATCTGAGCTGAGGAAGCTGCTGCAGTTGTATTGTTGGGAGTAACCCCATCCACTGCAGGCTTGGAGTAACACACCCACAGGCAGGCAGCACTTGTGGGAATTCTGAGCCTGGAAGGAACGTTAACAATGCTGGAAACCTGTCAGGAACAGAGGTCACCTCTTGCATTTAAATGTGCGATGCCAGCCTCAAATGAGCATTTTTATAAAAAGGTTGAGTCCTTGAAAGGAAGGGCTCTTCCAAAGAGGACGTTGCCTCTGGCACAGAGGAATGGCTTTGCTGATGTGAAGGTGTTTCAGAGCTGTGGATCAAAGATCCCTGGCATTTCCTGCTGGAGCAGGCTGGCACACAAGCCCTGGCAGCAGCCTGTTGCTATATTTCTATAACCAGCCTGTCCTCATCATCGCTGCTCGTGTCCTCATATTCCACCCGCGTTTGTTTCCTCATCATCTCTAAACCTCTCTTTTTGTAAGTCTTGGGGGGTGTTGCAGAGTAACTCTTGAACTCGGGGGATCTGAGAGTAATTGGGGGCTTTTTAAAGGCAGCAGTAGCTGTTCCAGGGGACCTTCCATAGGGATTGGGCTGCAGGTGGGATCTGTTCTTGTCCATGCCTCCGTGCAGGTCCAGGAGATGCTGAGATGAGTTTGCCCTCTCTGAGTGTTCCCTGCTGAGTAACTGAGCCCTCATGACAGACTCAGCAACAGACTCTGCTTGTGATCCAAACAAATGTGAGCATCCTGGCTGGGAACTGGGAGCTGAGTTTTCTGTGGGAGGTGAATGTGTGTTCTCTTCACTTGGAGGTTTCTCCCTTCCGGAGGCCGGGATCACCGGCTCTGACATTCCAAATATTTGGCTCTCTGACTCTACCCTCAGGATGTTTTCCTGGCTTGCTCCTGGATGTGAGGAAAGAGGACCAGCACCCTCTGGGTTTGTGCTGTCAGGTTGGCCACCTGTGTTTGTAAATTCAGGACAAGACCCAAAGGAAGCTGCCACGGAGTCGCTCCAAAGGCTTGGCTGGGATTCCCCAGGCAGGGATGGCTGGAGCACGAGGGGCTGTGTCACCCAGCAGCAAATGGCCACGTCCCTGCTGAATTCCTGCACGCATGTGGCAGCTGTGGAGGAAAAGGAATGAGCTGTCACAGCTATTCCCAGAGGAGCTGTCATGTTCTGGACAGAAGCGTTTGTTCTTGCATGTTCCCTGATTTGCCCAGAAATGTCCTGTAGTAATTAGGAGGGAAAAAAATTTACACATAAAGTTTTCAGTCCAGAGCAATTTCATCCAACTGATGCAAGTTTAGCTGTTATTTGAGCTAATTCTAACATCAGTAAGTTTTCATTATATTTTAACCCTCTCCCCAAAATACCTTTAACACATTTTTAAACATTTTAACCAAACTCTGTGATACAAAATAGTTTCAACTTCAACTTTAAAACAGCTGAATGTAATTCAGGTTTTAATTAACTATTTTTTCTGTTAATAAAAAATAATACAAGAATTAAGGTACAATACCTACTTTTTTATCCATGTTGTCTTTTTGTTTAACATGGTTTAGGTTTTCAGTATGGGAAGATATTCCTGAGTTATTCTTTGCTTCTTTTTTCCTTCTGCAAAGTTGTTTGTCTGAGGTGGAATATGATGTGTCTTTTTGCTGGTGTAGATAATTTTCTATAGAAAAGAGGTTGGATAAACATTTACTTTGATTTTTATTCCCCCACATGGTAGAACTCCCTACATTTCTCATCATATCACTGAAATTACACCAATTTTCACAAAAATATTCAAAATACTTACCTTGCATCTTGGATTGAGGAGGATGGCACTTCTTATGCTTATTAAATCTGGGGGGTTGGGATGAGCAGCCTTTTCTCAAAGTATCCAGAGCTCTGTTGGGAAAACAGGGCCTCTTGTTCAGCCGGTTCATTTTCAGCTGAGCAAATCCATGGATGTGCCTCCCTCTGTACCTGCAGTGCCAGGGGCATTGAGGGGATACACAAATATGGGAGATGTAAGAGCAGCCAGGGGAGAACAACCACACCTCATCAGGTGCACTAAAGCCTAACAGCAATTTGTTACTGGGAAGGAGATGCTTGTTTATGTCAAGTCGAAAAAATTCTGGATTCTAGGCAAGAGACTCACAATTATTTCATTATCTTTTTTTTGCCTTAGGGCTCAGTAAATCCTTGGTTGTCTAAGAGAAAAGGATTAAGGAATAACAGATCCTTTTTCCTGTATCTGGAATTTTAAAGCAATATACTTCACAAAGACTTGAATCACACAGGAATCACCTGAGGCTGTGTGGTTGTTAGGTTTTTTCCTTTTCACTTCTTGAGTGCTACCTGTTCATCATCACTAAGGAACAACACAAGAATTTTGGTTATTTAGCAAACCCACACTGAATAATCCAGCTCTGCTTTATTTCCTACTCTGGCTCCATCTTTCAGTAACTCTAAATGAGTGACACTAAAGTCCCATCCCTAAATCAATGGACTGTCACTATCCACAGAGAAAGGTGTAAATCTAAAAGGATGCACTTATTCAGGTATTTGGTGTATTAGAAAATTTAATTACATTAGGTAATTACCAGCTGGGCCAGTTACCTACTAATAGGCATGACCTGAGCTTTCAGGCTATTTTACTTGACTGAATCCCTGCACTTATTTGATATAAATAAATTTGATATAAATAAATTCTGAAACCAGCAGGGAAAAAAACCACAACAACAAAACACCACACAAAAATCAAGCCAGAAAAAAGCCCTAGAAGAATGTCACTAGGCTGGGTGACACAGACTTGAGTCTTCTATTTCTGTTCTTATGACCCTTAAAAATTGCAGTGCTGTTTGCTGAGCTGGACACGGAGATTGAGTTACTGACACTGATTTGTCCTCAAGGGAGTCACTCTGTCTGATTTTGGTCATGAAATAAAGAGGGATACATGCATACAATATGTGTTCCTTAATGAAGCAATTCATCAGACATCCTGCTGCCCCACACTCCTGAAAGATTAGAGGGTAAATGTTCCACTGATAGGAATTGCCATTAAAAGGGTGGAGCTGTGCTGATTGAGACAATGTGCCCTTGATAGTTTTATGCTCAAATTCTTCCTGCTTTTTTATTTAAACCAAATGATCCTTTGAACTACAGATGGTTCTGTTAGTTTGTGTTAAACCTGCTGCCTTCTCTTGTGAATACCAGCTCAGGATATGGATCTTCCGAGGACAAAGGGCCTCACACACTGCTCTGAGCTGTGACTGGATTAAAAACAGAAGCATTTTGGTTCCCTTCAAACAAAAGTAAATGCTGACAATTTTGACAGATAAGAATAATTTCTAAATCATAGTGAGACTCAACTGACCAGGCATCGCCTTTCTGTGGGATGTGTCTGGTTTGCTTAAAAAATCTGCTCCTAATAGTAAAAAAACATGCTGATATTTTTATAGTTTACCTTTGGGGCACTGCCGTGATGCAAGAATAGCTCTTTCTGAGAGACTTATCTTTTTTTCCCCCGATTTTGACAAGGTTGAATTCTGGGGATGACTTATTTTCTGTGGAGTTTTTACACCCATTACATGAAAATGATGTCTAATGAACCTGAAAGCCAAACTCCTTACCATTTAGGGGTGACTTTAATCCTTTTCTGTTTGTGGCTCCTCTTGAATTTGTTTGTGGAGAGTTTTTCCTTTTTGCAAACTACTGTTTTCTTCTTTTGCTCTGAAATATTTTTGAAAGAACCACCAGGAACTGCTGAGCTTAACTGTTGAGAATATTGGGAAAAGATGAAGAACATGAAAACTGGAAATTACATTGACTGAGAGGTTGGAAATCTGTGCACTTTTTAAATAGCAGTGAACAGCACAGGAGTTAAGAAGTACAACTCTGTATTTAAGCCCTACTGTAATTCAAATATTCATTTAGAATGAAAACAATGAAATACAAATGCTATTACAGAAAAATATAAAACATCCCCATAAAGGGAAAAAAATCAAGAAATAGAAATTCACTCTTCTCACTATCAGCATTCTGAAATGGTCAACTAAAATAAACTTAAATATTCACACAGAAATATATCTTTCTGATGCATCAAATGAATATAAGACTTATCTTATAAAAACATAAATTGCAAATTCTGTACCAGAAAATGAACGTAAATGTCCATAAACGCACTTCTGGTAATTATTTCATTTTTCTAATAAGAGGGTGGGGGTGGGCTGTCAGCCAATAACACCCTCTTGAGAAAACATACAGGATTATTAATATTACCTCCTGCATCTGGTGTCCTTTAGAAAAGGATGAAACCAACGTTTTTAAGCTCGTGTTTGTTAAGCCATATGCCACAGTCTTGCTAATGTTCCTCATTTTGAAAATGGAGATGTCGCATTTGGACAGGGTGCATTCCCTGCTGGGTTCCTTGTCCCAGGGGTGCAGGGAGGGCTGGGCAGAGGCTGCGTTCCCACTCTGCTCCGAGGGCAGGGGGAGGCTCCTGCTCAGACAGCACCAGGTCAGCCGGGGCTCGGCACTGAGGGATGGGAAGGTGCTCTTGGAGCCTGGGACTGGAGAAATGCCAGAGTAGCAGGTCCTGTTACTGTGGGGCAGCACTGGGAATTCTTTGCAGTGAGTGCTGAGAGTGTGGCAGTAGAAAGCGCCAAAAGAATGGCAAAAATAAGTGGGGTTGTCTCTTGAGCTCTGGGAATGCTGTGGATCCTGCAGTGGTGGTGGGATGTCTTTAAAGATGAGTGGGCTTCCCACTCTGTCCCATCCCAGGATTGTTGGCTCTGCACCCTTGCTGGAAACTGATGTCTTTATCAAAGAGTCACTTTCAGAGCAAAGGTGATGGAAAGCTTTCCTCTCATCTTTGATGTCAGCAGATATGAAAAAGCCACTTGTATACACAGAAGTAAAGCATATTTTCTTCATCGGAGTCTGTGTAGAGCAAGTATTTTTACTCATCCACTTCTCTTCTGTTTGCTTTTGATAATTTAATTTATTTTTGTTCTGTTTGTTTTTCCAATCCTCTCTTGCAATATCCTGCTGCCTGAAGTTTTGGTTACGAAAGGTGCTCTCTGCTGTGGTTAAGATATTTGTGGTTTCTGAGTTAATTGGTGAGCAGAATCCTGAAGTTTTCCAGTTTGTGTGAAGATTCCATTGAATTTCTCCTTTGCCAGCCTTTTGTCTCACTTCAGATTTTAAAGGGGACCAAACCACATCAGTAGAATGAGAATGGAGGGATGTGCTGCTGGAAGAGCAGGGTGGGCTGCTTAAGGTGTCTGTCACAGGTGTGCCAGGTGTCATCTCCTGTTCAGATCTAAGCAGAGGTGACAGATCTGAAGTTTTCTTGTCCTGTGGCAATTTAAGGATATATTTTGGAGAGAAGGCATTTTGCTGTGGGACGGGACTTAAATGATCAAATTGCAGATGATGGCTTTTAGAAGACACATCCACAGCATTGTCATTGAGAAGTGGCACTTTTGCTCCTGTTTTTACAAGATCTGCTTTGTCATCTCCATCTGTTGCATTGTGCAAGGCAAAAGAGTTGGAATCACTTCCCATTAATTCAGACCCTAAAAATCCCACCAGTGAAGCTTTTGAGATACCTGCAGGATGTGAAAGAAGGTTAATGTCACTGTAATTAAGAGCTTGTGTGGGAAGTTTGATTGTTTTCCTATATTCCACATTCTCAGTGGCTCCATTAATTCCTGTGTTTGACTTTTGCTCCTCTGCTTTACTGGAGAATTTCACTGGAGCTGTGGGAAGACACTGAGTGCCAGAGAAATGGACTCTCTCTGCTTCACTTAGTGCAGTGCTTTCACTACTGGGATTAGGGCAGGACACTGACATCACATTTTGTGTCTTCTCCACTTCGAATTTCAGCTTTTTCCTTTCTGATGGCAAAGTCTGGGATTTCCCTGCAGTTTCTCTGTTGTTGCAATGGGCCCAGGGGGGCGTCAGGCCATGCTGGCCACTTTCCTTAGTCCCATGATGGCTCCCATAGTTGTGTGAAGTGCTTTTACAATCTAATTCAAATGCACTGGATTCTTTCCCAGGGCTTGGTTTCTCCCAGTTGCTACTCTGTGCTGGCAAGCAGTCATCATTCCTCCCGTGGCTGCTCAGCTGACACTCAGCATTTTGAAGCCTGAGCTCACCACTGCTTGCAGCCAGCAGTGTGCTGCTGCCAGCTGTGCATTTCTCCGTGCCACTGCCACTGAGCTCTCGGGAACTTTGGCTGGTTACAGCTCCAGCAGTTATGGGATGTGAAGTCTCCATTAGGTTGGACACTCTGTCTGCAGTTTCCTCAGAGGACACATTCTGCAGAACATGATTACCATCAGCACAAGTTCCTGATTTACCCGTGCTTGAAGCTGCTGTCACAAGAGAGGAAGGACTGTCACTTGCAGAGCTCCTGCAATCTCTTTCCTCAGTAATTTCAGTGCTGCTCGCTGATTCCCTTGAATTAGGGGTCATGCTTGTAATATCTGTAATCTTATTCTCTCTTTGTTTAATTTTCTTGGCATTTTGACTGCTTTTCATTTTTTGGTAGATTTTCTTAAACGTTTCGTCTCCATACATTTGCCATTTTTCTTGAGAGAACATCTTCAACTTCCTTTGATTGTGTTTCTTATTTTTAGCACTTATTACTTCTCCAGCCCCAAGCTTTTTAGTCCTCTTCAGCTCCTCTGACAGAGAAGGATGATCAGCCACATTACTTAGGGGCAAATCATCCACTGCTGTTTGTCTGACTAGAGCTCGGGGATGGCTATTAGGGAAATCCACTGAATTCGCAGCGAGATCGTTGCTAGGCAGCAAACCAGCAGTGCCTGTGTTTACAGACTGCTTGGTGAGAGAAAGTGGTTTAGAGCAACCTGGTTTGTCATGCACCATCCTTGCTCCCTCCACAACGGGCAAGGAGTTGCTCCGAGTAACAGGCACAGCGTCGATCGTTGTGGAGAACTGGGTGGGAACTGAGTGGAAAAACATTGGCTTGCATTTCTCCAGGGGTGCAAAGGTAGATTTTGCTGAACAGAGAGAAAGATTCTTTTTCCTATTTACATCACAGGTTCTGATATCAAAATGGAAAGAGTCTTTGTATGTGTAAGGCATTGGCAGGTCAATGCTTCCCTGTTTAGAAAGGACAGTTTTTCTGGGCCTGACATTGTCTAGCTGGGTGTCATCCACCACACTTTTGTTGTGAGAAATAAGCTTTGAAATGTGTTCTTCCAGCCTCTTTTTCTCCAGCATCGAGGCTGCAGCTTTGTCAGCTGCCTCTGCCTTTGCAGTGCTTCCGGAGGCACACCTGGGGCTGCTGAAGGCAGTTTCGTTTTCCAGTTCCGTGCTGTGCTCATGGAGACTGTGCAAGGGGCTGGAGGATGTCACCTGCTGTTCTGTGCTGTCGGAGCGCGACAGATACCCCGAGTCAGTGCTCTCACACTTCTTCAGCTTGCACTCCAAGGGTTTGTAATCCCACTGCTTCTCTGAAGAGGTTGCCTGCTGCCTTTGCAGCTGAATGTGCTTATTGGCAGTCGGAGTTCTTTGCTCCTGCATCTTCTTTCTCAGACATGGACCATTTGGCAAAGCTCCTGGAGATGATAAACTTTGGAGTTCTGTTTCAGGAGCCCCCTGATTAGCCTTTGAACTGAACGATTGATTCGTTGTTTCTTGATTTTCTGAAGGAGCTAATGAAGAGCTTGTTGCTGGCAGTGAGAGCTCATGAGGTTTCTTAGTGTCTGTTGCTGCACTGGTCTCTGAACTGGGTTGTTTGATATGCATGCCCTGGTCTTCACTGGTGCTACTCAAGACTTGGCTGCCTTGGGGAGAGATGGTGCTCTCTGCTGATCTCTCATTTTGCTCTGGTCCTGCACTGGTGTCAGAGTCTGAGGGCAGCCTGGTGTTGTTGACGTGTGTTTGGGTTCTCCTGTGTTTGTACAAGTTGCTCTGAGTTTTGAACGCGATGCCACAAGTAGTGCAGGGGAAGGGCCTCTCTCCCGTGTGAGAGCGAATGTGTTTCTCAAGGACACTTGGCTTCAAACAATCTCGTCCACAGTGTTTGCAGATGTATTTCCCAGATTTTTTTGATTTACCCAGGCTTCCCACAGATGCATTTCCACAAGAACTTGGCGATGATAAAACCGGTAAAGTGCTGACGATGCTCAGTGTTAGACTTTGCCCGAGCTGTTTCTGGAGCACTGGCTGAGGCCGCTCTGTGCCCTCGGGAGGAACGAGCGGGTTGAGGATGAGGGGAACGCTGCTGCCATCGAGGTGGACACAGCTCCTGCCGGCCACCAAGGGCCCGTGTGGCTGGAAGCATCCTGTCTGGAAGGGCTGGAGCAGCGGGATGGTCAGGGCTTTGAGGTACAGGGGCTGGGGCAGGGCCTGTGAGCGGGCGGGGGCCGAGGAGCCGCGTGAGGGCCGCGGGGACGGGCCCGGGCCGGGATCTGCTGCAGCGGCCGCGGTGCCCGGCGGCTTCTGGGCCTCCATGCCAGGGGCCGGCTGCCATCAGCTCATGGACCTGCAGGGGGGACACAGAACAAGCACGAGTCTGCAGACAGCAAATCAAACACTTCCCTCTGCTGGACTGGGTAAATTAGCAACTAAGAATATTGCAAATCTTACACGCAGGCTTTGGACAGGCAATCATTACTTCCTTTCCCAATTAAATTGATTCATCTTTCATTTCTCATCTGGATGCCTGGAGAGGCTACCTAGAACAGAGGCTAGACAGAGTTAAAGGATAAAGGTAGGTATTTATTGAAAGGTCTTCACAGGGTACACCTTGGGCTGTGCAGGAGTCTCGCACAGACTCCACCCAAAATGGACAAGGGACAGATACAAGCTTGGTCTATTTGCATATCAGAGGTTAATTGTCCAATTACAGCTTCAGGTAATGAAGTCACATTCCCCCAGTTTGCTCCCTCTAATTCACTTTTTGTTTACACTTTGTGGGGCCTGATACAGTAAGGTGTCCTTGAGTTTCAGGCCTAGAGAGAAATTGTTTTGTCTGAATAAAATGGGAGAACAGTAGCTGACAGGCTGTGGAGTTTTAGAGTTATACATTAAAGCAGTACTGATCTAAAAAATATAAAAGCTAAAACTTAAGGCATCAATCTAGGAGTTAAAGTTCAGTACAGTGTAAAGAACACTGAACACTGCACTTAAAACCACTCTCTCAGCCTACACTGAGTACCCAAAGCACTAGAAACAAATCTGAGTTTCAGATTTGCAAATGGAGGCTCTAAGCACAACAGAAATAATACAGTTTTGATTTTCTGGAACCACATTCCCATTACATATTTATATTATGTTTTTAAATTTAATTACTATTAATACCTTTTAATACAGAAACACAGCACAGCTGAAGTTAGAGGGGACGTCAGGACATCTCTAGTCCAAACACCTGCTCAAAGCAGAGTCAGCACCAAGGTCAGATGAGGTTGTCAGGGTGTTACCAGTCTGGTTTTGAAAACCTCTGGGGATAAAAACTGCAGAGTTTCTTTGGGCAACCAGTTCCAAATACAGGACATTAAACACACCTGTGTATTATCAGTGCTTACCCAATTAAAGGGAGCTAAGGCCAAACACATTGCAAGAAAGGGCGTAAAATGTAAAAAAGTGAACAAAATGAAAGTCGTGTCCTATTTCACGAGTCAGATTTGCATAAATATGAGCAAAGTAGAAAGTAGAAAATCATAGGAAAAGGTTGTGATAAATTAAAGCTGCCTTTTGTGCAGCCCAAATTAATTTGGTATAATTATTGGAGATACGATGGTGTACTGCTTGTTTTTAGATGCTTTCAATGCCAGATGAAAACATCTTCTAGACACAGTTTTTGAAAAAAGTGAACCTATTCTTTTGAAATCTATCCTAATATGTGCAGGGTTGGTGCTGGTCCAGACAACTTCTTATTTCAGCAGAAATTTGTATGGTCTTTTTTTTTCTTCTTTCTTAGAAACAAAGGAGGAAACTATCAAAATAAGCAAGTTGAAAGTTTTCTTTGGAAGAGCTGAAAGGGCCATGAGCATAACCCCTTGTAATTACAGTTTGGGTGAAAATCAGATGATCTGTGAATGTTTATTTGATTCTTGCTCAGCTATGCTCACTGGATGCACTGGCTGCTATGAATAATGGGTTGTTCTTGTGCAAACAGCCATAAAAAACCCATTTGGAATAATATAATTGGTGGTTCAATTTGAAATCTGCAATTTGTTGCTTTACTGCATAATCTCTAGTGGTGTTCCTGTAACTTCCTTGATCATTTGAATAGGTAATCATTACTGGGAAACAGTAAAAGAATTACTTCAAAATGTGGTTTGAAATTTGTATGTGTTCCATCCAAGAAAGCAACCTGTAAAATGAACTGATCTGCACACAGCAAAGTGTTAGATTTTGCCCTTTCTTCTTCCTCATGAATGTTATAAATCAAGCTCAGTTATCAAGCATGGACTTTTCTTAGGCAATTCTAACATTTCTATGTGGAATAATCACTTAAATGGCTTTTTATTATAAGTAGGGACTATAATCCTGAAAGAATGTTAAAAGAATATGACTTGTTAAAGAAATTAAGTTATTATCCATATTGTGCAGTGTGGTTACCTCTACAGAATAAAAGTGGAATTCTCTAATTTGCAAAGTGATGTTATCAACATTTCAAGTCCATTTAAGATAGTTTCTAAGTTATACAGTCAGTTTTGGATTTAAACACAACATACAATAAGGGATAAGACATGAGACAATGATACAAACTAAGTATGTGGTAGTTTTTCCAAAATATATTTTTTTAAAAGTTTAGGGGAAAAGAATATGCTGCAGACAACAGACTCCAAGAAGAAAAGGGAAGCCTAAATAACCAGTAGATAAAACATCTAACAAGGACCACATCAGACAGAACAAGTCACTGTGTCTTTGCACCCCTCCCTCCCCCAGAGAGGTGTGGAAATAACAGTTCCACATATTTTACATTTCCCCCACCAGCCTGCTCCAGAAGCACAAACTGTTTCTCTCTCTGGTTTCCTCCCGGCCACGCAGAGCTGATGGGCCCTTCAAGGCCACCACAGACAGATGTTTTTCATAGGAATCCTGTGGTTCCCAAGTACCAGAGGCTCTATAATTTCACTTAATGCTATTAAGTTTCTGGGGCCCAAAATGCAACCAAAGACTGAGACTCATTTCAGTGTTCTGTAATGCTCTACAAAGAAAATACCTAAGTGATGACAGAAAATTAAAAGGAAAGTTTTAGATGAGCTAATGGTGATACTTAATGTAATTTTAAGAATGCAGTAATACATCTCTACCAGGTGTGATAGTTTGCTGCTTTTCACAGCAAGAAAAAGTACTTTCTTCCTGAGTGAAACTGCCATGGTTTGTATTCTACTGGTGCAAATACCATCAGACTTTTCACATCTGTTATTTATATACAAAAAAAGGCCACTGTATTTCTTTGTAAGCTGACAAAAATAGCTTATCTCAAACAAATTCTGCCCAAAGGCTGATTCAGGGTAGTCCTTGCCTAAAGTAGAACTTCCTTTGTTGATTATGCCCTGGGCTCTGTTACTGAGCATCCACCCGATATTCTCAACTGTTTGTAACTTGTGGCATTGAACCACTGGCATAAGAACTTGATCCTAATTAGATAAGAAAAATTTTCCAATAAACAAAACTAAATGTAGGATTTGGCCAGCTCAAAATTTTCTAAATTGATTTCTTAAGCTATCAAAACTGGTCATTAAAATTTCATTAAAAATAATTCTTTTGTTTCTGATTTGAAATTCTAACATCATGTATACACCACAGGCAGGTCTGTGGAACATTGAAAAGTGGAGCAGTTTCAGGTAAAAAACACTGTAGCAGAAATTCTCCTAGTCACTTCATAAGTATAAAGTATTTTAATATAGGAGGTTGATATAAAGAACTCACTTTAAATCCACTAAGTTCCATTTTATAGACTTTTCCCTGAATTCCAAATACATTTTATATAACTTGTTTCATTTTGCCAGCACTGTTAAAATAATTTTGGACTACAGAACCAAAAGATTTTTGTCTTCTCCATGGCACACGCAGTGCTCTGTTAACTGCCCATAATTATTGACCAAATCACTAACTAAACATTGTTTTCTGCACTTTTATATAATTTTTGACACACCACTGAGCAGAGCATCAGTCTCTAAGCAGACTCAGAGCTCAATTGCTCAATTCCCCACCCTGGTCTGCAGGTACAACCAGGACGCATGGCAGAGTTCCTTTATTTCTGTAACCCCAAAGAAGCAGATTTTCAGCATTCTGAATATACTCAGTATACCTAATTATACCAGGAGTCTTTACCTTTTATAAAAGCTTTTAGTGATCCCTACCTTAAATACCAGGGAGCAGAAAAGGAAGTCTGGAAATAATTAAGTCTTTAGTCTGGAAACAATTTTAGTTCACGTACCTTTGATTGATCCAAGCATTTCAGCAAAAAAGTCTCATTTCTGTCAATACTTGATGGAAGCAGAGAGAAACGAGGACAAAGACTTGAAACAGATTAGAAGTAGGAAGCTGGGTTTTTCTTTTTTTTTTTTTACATTGGTGTCACAGCAACAACCTTCAGAAAACAGGAAGAGTTGACACAGAAGAAAATGAAGTGGCATTTCAATCTCTCTCTATCCTTTATCACTATTTATGTAGGGAGCTCTAAACAGAATCTTCAAAATGTGTGGGGTTTGTACTCTGCTTTCAGTTGTATTGTCCCAAAATACACTGACACAAAGGGAGGTTTTAATTAAGGTTTTAATTAATACTCCTAAAGGTAATTTTCTTTTAACTTTACAGTAAAGGCTCTCTTAAAATATGTTGGTAAAGAAAAGAGTGGTGGAGAAAAGACACTTGCCACATATGAAAAGCTGAACTTACCCAGTGTGGGTGCAGACCACCAGCTTCTTCTAATGGTGCTCTGTGGGATGGGAGAAAGCAGTGACCAGGTGGGAAAATGCCTCAGGAATGTTAAAAGGGTTTAGGTCATGCTCAGCAAACCTCCACAAACTTGTGGATAAAACAGGATAGGGCTCAGTCAAGGGCAGTGAAAAGGTAATTTCAAAAATTTTGATTTTATTTGTGGGTTGAGTTCCTAAAAAGTGCTCAGGTGACACAGTCGGCAGCACTGAGGGGTCCTGGGAGGAGCCACTCTTCTTGTTTAAAATTGTTTTAAATTCTTTAAAATTGTTTAAAATTGTTTAAAATTGTTTAAAATAGGGACTGGCATGACTGTGACCTCCTCTGCTGGTAGACTGAGTGACTCCCAAACTGGAATTCCCAATAATGCTACAAAACTGGCATCTCTGGCCTGTACAATGTCCTTAAGAACACCAGATTTTGGAAGGTGTAGCTGTTATTTTCCCTGCGATGAGCAGCTGCCCAGTTCAGACACTGCAGCCTGTCCCTTGTTGGGCAGTGGTGAAACTGTAACATTATAATTGTCCAATATTCACTTCAGTGGGAGCTCTTTCTTTTAATAATTCTGGTGATAGACTAATGCCGGAGGCCTCAGTGGATTTTCATTCCAAACAGCTTTATTGATCCTGGAGACTTTTGCCTGTTGTTTGGATTGCTTTCCATTTATTTCTGGAGCTCTGATTTAGCAGGCCTCTAATTTTGGTGGTGGAGAAATATTTCTGTCTTGTTCTTCCCATCTTTCTTGCCTTTCACGTAGTTATTCAGGGTGCAGAAAAGCTCTTAACAGGGCCCAGTACTGCTGCTTAAAATCCTCCTGGTTTCTCCCATACCCTGAAATGCTCCCAGTAATTGGTAATGGCACTGCAGACGCTTAAAATCTGTGAATCTAGAAAATGCTTGACATTCTGAACTGCTTTCCAGTGACTCATGCTTCTGCTCCACAGACTCAGTCTGTCCAGATGGAGAGAATTACACGCAGCAAGTAGTTTCAGCTCTGCTGGGAGATACTTTCCTAAAGGAATGTGTTCTCACCTCTAAGTGAGATCTTCTGGAGGATTACTGCATGCTACAGTCAACAAACCAACGGGGAAAAAAGATGCACATCTTATAATAGAACACTGCCATGAATCAAATCATACAAACAGATGATTATGGGCATTTTACATAACCAGTCAAAATTAGTTTGTCTTCAGTTCGATCACAACTCTGGAGCCCATTATATTTTATTCCTCTTCGAGGCTGACTATTATTAAGTTAAGGTGAATTTACTTAAAAGGGACATTTAATTTAAACAGTACTAATAATTGCACCAGTATGCTGGAGCTGGTAACAAATTGAAAACATGTATAAGCATTTAAAATTCATTATTTAGATCACTCTGTACCAAATTCCAAATGCTAAAACTGCAGACTGCTTACACTGAGAGGTTTAAGGAGACAATAATTAATTCAAGCAAGTTACAACAAAAGCAAGTGGCTGTCTGACCAAGGTTTCAGAGCTTAGCAGAACCTTCTGAAGCTTGATCTGAAATCTCTAAATGTTGATAAGTGCCTCTGGAATCAGGCTGCCTTCACAGCATCCTGTGATTCTTCCCATTTATGTGGATGAACAGGCTGCTGTAATGACTAGAAGTCATTTGACCTGTACACAAAATACAGAGCACCAGTGTTACACTGCATCAGTTCTGTCTGAAATTAAGTGATTTTTGTTTTCTCTTTCTAATCAATCTATTTATTGCTTCCTTAGCTGCAATCTCTATGCAAGATTATTTATACACTTTTAAGTTCAAAATATTGTTCTGCTCAGAGAAACTCAGCCAACTTCAGCTGTCTCAATGCACAGTAAAGTATCAATTTAAACTGTGCACAAAGCTGAGCCCACTGTCAGGTGCTGCACAGGAGGAGTTCCGGGGTTACACCCCACTCTCAATTCATGTCCCCATCAGGATGTGAGGAGTTAAACCCACACACCATTAGAACACTTTTCTGGGTCCCAAGGATCTGTGGAAAAGGTCCCACCTCAGGGTTTAAAACCCTGTATCCTTCAAAGACACCTACAGAGTTTTGCCAGCAATAAACACGCATCCTGTGCTGATGAGGAAATAGATTCCAAAGATCCTGCAACTGCATATCTCAAAGAACGTTACAAACTTAAATTAAAAGAAAGTATCTTCCAGGATTGCTAATTACTAATTTTTCCTGTGAGGGCAGTGATGGTGAGAGCAGCACACAGTATCTTACTGTCAGAGCACTGGGATTCTCATTTCCAGTTGCTCCCCCAACACTGACAGCCGGCACAACTCCCCTGATAGACCACACAAAACTTCTACTTCAATCATCATAAAGTCAGACTGAACCATAAGGTCTGAAATAAATTTTGTGCAGGTACTTCAAAAACTTCTTCTGTGATGGAAGCAAAATGCTTCTGAGTGTACCCCCGGTCTGGAGTTCTCAATTCAAGCAAGTAAAATGGAACTGACACATTTCCTGGTTAACCCAGAAATGACTGTTAATCTTATTTGACTTAAAAACAATTTCTGCCTTTGCTCTTTTCTGAGTTTGACTTCGTATCTTGAAATGTCTCGTAACAGAAGTACTGAGTTTACCTTTCCCCCTGTTCTTAAGGGATGTGTCTGATCTCACCACTCTGCCGGTTCCACCCGCAGCCTGCGCACTGCCGCTACCTCCTGAACAAAGTTGGGAGCCTCAGTCCTCTGCAGAACCAGCCTGAAAGTGTTTAATTCCATCACCTTCTGAAACACTTCGAGTCTTTCCATGGTAACATCTCCAATTCTGACTTTGGGAAATCGTGCTGCTTGGTACAAGTCATTGTTCTGAAGTTTAGTCCTTCTTCGTGTGTTATTAAAGTACAAAGACACTCAAAAAGCTGCTGGGGGAACTTCGAAATTCTTGTACCATATCCTAAGGACAAATATTTTTGACTTGTACTTCCACAATTGTGTAATATCAGCAAAACTGGTTGGGTTGGGCTTTTTTAAACAATTATTTCTGTAAATACTGTACCAGAATACAGTATTAAAATCTTTTAGGAAGAATGAGATCTGCTTTACCTTCCCTTTGTTCCAGAGTAGCAGCAACTGGTTTGATCATTATTATACAGTTTTCTATCTTTTTTTATATTCCTTTTCTTGAATATCCATAAATAAAAACATTCCAAAGGCTTAAATCAGTAAAAATGTTGTTACCTAAAATACATTTTAATATGTAAGTAAACACTGCATTGACTTTTTTGACCTCTTCATGCAATTTGTATTAACAATATTTCCTTTTCTACTTCTTACACTGCTACTTTTCTCAGTTCCAGCTATAACAAATGCTTTCTAGTTTATTATATGTCTCTATTTTAGATTTACCTCACTATTTGTAAAAAGAAACATATCTCACTTATCTGTTGGTTTTGTAACACTGTTGGTGGCTTCATAGTGAGGAAGAAATAGGATTTTTACTTCTTAAAAACCTCAAAGGATTTTGATTCTTTTATCTTTTCATCAAATTTGCTCCTGTGCATTTCCCGTGTTAGGAAAGAGTTAACAACCTCCAGCCAGCAGACTGCAATCAACAGGTTGCTCTAACAGAAAAATAATAACCCTAATCCATCTTTTAAAGTTTAGGAGGTTGGACTAAATGATTAAGAAATACCGATTAAAGCCCTCTGAAAAGCTGAAGTGGGGCCAGAACTGAAATGCTTTGTGTTTTAGGAAAAAAAAATCTTTCTCGTTGCTAAGTGAAAGAACCATCACAGTAAAAAAAAAAAAACCTGCAACTTTAAAATTTCTGTCTTACCATCTAGAATTGAATTCTCTCTCTGTCCACAGAAAATGACAACAAAACACTTGCTAACCTTTAGGTGGCCAATTCACAGGCAGGTGGAGAGGTTCAGGTCCCTGGAATAGCGTTGAAACAAAAGAAGCATCCTGTTTTCTTTTTTCAGTGCCTTTCTCTTCTCCTTTTTTTTTTAAGCATTTGCAAAGTGGAGGGTGGGTGGCGGGGTGAGTGCAGAGAGAGCAGGGGGTGCAGGCAGCCCACGCTGGTGTAGGAAGAGTTTTAATGGCCGATGCTGGGAATATGGTTTGCCTGCTACAGTGTCTGCACTACTGCAGCTCTGTGTGTGGGCGTAAAGAAATGACACGACTGGGTTTCAAACCATTACACTGAAGATTTGCAAACAGTTAAAAAAAAAAACCTAAAAAAACACACAACCCCATCAGGCACAAATGAAAAAAATTATTACTTTTCTCCCTTTATCTTTTTCTAAGGTTTTTTTGTTGCTTTGTTTTAACTTAGCAGATGTAATCTAGTCAAGTCTCTTCCTCAGGCTCTAAAAGAAAAAAATGTAAATTGGGTATTTAGGAAGGTTTTATATTTTACATGGTGTGAATATTTTGTTATCATTTTTGCTGCCGTTTTTTAATTAATCTACAAGAACTTGTATTCCTGAAGGGTATCCAGATTTCCACAGTAAAAGTCTTCAGAGGACACCTGTATTTCTGTTTTAGAACATGTTAAAGAGGTGCCTAAATCTTGGTAGCACTAAGTAGCACAGTACAATAGAGAGAGCAGCCACTCCCCAACTGGCCAGGCAGGGCATCTGAGCCCAGGAGTATCCCTTGGATATTTCACAAAACACAGCCTAAAAAAACCAGCACATGCTGGCAGCCCGCTTTTGTTCAGTAGTCCAGCAACACCTCAGGTTTACTGATCTAAACTGGGCAGAAAACAGACTCGAATGTTTGTTGTAACTACTGGAGACCAACAGGAGTGAGACGAAGGGGCTGTTCCCTGTCATATCATGGGGAATGAGAGGAAAATGGGATTTCAGCTGATATAAAAGTGCTGACACAAGTGACAGTGACTCAAACAGTGATGAACTCACTGCTGTTGGGAGGGACAGGTGGAAGGTTTTGTCAGACAAGCAAGAACATTTCTCAAACATGTATTTTACCACAAAGACTGAAAGACAGACAAAACAGTTTTAGAAAAGAACTTGAAAACTTCAAGGAATCTTTATGACTTGGCTGCTCCATGATAGTAAGGGACTGACACTTGATAAATATGTATCTTCAAGTATGTTGAGAGGAGACAGCCAGGTTGAAAATGGTGTGCTTGGACAGAGGGCATGTGCACTCTGGGGTGCAGGGGTTTAGGTGTCCATCTTTGCAAATATTCAGAGGAGCCCCAAATCAACCAGGATTTCTGTTGCCTTTGGTGTTGTGCTGACAGTGAAAAGCAGAGCAGCTGCATGCACAGGGAAAGGAGGGGAAAGAGGGGAGGCTCTGGGTGGTGCCCCCATTGCTGTTCAGAGCAGGGCACCCCTGGCAGGCCTTTGCCCACTCTGCCAGGGCTGAGGAGCCAGAGCTGAATGTCAAACCAGCTCAACTCAGTGTGAGCAAAACCAGCAGGACAGGACTGGAGGGCGTCAGATTGCTGATCCCAAACTTTGACAAAGACTGACAAAGGAGTTAAACAGTGAATCACCCAAGGGTGAATGAAAAACCATCCTCAGCTCTGTGTCTGTGTGGTAAAGCCCTCTCAGATATTGCCATTATTACACAGCAGTACAGCCTGACTTGGTACCAAGTGGGGTCAGACTGCTGGCCACAGGAGAAACTTAAATTCTTCTTCCATGTATACACTAACAGCTGAGGTCAGCTCCAGGAAAATTTTGCTGGAGAAATATCTGTGTCCTCAGCTGATATAGAAAAGTGAGTGTCTGGAGAGACAAGAAATCTGGCTGCCAGCAGGGTTCTGTTCATGCAGCCTGAGTGCCATTGCACAACCTGATGCAGTTTGTAAGCTGACATTGCTTAAATCAATTCTCTAAAACTGGTCATTTTCCTGACATTATAACCATTTTTTGTGTGGGTAGAAGTAAAAAAAAGAAAAAGAACTACAACTTTTTTTATTACTTTTTCTCTAAATCCTTAATCTTTGTGTTCTGTCTGCTCAATGAAGACCCTTTTTGCCCAATTATACACATTATTAATGAGTGGTATCAGCTCAATCTTTTATTATCATTCATAGTTTTTAAAAAAAATTAATTACTATTTTCTTGACTCAGCTTGAAAAGTGTAGTCACAAAATACACATCCTGAAGCAGTAACTCTCAGAGGGGTATGTGTTGCTCATTTTTGTCTCAATATGACATGGACAACTATTTCATGACCCTGTAGCTGTTGCATTCCCAAGTCACATTTCTCCATGGTTTTGGTCACTTTTCTGCAGGTGAAGTAGCCCCTGGAATGTCTGAATGCATCTAATCCTCCTCTGAGTACTAATCCCCATGAAGAACCACTGTGTAATATAGATATTGGTTATCACAAATAGCAGTATTACTTTAGTTAGAATGTACAAAAGTCATGGTTGCCTTAATATCTTTCATTTGATCATTTCCAGCATGGTACTTAAGATGACATTTTTTCCCTGAAGAACTGTGAATTGGCAGAATCTTTTAAAGCGACTATTAAAAATCTGGAAAAAAGTTTAATATAGAAAAAATATTCAAAAAACCACATTCTTTTATACTGGACAGCCAACTACCACACTCCTATCAACATTGCATAGCAACTACTGAGATTTATCTGGCACTTTATTGTGTTTGTTGAGCCAGCAAGAACTACCACCCAAAGAGGAGTGTAACCCTCACAGACTGGTCAGGCCATACCAAGAGGAAAAAAACTTAAAGACAAAAATGTGCTTAAACAGCAAAAGGGAGAGACAAAGCTTCATTAGAAGCAAACATGGGTCTCCTTGCCAAAAAAAGTCAGTTCAAGGAAAATTAAAAGAGGAGGCAAAAGTAATGGCTCCCATAGGGAAAAGACTCAAGGGTGGCTGAGAAAATGCTAAGGCAGCCACAAAACTGAAAAGGTTCAGCTGGTTGCAGACACAACCTCAGTGCTCCACTAAGAGTTGAAATTTTCCTTTAGAGTCCTTGGGTTGTGTCCACAGCCCAACAGCAGGGCTGGACAGGCACACACTCACCCAAAGGAGAAAATTTAAAAAAAAAAAAGGAGAAAATCCAGCCTCAAAACATCTTCCATTAAAATCCCACAGACTGTTTTTCCAAATGTAGTTTCAGTGTGTGTTAGGTAAGGCTTTAAATGCTGAATCATCACACAGTTTGATTTGGGGCTTTATTTGGCTTGGGTTTGTAGTATTAATTCACCAGAAGCAGGGATGGTGAAGGGTTGTTTTATGGACTAGTTTACAAGGATAGCCTAAAATCCAAGAGATTTTCTTGGACATCACAGAGAAGAAGTAGATGTGTGAGTCCAGCTTTGCTCCTGGACGTATCAGGTGATGGGGTGGGAATGAAGAGCTCCAGTTCCTCCTCCTTGCTCAAATCTTCTTTTTGCTGACAGTTGAAAGGTTAAAAAGTGGAGGATGTTATGGTGCCTCTTCCATAACGGAGATGTTTTGCAGGATGAAGGGTCTTTCCAGGCCTTATAGACTGCAGGATTAATGAGCTGTAGATTTTTCAGGCATTTCACATCACAAACATGAGTAATTCCCATTATGACACACTTAGAAGCAATGTAGCTTTCAGAGGAACAGTTGCTCCAACTCGAAAAGGCAGCAAGGTTCAGTGGTTTGTACGTGCACAAACTACAGATGTATTCATTTTTCCATCTGTTTCTTATTTATCACAGAAAAACAGATAGCTCAGAACTACTGACAGTAGTCAGAAATGTTCCAAAGCCCACCAAGCACACTGACTTTAATGTGCTTTACAGAGAAAGAGAATAGAATTTAACAGGGTCATTGATCACTTGAACCAACTCAGATCAATGTCAAAACCAGTAAAAGGAAGCATCAGTAACTATAAATAGAGAAACACAGCATCCCCATCACCATGACCCCAGGCCAGCACCAGTCACCAGTAAACTCACAGTCCACACCATTCAGATAACTCAATTATGTATTTTTTTTATTTTCTCCATAAGTTTCTATGTAGTTGTGTTTTTTCTAAGCATGTTGTCAAGGAAACTCCACACTCCTGTAGCTTTCTATCCAGCTCTTTATTGCTATTGACACACCAAAATTTAGGATTTTCAACCAATTGATACACTGTCCTTCCCATTATGAAGGCATCTTCACTTAAACCAGAAAGTATAAAATAAATAAAATACCATAAATAAATAAATAAAATACCATAAAGAGTTAAAATGCGATCTTTTTTGAAGGTTCAGCTCTTCCAAAATGCCTGTGAGAAATTTGCCAATTAACTCTTCTATTTATTAATTTTATTAATCATTTTACATATCAATATTCAATTATGCTATTGCTATCCACTGAAAAATAGCCCTGTAATCTGACTGGTGTCTTCTTATTTAGCCCTATCACAATTCCACTCTTATGTTACCTTTGAACAACATCGAGGTCCTCTGACAAACAATATTTTGTGAATTTGTGAGAGCTGCCAGCTAAATTTCAAGTGATAACAATTAAGTTGCAGTTGCACTCTGCTTGTATCTGTGTCGTATTTTATCTGACAGTTACACAGATTGCCACTGGGAGAAGAGGTGCTATATATAAATATGTACAGGAGCACTGAATTTAGGATGCACTGCAGGGAACAGGAGCTCCTCAACCCCTGGGGGTGCCACGGTGGTGTCCCCTGTGCCCTCCCTGAGCTCCACACGAGTCACATCCACACTGCAAAGCACCAGGGCAGGCTCACATCTGGCACTTGGCCTCTCAGCCTGGGCTCTGAGCAGCTCTGCCACGTTCCACACACCACTCACCCATTCCACAAATGCCCCAGGAGAGTTCCAGCTCTCACCACGAGCTTTAAGGCTGCAATTCTTACCCTGAGTGCCTCATGCATGGATAACTGCAGGATAAAGGTCATGTGAAAGAGCACTCCTGGCAGAGTGGAGTTTATCACTGCACTGGCCTTGGGGTTCAGTTGTCTGTCATGGTGAGAGGTATTTCTGTCCCTCTCTCCTTTGGGTCTCGTGGAGCTTTGCTTTTATCTGTCGTCAAGGAAACACCAGGGTTTTTTTCCCCCTTGCTCATTAACGGCTGCATTTTTGTTTCCATAGCTACAAAGGAACCTTAGTGTTTTAAAATAGCAGTAATTGGATTACCATGACTTTTTCAAATTTATTGACACCATTAATGGCTCCGATTTTCAAAAGCAGACACCGAAATTGTATCAGCAGTTTTTCAGCTATTAACGTGTTATCTCCTTGTCCTGAAATCCTGGGTACATGCTCAGAAAAGTCTTCAGCACCCAAACACTCCCTGCAGCCAGACTCAGGCTCCATACGTGGTGCTCTGAAATGACTGAAAATAGTAATAGTAATGCTCTTTGCCTGGATTAGTTTCAATTTCTCATGGTCTCCTGCAAAGGAGTGCACAGGTTCTGTTGTGAATCTGCTCAATATTAGCACATTACAGATCCTTTGTCAATTTGGCCCCAGTAGAATAATCTGGAAGAATTTTTACAGCCAAGGATCTGGCCAACTCAGGACACAGGAGCATGGGAAAAGCACAAAGAATTAAGAGTACCAGCATTGCTAACAACTGGAATTACTTAGGAGGGACATAATTCATGTTTTAAGACAAAAAGTGACACTCCTACACTGTCTGTGGTTCTATGTACCCTCCTACCACCCTGAAATTGTTCCTGTTCCACCTTCTAGCACTTTTCATTTACTCGTTGCCATTTCTTTCCCTATTTGAAGTGCCCACAAAGCACCGTAAGAGCACTTTCTGTACCTCTACCCTTTCTTTCCAGTCCCTGAAGTCCCTCCTGCCCTCAGCCTCAGCAGAGGACAGAAAGCAGCTGAATTCATGGCGTGGATGTCTCAGCAGTGGTGTCACCACAGCCAGAGACACACAGTAGTGCCACAGTTAATAAAATAAATAAACCAATAGTTTAAAAAGTTGTAAGAGGTGGACAGAGAATGTCCAGGTAACACCTTTTGTTTCAGAAAAACAAGCTCAAGAGAGACACCAATCTCAAATCCAGGCATAGCAAAAAGGTGACAAGTGGCTGAACACAAATAGGTGTGAACAAGGAAGCCTCTTTAATGTGAAACATTAGTTCCTGTTTTTCATAATGGATTTCTGTGCATCCTTGAGGCTCAGACATTCTATTGCCATAGAAACAGCACCCTGTGTCTCTGAGGAGCTGCTGTAGCTGTGTGCTGTTATGGAAACAGTCATCTGAACAGCTCAACTCATTTCTGTGTTTCAGTGATTGTGTTTGCAAAGATCCATTGCTAAATTATCCTTTCAGGATTCATTTTAATAAAAACGAAGTCTCTGAAGTACTTGGCAATTTAATAAATTCCTCAAGGCCCCTCCAAATTAAAAATACAGCAATGGGAAAAAAATATACATTAGAATTACCTTGCCCTTTCATGAATTACCAACCTCTCCATCAGCAAAGGTTGGGGGAAAAAGATGGGTCTGTCCTCCCCAACAATCATTAATTAAACTATTTCAGAAAAGCAAATTTTGATGGCATGTTCTGTGCAAGGACTCCCTCACACACCCAACCTATGTGCCAGCATGGAAATGAAATTCAAAACATAAGAAGGTACAGGGAGAAAATTTGGCTCACATGATTGAACTGGGAACTGGGAATTCTCACATTTTAATTCCAGGTGAACTGTTCTTTGTCTCAGAAAAGCCACCCAAGACAGATTTCCAAAAAGATAACGTGTGAGTTGGAAGCTCAACTCCCACTAATTTTTTCCTGGGAATTGAGTCCTTAGCTGATCCTAGAAAATCTCCTCTACATTTTCATATCTGTAACATCTGAGATACTACTACTTACATATTTCACTAGAGTTCTGTGGGCATGAGTATTTTGTATTTTCTTGAATAAAGCCATCAAAGAATGAAGAACACCACTGTAAGGTGCTGTTTGGGTTAATGGTCAGCTGTGAAGAGCTTCCTGCCTGATTCCATCAATTTTTCCACTTAATTACTGCAACTTAAGAGTGTAAATTCACACTTTTTATCTTTTTTTTCTAAAATCAAAATCATCCACATCAAGAATGTCCTTTCCAACCCAAATCATCCAAAGAAGGTTGTATCCTATCTCTTTATTCCTACACCAAATACTGGTTATTATGGTTTGCAAAGGGAACATTTCCTAACACTGGATATCTGAAAATCTCTCATTGCAGGCTACACTTTACCATGTATAAGGAAATCACCCAAACATAATGAATTTGTGAATATAATTCAAATACCTCCACTGAACTTCAGGGAAGCAGGAAAACAAAAGCAACTCAGAAATGTGTCAGTTTTGAAACCCAATATTTTCCCCTCTTGAGAGGGATGCAGTGATACCTCAGCAATATCATCATCATCATCATCATCTTTTTTTTTCCTTTAAAATTATTTACAGTCCCTTTTATCAGCAAGGATTAAGATATATGTGACAGTCTGAAACACACATTTATAAAGGGAACAAACATTGATTTCGAAGTAGGCAAATTAAGTTTTAGTTGTTGCTGATACTGGGTTGTGTCCAAGGTTTGTGATTAATGGGGCTTTGTGGAGGCTCTTTATGAATATCATAATTTTCCTTAGAAGCCTCCCTGCCTGCTGCTCCCTCACAGATGGATCTGGCAGCACCAATCCCTGTGTGAGTCCGTGTGCTCAGGGAGTGGCCAGCTGCTCACACTCTATTTGTTTTTCCTGTTCCTATGCTACTCAACCCACTGCACATTTGGGAGCCCCTGGCTTTGAAGACACATAAAATGCACACCCTGATTAAAAAGAAGTGCTGTGCTCTTCATCTTGCCTTTTTTGGACCTTTATTTTTAATAATTACTGCTTTATAGTATTTTGTGTATTTCAGAGAGCTCCTGGATGCTCAGAATTTTTCATCAGTAGAAAGTGTATATAAAAATTGCTCTTATTTCTGAGCATGAAAACCAAACATTGACACCAAGAAGCTGAAACTCCATTTCTGTCATCTTATTAATCATGAACTTGCTGGATATCCTATTGAATCAGTGCACTAGAACCGACATAAATATTATTTAGTTGTGCAGCACTTTGGAAGTGGTTCTTAAATGACTCAATTCAGAGAAAAAATAAATTTAGGCAGCTAGCAAGAAAGTGCTTTAATATACACTATGCAAGACCTAGACATGAAAAATTACATTTTAAATGGTTTTGTGAGAAGAATGGTCATTGCTAAAACTACTTATTCCTTTTTAAAATATTTTTAACTTCAATTTGTAGCTGTCTGTTAGCATTTTGGACTCTGCACTCGTGTAACAGAGAACATAAATACATCCTCAGGAGATGGATTAATCCAAGCTGACTTAATCATACTAGGATAAATTTGATGACTTCTCAGTGCTTGGAATTTAAGTTTTTCTCTTTTTATTTATACATGTGGCTTATTCCTTTAATTATTGCTGAAACACTAAGTTGCAGACAGCTTCATTTCAGCAGCACATTAAGTCTAGGCAGTATGATGGTGAAAAAGCTGTTTTCTCCCAAAGGGCTCTCTAATTAATCATCACCAATGAAGCTGTGCTAATTAACAATAATGGGGGTGGTAGAAAGCCTAGAAGAGTCTGAGGGCTGAGGCTGTGAGGATCTTTCCTTGCTGTCCTTCACAAGTGCAACACACCCAGGGCTGCTCTGCAAATGGATTTTGAACAGTTCATATGTTCTTGTAATATTTACTAAATTCTTAGATCCCCTTCAAGTTGTTGCCTATATTTGACTCAGTTTTCTTGGTCTGAGTGCAGCAGGTTTGTACAGGCCAGTTAAATGGGTTTGGCTTTGGATCAGGACAGAATGTAGTGGAGCTCTTTTGCAGGACTTCCAAGATTATAAATATTCCCACATATTCCTCTCACTTTCCTGAAGTGCTGCAATATTTCACAGCTAAATACATAAAAAAAAGCCCCCATGGCCTGGAGTGCCAGACAGTGGCTACAGGAAATGCAGAGTCAGGCATTTTATCAAGCTGGACTCTCACAGTTTTGATCACACCATCTCATTGCCTTTGATTTTGATTTTTCCTAAATGGAATCCATGATTTTTACATTAATGAAGATTTTATAGAGTCAGCTTACTTTACAGTTTAATATGTTTATTAGAGAATACAATGAAAGAAAATACTTCTGTCCCAACTGTGCATGAAGAGTATTCTGTTACTTTATTTGCATGGAAGGTCCTTGCATTATGTTTCCATCCTAAACTCTCCTATTTGATTAATATTTTTATCTGGTTTTCTTTTATAGTTTATCCCAAAGTTTGGATGAAATGAACTCATGAGAAGCCCTAAGTCTGTTTGGAGGAGAGACCTATTTTCAGTGAAGCTACAAACAGGAAACCATCACTGGCCAGATCAGACATTAAAGATTTAAAACAGTCACAGCTCCTCATTCCCAGAAGGACAAGGGCCGTTTTCAGGTGCAGTTTTTGACTTCCAGGCTCGCTGTTTCCCTGTGGGTTGTCAGTCATGCCCAAACACCAGCATTTCTCCTCAATTTGGGGTTGGGAATTCCCACTGTCAGGCCCAGCTGAGAGGTTGGGACTGAGCCTTAAGTTGCTGTTCCTATTAAAGATCTGAGGACTGCGGTCCCAGAGAGGAGCTCTTGTGTTCTCAAGTGCTGGGACTGGATCCTCCCCCTCCCAAAGAAGTAACAAATACAATCCCAGCACTAAGGACAGCAGAAAGACTCTTAAATCCAGGATCCACCTATTCTGTGGCCCACAAAACTTGGAAGAAAAACAATTTAATGGCTTGCTTTCACCAGAGCTGTGAGGTCAGCTACTGACAGATGAAAGCCTACGTGTCTCAAGCCTGTTTGGTTTATAATTGATCTGATCATTGTCTTGGGGACAGCTGAGATGTCAGCACTGATGACCAAGTGGCCACTTCCATGTGGTACTTTGTGTATGAAGAATTGACAATTTCTATTTCCAGGCTGTGGTTTCTTTAAACTATGTCCAAAGATAGCTGATTTCTGAAACAAAGCTTTCTGAAACAAAGTGCTTGATAGAAATTTTGGACATGGGAGCAAGGTCTGAAGACCCTGAGTTATGTTTGTGATTGAATACGTAATTCTGACCATGACCTGTCATCACTGGTTCTTCAGGCTTTGCACTGAAAGTTGCACCCAACAGATGTTTGAGAGCACATTTTTTTCATAAGAACTGTTGTGATCTTTTGAACTACACAAGGATCACTAGGGGAGAAACATGATTATCTCCAAACAACAAAAAATCGTCAGCATTTTCAAAGTACTTTAAAAATTGTGGTTTTGTCTTTAATTGTGCTGTTACTGTGCTTGCTCATGAGTGGTGGGTGATAACATGTGATTATCATCTGCCTACTGGATCACATGCACATTTGTGATGCCTGCAAGAGCAAACATTATCTGGCTGGGATCTGCCACATTCTCAGAGCTTCAGAGACTGTTTCCCAGACAACAGCACAGTCCCCTTCATCCATGAGCCGTGGACCTGTGCTCAGTCTAACACCTGGTGGCAGCTGCTGCTCCCACTGCTGACACAGACAAGATGTTTGTAGAGCCATAACCCAACTGCCTGAACTCTGCAAGTCAAAGAAACTGCACAACCTAAATTAAAAAGTCAAAATGAGTCAAACAGCACCTACCTTGTTACAAATTCTGAGTCAGTTTTTAAATTGAAACCAGACCATTCCTTGCCAAAAGCCATTTAAGGGCCGTGCACTACCTGTTTAAGACCTCAGCTGCCAAACATAAAGCCAAGCACAGCTGCATAAAGTGGTAAATCATTGCTCTGTGGCAATCTGAGAGTGTTAAAACAAAGGAGCCCAGAGGGCAGGTGGAAGAGTGCATGTCAGAAGCAGCTCAGGCCAGCTGGGTGGGATCCTGTGTGCAGGGCGTTTACATTTTGGATGTTGTCAGGTGGGGGAGGAAGCTGATAAGAAAAATAATTATTTGCATTCAAATTATATAAACAGTGCCAGAGCCTGGTTAGTGTAGGCAGTGTTAGACAGAGTGTTTCCCAACTGCAGGAGATGCATCACACACTGGCTAAGGAAGGTTTATGAGGCAACAGCTCTCTGAAGGTGTGCAGCTCTAAGCCTCTTGGCACATTTTAGGGCAGAAGAATAAAATAAAAGGGATCTGAAAACCAAATGTTTGTCCCAGATCATCCTATTAAAAATGCACATTTTCAATATGTCCTAACTTTAACTCTGTGTTGTGAAGCAAAGATAATGTCTGGGTTTGAATTTATTGGGGGGAGGGGGGCAGGATATCAGTGGGATTTGGGCAGGGTTCTTCAGAGTGTGCAGGGCTGTTTGGGGAAGGGAGAGATATTAAATGGCAGGAACAACATCTCAGTCTCCCCTTGATGTTCTTAGCTCCAATCAGCCAAAACTGAGTGGCTGCAGCAGCAGTGTAGCAGCATCACCAATCAGCAGTTCAGATCCAAGCTGATCAGCAGTTCAGATCCACATCAGGTGGCCACAGGTTTCTGAAAATCTTATCACTAATTTTTCATTTTTCAGTCATTAAGAATGACTTCAAATGTGAGTGGAATATTAAATTATTTTGCTTATTGATCCTGTGACATTCAATCTGAATATCCTGTAAGTTTGCAGAGGGGTTCTCTGGGGTGGCCATTCTCTCTGTGGGTACCATGGAAGAACCAGGGTAGAATCTGGTGGAAGATTTACCATCTTCTATACCAGTCTTGCATATCACTTCTGACTGCAACTCTGCCTCTCAAAGCTTCTTCAAGAAAAAGCAGTTCCATGGTCAAGATGAAGAGACCATTCTCTCTCCAACCAGACTTCTTTAATTTTTTTTTAAAATATCCTTCACCTCCTGTTGAGAGCTTCCTCAACTGCATTCTGTGAATGATGTCCTTGGCTTTCCTCACTGCTCCCACGAAGTCCCAAAGGCTCTTATCTGGCACTGAGTGCACAGGTTTACAACAGGACATTTGCACTCTGAGTCGTTCTCAGGTTTTCCTGTCTGGAAATCTCCATCTGCTGTTACCTGAGACACTGGACCTGCTTCATTGCAACCACATCCCTGAGAGTTGTGCAGTGTAATTGGAGCTGTGGTGACCAGTATCTGCAAAGGGGGGAAAAAAGCTACTTAATCACATATGAGGACTTTTGCAAATTGAAATCTGAAAGACTGTTCTCAAGTACCCCACACATAGGGAGTGGAATACACAAACAACACATGTGATCCAGCCCCCTCTCGTGGCTTTTCCACACAGAAGGCAGGAATCGATTCCAACTGATTTCTCAGTAATTATATAAACACCTGCACCTCTTCTCTGAAAGCTGATAGGGTTACTGGCATTTCATCTCTTCTCAGGGAGTGATAGGTATTAGTCTGAGCATATGATAATGATAATCTGTAAAAATTTGTAGTGGTATTTCATATGCAACTTGATGGCTGTTTCCACCAGAATATGAGGGACAAAGGAAAAGGGATTTGTTGGCTATTTCTATAAGCTGATTTTTCTTCAAACTGAGGGAGGAAAATAAATACTACAGGACAGAAAACAAAACTCTCCTGGTCAACTGAAAAAGTGCAGAAACAAATACAAGCTTTTGGTTGTCTTACACTGCTCTGTGTTATAATTGAGTTGAAATGAATTGCATGATACAAACAGCAGGTCAGTGTTTGTCAGCAGGTGAAGAACAAATGCATTGAACTGAGAACTGCTGCAGGTCTGGCTGAAGCCAAGCTGGTTCCAGTGGGTGTTCTGGGGGTGCACAGCATTGGCCAAATCAGCCCTGATCAGTTGTTCTTGCTCTGCAGCACTAGCATGGCCTTCCTGTCATTCTCCCATTTCATTTCTAGCTCACTGTGCAAACAGGAATTCAGCTGCCTTGTTCCTTCACAGAGCTCATCGTGGCCTCGTGAAGAGCTGTCCCAGAGCAACATGAGCAGCAGCCCCAGAAATAACTGTCCTCAGGTGGCCCCAGGGCCAGCTCACCCAGCTCTTACAGCTCACCCAGCTCTCACAGCTCACCCAGCTCACCCAGCTCTCACAGCTCTCACAGCTCACCCAGCTCACCCAGCTCACCCAGCTCTCACAGCTCACCCAGCTCACACAGCTCACCCAGCTCACCCAGCTCACCCAGCTCACCCAGCTCACCCAGCTCTTACAGCTCACCCAGCTCTTACAGCTCACCCAGCTCTTACAGCTCACCCAGCTCTCACAGCTCACCCAGCTCACCCAGCTCACCCAGCTCACCCAGCTCACCCAGCTCACCCAGCTCACCCAGCCTGGGCACAGCTGCAGATCAGTGCCCAGGGGCAGTTTGGCAGTGCAGCTCCCCTGCTTGAGGCTGTGAGGTTCACAGAGCTCAGGGGTCTCAGTGCTCTTTGCTGCATTCAGGTCCTTCCCCTCTGCCCTGGGTCAAATGAGGGCTGCAGGCCTCAGTGATGAGGGATTTGGGATCACATCCGTTCTGAAGGAGGAAGGTGAAGGGCTCTGGAGTGGGAGATCAGTTTGCTGCAGCAGTGGGGAGCACTGTCAGGACCCAACATCAGCAGTGGAACTGTTACTGCCTTGCAGAGGAGATAAAACTGGTAAAAATGCTGGTTACTTCCATAAAAACACATTTTCAGTATTGAAGAGGAAATATTTTTATTCCATCTACGTTTCTCTGAAGAGACAAAGATGCACCAAAGCATGTGAACGTTAATCTCTGGTACAGTGTGAGCTCTGTTCTGACCTAATAAATGTCTCATAATGGAAACTCATTTGTGCCTAACACCACTTTTCCAGAATGTTCTGTAGTGGTGCCATTTCCCAATTGGTGTCTCCTTTGGGTATTAATCAGAAATCTGGAAGGATCAAAAGTTACTTGAACAAAGTAACAAAAACAAAAAGAACAAAAAAATCAAAGTTACTTGAACAAAACTCCTATTAAAGTATGAGCAAAGCTGAAGGAGTTGGTACCATCCTGCACTGAGGTATTGTTGTGCTTGCTTTCTCTCAGTAATTTGTTAATTAAAAGCACCATTTGATGGGACTGTGCCATACAGAGATGCTTTATGAATTGCAAGGCATTAACGAGGCAATTCTAGAAGCACTGACAAGGAGCTTTGCTATCCAACAAAGTTTTCTTTAAGAAGTGCATTCAGGGAAATACAGCCAAGCATGAGAGGGCTGAGATTCTGAACTGACAGCTGATGAAAGAGTGTTTATAGATGGGGCAGCCATGAGGAACTGGATAATGGAAGTCACTGAAGAGGGATGTCTGGAAAAGAAAACACTGACAATTTTCTGTCATTACAATGCCAGACTGACAGAGGGAGTAGGAACTTGTTTTTCCAGCTCAAGAAAAGAGCAAGACCTTTGAATGGTTTTCATTAATATTGCCTGTGAATACCAATATTTCAGAAAAATAAAACTTGGATTTCAGCTCAAGGAACTGGTGCAGTGTTACTGCAGTGCAGCCATATTTCAGAATACAACGGGGGGGAAATACACCCCAAAATACAATTTTCTTAAGTGTAAGAAACACTAAACACCTCAGTTGTCATGTGAAAAGTGCAGAGCTGTGACACCTGCGGCAGGGAAGCAGCCAGAGCCCATGACAGGGAGTGCAGCAGGTGAGTGCAGAACTTTCCCCACTGACCCTTCCCTGTGTCAGTCCCCTGCAGTGTCACCTCTGCACAGTTCAGTGCTGGTGACCCACAATGGATGCTCCTTCAGGCTTGCCTTCATTTCCATCAGAAGAGCAGCTTGAGGCACTGCCATTGTCACCAAGCCCTTTTCAGGTGGAATTCAGTGACATTTCCTGCTGCAGAGGGGGCTGGTTGATCTCTGGGGCAGGGCTCTGAGCCAGGCTGGTGTTTGCTTTCCTAAGTAACACAAAATACCTGGATTTTTCTTACAGAAAGGCACAACCATAGGTGTGCAGGCCTGATTGGGTTGGACAATCTGGGGTTTGGTACCCACTATGAAGAGCTGGGATGACCTGGATATAATGCTGGAGATAAAGAGACTTTGGGGTTGTGAGTTATTTCCCAATATTTATGCTTTTGGTCAAAATTGTGGGGTTTTTACAAGGCTGCTTGAAGGGGACGAGCCACCCCTCCCTAGTGGCAAACATGGGTCTGGAAATACAAAATCTTCATGCCTCATTGAGCAGATGAATTGTTTGGGACCCCAGAGCACTTTCCCACAGAATTCCTAGGGCAAACTCCAGTATTTCTGAGCCACGCCAAGGGGATTGCTCTGCCAAAATCTGAAACAGAATCACAAGGCCCATTTCATGCATCAGTGGCATTTAGCACTTGTGAGCAAACAGCCCCTGACAGACACAGATGGACTGAGGAATCTCATCATGGGTTTGACAGGTTTTTATATTCTCTTGTAGGTGTCAGTGATCATGCTGGTACTGTCTGGGACTGGACAAACTGAACTGATAGAATGTTTTCTTTGATTTCAGTTATTAGACAGATACTGACAACATACAGGGGCAAAGACATTGGATTTTATGGTATTATAATATATGTAAATAATTCTGATGTTTAGTATGTGCCACTTTTTATTCTGCAGTTACAAATGCGCATTTTGTTTTCCTAAAGTCTGGCTGTATTATTTATAATTGTGTTATTCCTCTTGCAAGTCAGGTTTATAAGTAGTTCCACACTTGGTATCACTCAGATATAGAAACCTACTTGAACAAATCTTCTGTCAAAATAGCCTGAAGTTTATGTGAGCAAGAACTGCTGAAATCTAGCTCCTAATCTGCACCATATGTTGGCATGCTTCCTTCTTGGAGATGACATTTTGCTTTGCTTCCAGCAGTTAACATTTCTTTTACAGAAAAAAAGACCTGATGAGAGGCTACAGGCAGCCTGATGGAGAAGGGATGGGTCTCTGCTGCACTGTCCCTGCCTATTCAAGGGTCACCCCTTCCCACAAACGTGTCACACTGAGACCTCTCAAAATGCCTGGCATTTTAACATCCTTTGCCAAATTCTCCAGTTGCAAAAATCTCTCGATGGGTATAAACTACAATTAGAGCTGCCTTGCAATCTCCCAGCCACAATTCTGCACACTCTGACAGATCAGCAGTGTGATAGCATGGTCAGGAACAGTCCGTGAGGTGAAAGAGGCAGGAAAAATGGGATCAAGACAGGCATCCCCACCAAAAATTTATTCTCTTAACAGCTCTCATTTAAGCACTTGCTACTGACTGAAGCTGGTCACTAAATAGCAGCTTCTCTGTAACAGAGCGGCTGGATTTGCTGTTGGGGATGCCCAGGGGATTTTCAGTGCCTGGGAGTCCCCACAGACCGGCAGGGATTGCTGGCACGGCACGAGGGTGGCAGCAGTGGCAGCAGTGGCAGCAGTGGCAGCAGTGTCACTGTGTCGCGGAACCCGTTTCTGGGAAGGTTCCCTCTCGTGCTTTTCCCGAGGCTGTTTCTGTGCGGTTACACAGCGGTCACTGCCTCGTGGTGTGCACGAAACGCTGCCTGCTGTTTGAACAGCATACCCTTTTCCCGGAGCTCACGGCACTTTCCAGCATTGCTGAGAATTTCAGAAGGAAGTGCGTGATGCCAAGAACCGCTGGTGGGGCTGCGTGAGGCTGTGCGGGGCTGTGACCGCTCGTTGTGAACGCGGTCAATGAGCCGGGTTCGGCCCGGGGATGGGGGCGGGAGGCAGCCCGGGAC
>VZTZ01001066.1:216984-228505 GCA_013400955.1 Drymodes brunneopygia
AGGCGGCTGGAGCCTGCCCCGGCAGAGGCGCCGGCAGCGCTGCGGCTTCTGGAACCCCCCGGGACCCCGCACGAACCCGGCCCGGGGGCAGCGCCGCCACCTGTGATGTCACGTCTGTGACGTCACACCCCGGCGTGCCGCGCCCCCTGCCGGCCCAACGCGGTAACGCCGGCGCGGTGTGACGTCATCGCCCACACGCGGCTCCGGAGGCGAGCGGCTGCTGGGCCCCTCGTGTGTGCGCGGCGGGCGGCGGGGCCGGCGGTGCCACCNAGCTCGGGTGGGGCTGCGGGAGCTCGGCCGGGGCTGCGGGAGCTCGGCCGGGGCTGCGGGAGCTCGGCCGGGGCTGCGGGAGCTCGGCAGGGGCTGTACCTGTGCGGGGCCACCGGCGCTGCCGGCACCGAGCAGCGTCCTTGTGCCGCCCCCGCCGTCCCGGGACTGCGCTGCCGATACACGAGGAGGCCCGTCATGGTGCCGGGGCTCAAGTGCTCCAGAACGCCTCTGTTAAAAATAATCCGAATGAAGTATTCGTTAGAGGGAAGTAGCAACTTAATAAATCACTCCAGTATTACGAAAATCTGGATAAAGTGCGGTCTTTTAAAATTGTGTCACAAATAAAACATTCTTATCCCGTTATAATAGAACTCAGCACACCCAGGTGTGTTGTGTATTTGATTTTCATGTGCTACTGGTGAGTCAACGAAATAGAGATTTTTCTGCAAGGAAAGACATAATCCTATTGAAGACAGAGGTGTGGAACGTAGTGTCCTGATTGTGTTTGTGCAGTCACCCCTGGGAAACTGTGATGACAGCGGCCATGAGGAAATACCCCAACCCCATGAACCCCAGCGTGGTGGGAGTGGATGTCCTGGACAGACACGTGGATCCCAGCGGGAAGCTGCACAGCCACCGGCTCCTGAGCACGGAGTGGGGAATCCCCTCCATTGTGAAATCGGTGGGTGTTGTGTCACAGCCCAGAAAGGGACGCCGCAGGGACGGGAAGCTCCTGAGCCAGCTGTTGTAATAGATGTGTATCATTTCATAACTTTAATGGTTTAAACGTTTAATGGTTTAAGCATTTATATATCAGGAAATCTCATAGCATACAGTGACCCTGGTAGCCAAAGCTGCCTGAATCTCAGACTGCTTCCAGCTGGAAAATGAGATCTATCTCAACTGAATGGCTTTGTTTAAAGCTAAATCCTAATTGTGTCCTGTTGGTGTCTGTTCAATGCCATAGCCACTGCTGGTGCATTTAAAGACATGAAGAATTGCAGTGGGTTGGTGGAATTGATCCCATCTCTGTTTGCCTGTCCCCAGCTCATTGGCACCTGCAGGACCAGGACATACGTGCAGGAGCACTCTGTTGTTGACCCTGTGAAAAAAACAATGGAGCTTAAATCCTGTAATGTAAGTAGTTGTGTTATAACAGCACCTTGTACATTTGAACAGGAAAATCATCTTGAAAATACCTTGAAAATTGCATTAGAACAATACAAGTTAAAGGTTTAAGTAATGTGGTTATAGTTGATCAGTTCTGTTTTTCAGGAAGGAACTGCTTGGCTCTTGGAACTTGTCAGGACTGAAGCTGTGAACGGACTGATGAGAGGGAGGAGTTTTGGGGTGGGGGTGGTGTTAAGAAAAAATGTTTCAAAGCCTCTTGGTTTATGTACACTGTGGCTGTTTCCTGATCATGTAACATTTGCTCTCTGTACTACTCTGTGTGTTATTTGTATCAAGGGCTAATCCTGTCCTGTGTTCTGCAGATTTCATTTACAAACCTCGTGTCCGTAGATGAGAGGCTTGTCTATAAACCACACCCTCATGAACCACACAAGTGAGTACCTCCCTGCTCTGAGATTGCCCACAGCTGCCAGACTTTGCTTTGAAAATGTCCATGGTTTCCCTTGATCAGAAGATGAGGTTTACATGGCCTCTGTTACAGTAAATTGTCTAAAACAGGATTAAAATCTGTGGGCTGTCACTTCCTGCAGTGACATTGGTTCTGCAGAGTCCCTGGGAGATTTTGGGTCATGCTGAGCTGGACTCCAGTCCATCTCTTCAGGGAGTGTCCTGTCTGTAACTGAGTTTGTGCACATCTGCAGTTGTCAGCTCCTTGTTCCTGATCTCTTTGTCAGCCTGAGCACAGATCTGCTCTAGAAGGCACATTTATGTGCCTTGAGCCTCTGATTTTGGAGGTTTGTGTTTTGGTGGTTGCTTGGGGTTTTTAAGGCAACTTAGAGCTTAGTGAGTCTGTACTGCTGTAAGTGGGGATAATTCTGAAGGGATTCTAACACAGGAGTTTTTTTCTGTCACAACAGTCAGAAATGTTCAGTCCCTGTTGTTAAAGGGGATGTTTTAATACTGTTTTCCCAGTATAGTGTAACTCTAAATCTGCTGTTTCCACTCTTAACATCCTGCTGCTAAAGATGGAAATGGCTGAGAGCCACAGAGGGAGACTTGGTCTTGGCAGGCACTCTTGGGCTTTATTTTATAAGTGGAAGCATAAAGCAGTTACACAGTATGGAAGTGGGCTGTGCTTAGGGGGCAACAATTCTGTATTATACAGCAAAGCTGATGAGGGAATGTGCTTGTAAGGGAGGAGGGACTTTCTTTTTTAAAGTACTCAGAATAATTCAGTTTCCTGCTCTCTGTTTCAGAACCATTCTGACACAAGAAGCAATAATATCTGTGAAAGGTGTCAGTCTCAGCAGTTACCTAGAAGGGCTAATGGCAAGCACAATTTCTTCCAATGCTAAAAAAGTGAGTATGGCCTTTGTGTAAAATGTGTGGTAAAATGAATGTCAAAGGGAATGAAGATCTCTGTTTCACCTTTTGGCTTTGTCAACAGTCTTAGGAAGGGGCCACACAGTTCTGCTGTCTTTAGTGTAGAGACTCAGTGCTCAGCATGCTGAACTTGCTCTTCTTTTTCCTCTTGTGAATGGAGATGATAAATTGTTACTGGCAAAGATCTCTGAATCTTCACTGGAGAAAATATCTCCGTTCACTCAACAGTGTGTAACTGCCATTCTTTTGCTGCCCTCTGGATGCCATCTATTCACTTTTGCTGTCAAAAAAGGATCTACATCCAGACAGATCTGACAAAGTTTTGTGGGAGAAATGGAGCAGTATTTTAGTTGAGAGTCTGTCCTCTGGCAATCCAAAGGTATCTTGAGTTCAGCCTCGAGAATGATAAAGCAGTCTGATAAAAAGTCTTTTGTGGATCATAATGGGAGAATTGCTGATACAAGGAATTGTTTTCATGAAATGTAAGGCAGAACGTGTTCCAGCAGTATTCCAGTTATTGAAATAACAAATATTAGAGGCATGTATTTCTGTTCCTTCCTCTTTCAACTACTGTGTCTTTAGTCATTTTCAGTAAGAATTTAACTGATTTACTTATTTACTAAGATTTACACACGGATAACCTTTTCTCTCCTGTAGGGCCGTGAAGCATTGGAATGGGTAATTAAAAGACTGAATGCTGAAATTGAAGAGTTTGCAGCTTCAGCAAGAGGAACCATGAGGAATTCGATGGCAGCAGCAGCGTTTGTAGAGGAATGACGATAATTCTTAGACCTGTATTACTAACGAGGCTTAATGACCTGCAGCTTCTCTCCAGGCCTAAATACATGTATCCTTTGTTATTTAAAGGATGTGTGTATTAGGCATGTTATAAATAAAATTTGGAGAAAAGCTGGATTCTTACCAAGGCTGAGGCTCAAAGGCTATTTAATATATTGGGTAAGCTGGACCGAATTGTGGTTACGGATGAAGAAATAATTTTCAAGTGTAGTTCCTGTATTTACATGAACACTAACTTATAATGTTTGCAGATATGAAATAGCCTCAGTTAGTGGTGAGGCTGATATGGTGGTGGACACTGGCATGTTAGGCTAACTTTTATTTTTTGTGTGACTTATGGACTACCTCTTTTGGGACCAAGCCCAAAATTAAGCAGAATGGTTGTTCCAGCATTGTTCTTTTTGTTGATTTTTGACAGTTGTGTGATACAACTGGGTTTAACAGAACGCTTATTACTTGATGCTTGAAACATAGAAGAATGTACAAAATACTTTTTGATAAGCTTTTTAACTTGACTGGTTGAACTAACACGGTACTCAAATTGTTTTTCAGTCACTATAGGTAAAACATCAAAGTGTCTCTTATCTACCTATCAGGACCTAAAACCTGCTCCTAAATGCAACATTAATGAGCTGGGCATGCAGTACCTTAAAATCAAATTTTATCTTAAACTTCTACAATAAATATCTCCATTTCTAAAAGCCCATTACATAAAGGTACAGTAAGCACAGAGCCTTGAAACCTTGTAAGCTGCTACAACAGTAGGTGTTCACTTCAAAGAACCAACTAAAGACTAAAAAACCTCTGTGAAGGTGGCTGAGGAGATGCCTAAACATAAGAGGAAGTTGTATTTAACAATGTACTCATCAACTTGATCACGTTCCAGAAATAACCTGCTCATCCACTGGATATTGTGCTGTCTTTTACTTTAACCAGTGTTCTGAGTTCCAGATCCCTTTACCCTTTGTACTAATTTGGTCACAGTGCAAGGCCCTGGGTGTTGTGCAGTCTGTGTTTCCTGGTACTCGTTGCAGGTTCCTGGTGCTGTCACCAGTCACTCACTGTGGGAACTGAAAGGTCAGGCCCTGGCACCTCCCACCCTGTGCCAGTCTGCAGGGCAGTCCTGGGCACCTCCCAGGGACTCTGTCCCAACAGGCTCCCTCAGTGGCAACAGCAAAAGGCAAAGGCACAGCCCTGAATTAGCTGATGGTGGTGTTTTGGTGCCCAAGGCTTTTCCTGGAATTTTGATTCTAAGCTTACAAGTGATTTCAAGACTCTCTTAGCCTTTAGGAACTCTAATGTCACCCGGCCCAGCATATTTGATTTTGCATGCCATTTCTGTTATATCAAATTGCCTATGAAGCAGTGTCTGCTATATAGAGAAACAGAGCTTATTTTAACTGGTAAACAAACAAGAACACTTCTGTAAGGTTTGGGTTGGAGGAAGAAAACAGGAATATAGATATATAACTTTTAAAAATTAACTGTTCTAAACAGAATATTTTTCTAAAAAGAAATGATTTGAGACTACCTTACTAACTGAAGTCATTGAGGTTTGCCATACTTTTACAGGAGATTATTACAACTGAAATAATATTTCAATTTTAAAAAGAGTATGTGAAACTTCTACAAAACTCTGCCATCATTTTTCTGATAAAAATGCTTAGCTTGAAACTCATTTTATATGTTTGCTCAGCCATTAGCATCGTTTGACATTCTAAAGCCAGTATTTTCATTTCCAAATTTTTCTGCACTAAGGACTGCATAGTAGAACTCATTGTTTGGCCTTGCACTCAAAAAACCCATACTGTTTAATTTTTACAGGCATTCAACTTCTTGAAAGATCATTTTCTTTCTTCTATTTTATTTATATGCCTGCATTCTCATTCTGTCAGAGTATGGCTTTCTGTATGTGGCGCTTTTTAAATAAAATTTTGTTTCAATTCTGGCTAATTCCTGAAGCTTTCTGGTCTATTTGTGTTTTAGAACTATGAGGTGAGTAAACTAAAATGAGAGGGGTGAAGGTGAAGAAATACCCTGGAGTGAGTGGCTTCTTTTCTTGAAATGGATATCCTAAAATGCACATTCACAGCTGCTGTGGTCTTTTTTGCTTCTAAATAACTCTGCTTCTCTGAAAATCTGGCTTTAACTAGCAACCAGATTTCACAGTTTGCTGTGGAGAATGCATCCTGTGGAAAGATTTTAAATCCTCTTGGGCTGAGCTTTGTGTTCAGATTCCCTGCAATGAGTGTGGGTTGCTGTGGATGAATGTAGCACGCTGCTCTGAGAGGGGCAGGGCAGGAAAGCTCTGGGTTCTGCTGGTTGGAAGGAAAAAGGAGGAGGTGGGGAAGAGAAAGCAGCTCCAGCTGGAGGGACAGAACTGAGGGACCAGGAGGAAAGAAGGATTAAAAGTAGGGGAAGAGACACAGGAAGTGGACGGGCAGAGGTGGAGGAATGTGATGTGAACAAATCAGTGCTGAGGACTCTGATGGATCCCTGCCCACCAAGGGCTGTCAGCACCTCTTCAGCCACAGAGCAGTGAACTGCAAGTGTCAGCTGGGGGTTTGCTTCAAAAAAAAGCAGAAAATTTGTAACCACCGTTTCCTACAACATTGCTGATCTGTCTCTTGTGGTCTGTACTCGCATTTATATTTCCAATAAATGTCATATAGAGTAAACATAAGCACCCATTGTCTGATAACTGCAACATTTCCAATCCCCTGGCCCTGACAGAGCTTTGGTTTGAAGGGAAGGTCAGCAGCCTGTTGAGGTTCACATTTATGGACGAACTGAAGAGTGCTGATAAAGAGCTTGTGGTGAAAGCAGTGAGTCATTTTAGAATGCTTCCATTTCTTAAGGTGGAGGTTGTTCTTTCACTTGCACAGGACCTGTTAATTTCTGTCTTAAATAACTCCATAGCTTTGCTTTACACATTGCTGTAGAACTGAATTATTCTAAAAGGGTACATGTTATAACCAAGCTGAACTAACTGCTTACCTTAGGTGGACTATGAGCACCAGCTGTGGACAAAATATCTGACATCATCATGCTATTTTGTTATAACCACGTTTAAAAAGTAACACAAGTTATTAAACACATTAAAAGAGGAAGGAATCCACAAGATTTTTAAAACTCGATTGTACCTGAGTTCTGCTCTGCAGCTCCTGGGTCCCTCCTCAGGCTAGGTATGCCAGATTTTGTAGAATGGACAGCTGAGAGTTGGATGACATTGCAAAATTATTTTTACTTTGAATCCAGGTGTCCAGAAGTTGAAAACTGATGTCTTCATCTTCTTCATCAACTAACCTTCAAAATACTGTCCTGTAGTAGGAATCAGCACAGAACTGTATCTTTACCTTAAGCTCAGAGGTGATTTCGGGTGTTTGCTGGCACTGTGTGCTCAGACAGGAGATTTAGCAGGAGATGACCCACACTGTCATCAGCACGGCATCATTTCCAGTGGCTGTGCTGCAGATTAGGGTCAGCAGCAGACAGAACAGCAGAGCTTTACCAGCACAGCCCGGAATGGCTTACCCAGGCAGAGAAAGGAGGTAAATCCACAGCTACCCAAGGTAGGAAACATTATTACTGACCTCTACATTTTATACAGTGGTGACCATAATTCCATGTTTATTGACAGTGTTATTTCATAGGAAAAACTGCAATAACTTTATTATTTTAAATTAGGACAGAAAGAACTCAGTGAAGAGATGATGGAATTTATAGCCTGTTGCACACTGGCTTTTTACTGGATTGTAATTTGCCTTTTTTAAGTATTTGTTCACCCTGGTAAAATGCACTTGAGAAACCTTTGAGATTAAAGATAATCACAAAATGATAGTGGTTTTAGATAGCAAGGGATTTTTAAGGGGTTAATTACTTTCATGTTTTATTGAGAATACAGGGCAGCAAGCAAACTTGTAATTTCATCCTAAATTATGCATGTTTGGAAAAAGTAATTTGTTTTGCCTATTGGTCTATAAACATTGTACTCTTGAAACAATTGCAACCATGTTGCAACAGCTCTAAAATTACAGAAGCATTATGTCTAAATGTTAAATTCAAGAACTTCTGGGGGTCTCATCATTGGTATATAAAGCAGCTCTTTTTTTAGCGTGGTAATTTTTGCAGTGTGCTAAATCCCCACGATTTTAATGTTTGCATAGTAAGACACCATTGAACTTCAGTGGCAGCTCAGCAGACACCTGCTTCAGCTGCGAGGTGACCTGGGTGGGAGTTGCATCCATGGTGATTATGTTAAATCCATTACACACTCATCTGAACGTGGGTTGTGTAAGAGCACGGGCAAAGCTGGGGTGTGTTCACCTGAGAAGCTGCAGCCTCCCGTGCCTGGATCTTGCACTTTCTTGGTCCATAAAATGTGGTTGTGGTGAGTGAAGAGCTTTTTGTGCCCTCCTGTGCCTGTGTGGAGAGGCAGCTGCAGGTTTGGGTGCTCTGAACTTTGCGGCGCAGTCTGGAGACGAGCAGGCAGCTGTGGATCAGCCTCTTGATCTACTCACACTATAATTAGATGCACCTTTCTGAACTGAAATTTAAGCTGTTCTGTTCCCTTTCTAATAACGTCTGCCTTCTATCACAACTTCTCTTTAGGATATTTTTACTAATTCAAACTAGCCACAAATAAAAAGTTATTACTATTATTATACAAGTTTTATGTCCAGAGGTATAAAATAAAGGTAACAAAATAAGACCTCTTTTTATCTGAAATCAATTAGAACTGCTGTTGCAGTATTTCTTGGACACAGAATCAGTTGGGCACATTATTTGCTTTCAAAAACAAATCCTGCACATGCTACACAGAAAAATAAATGTGGTTGAACAAGGATAGACATGACAAGAGAGAAGACTGCAACGGTTCGTGTGGTTCTGTACTGGTCCCCTGGAAAGGCACAATATCCTCAATGATTCTGTGAGCTCTTTTTACTGGAGCTTTTCTGCACAAAAAAAAAGAAACTATGCACAGAGTTTGAATCACTATTTTCAAAAAAGTATTTTTGGGGTCATGCTGTCTTTTTGTTTTGTTGTGATGATAGAGATCTTTAATTTAAAATACTCCCAATTTAACACCCATCATGTTGGGGATTTATTTGGCTTTTCAGTGTCATCTCTTCAACCTACCTGGACCTACTTGGTCTCACTTTTTTGGCATCCCTGGACCCCTCCAGTGTCAAGACTTTAGCCTCCTTGGAACTCTTTAAAATCCCCTTTTCAGATTCGTTGGATTTATCCAGTCTGAGCTCTTCATCCTCTGTGGAATTCTCTAGTCTCACTTCTTCATCCTCTCTGGACCTTTCAAGTCTCACATCTTCAGCCTCCTCGGACTTCTCCAGCACCTCCTCTTCAATTTCCTTGGAGCTCTCCAGTCTCACCTCCTCAGATTCCTGGGAGCGCTCCAGTTTCTCCTCTTCAGTTTCACTGGAACTATCAAGTCTCACTTCATCAGCCTCTCTGGATCAGTCTGGTGACAGCTCTTCAATCTCTTTAGATCTCTCAAGTGTCACCTCTCTATCCACAGATTTCTCCAGCCCTACTTCACTCTCTCCAGACCTCTCCAGTCTCACTTCTTCGTCCTCCACGGCTGTTTCCAGTCACACCTCCTCGGCGTCCCTGGACTTTTCCTGTACAATCCCTCCATCCTCCCCCGGTGTCTCCGAGTACAGCTCCTCCACCTCATCGGAATCTCTAGACCTCACCGATTTTAACTATTTCATGTTTCAGCGCTCCTCTGGATTATCTTCATCAACTCCTGAGGATGTTTCCAATCTCATCTCCGCACCTTTCCTGGATGTCTCCAATCTCACCTTTCAGGATGCTCCTTCCCTCACTCCCTCAGTTTCTTTGGACACGTCTAACCTCACGTCCTCAGTTCCCCCCGACCTCTCCACGCTCACATTTCTGGATGTTGCTAATCGCACCGCAGCAGCTTCTCTGGATCTCTGCATCTAACCCTCCTAGCTCATCCCCTTCTCCCTGCCACTCTCTGTCCTAAACTTCTCTCCTTTATCTGCTCTCTCCTATGTTCTCTCTCGGAAAATTCTTACCTGAGGAAAGTTTAGGGCTTTACAAAATATCTCCTGGCATCTAAACTGGGCATGGAAACAGGTCACAACAATCTCTAATGGTGCCTTGTAACAGCTGCATAAAAATCAGTATTTATTCTGGAATTTTTGTAGAGCACAGTTTCTGTCACTGATTGATATCCAGTCTGCCTCAGCATGGCTGGTACCTCTCCCAAAGGTTTAGCTCTCTCAGTTCATGCTGAATTTTTATCTGTCAAGACCAACAAGTAGTAAATAGAGCTAAATGTGCAAATAATTGCATCCAATTTGTGTATCTCTGTTATGGATTTAAATCTGAGTTAATTTCACAGAATTGCATGCAGAGGCATTTCACAGGGAGGTACAGAGAGAGAAGATGTGGTGGGAAAAGAAAATTGTGGAGCAAAAAGCAGGTGAGTGACATGGGTAGTGACAGGAACCAGAGGAGCCATGGGGCAGGATAGAAGGACACGTAGCTGGAAGAAAATGTCCAACTCTGCTGGCACGATTTTTCTCTGCCAAGCCATACATGTGGTCTGGACTGACCATGAGGCTTAAAATAATTTTACTGCTAATTATTTTAGCTAACAAATCATCAGATGTTCCCATGAAAGAAGCAATTGCATGTAACATACCCTTTCTCAATACATGTAGGTACTGCAGTTCTTGTCTTGCATCAAATGTGCTGCTCAGGTAACACAGAGGGGCTTCCCAAAATCTTTGGTGCTGTCTTGTATCTTTTTGTTATCATTGTTACGATTGGGCCTTCGAAAACAAATATGTCTCCTTTCAATATTGTAACACTGGCATCTTTCTGTGTGAAAAGTGCAGAAACATATTTGTCACAACAAATACTTTTTAATTTATTTCATTTTTGGAAGTTGGAAAGCTTTGCTCCAATATGCCACCTCTGTCACAAAATTAGAGTAGGTTTCACACAAAAATAAAGAAGAAAAACGCATGAAGTAAAAATTGTTTTCTGCCTTGTTTACGCTAGTTATTTCTTTAAAATTAAATAGAAACAATTACAATATGTGGGTTTAAGAAATTAACCCAAAATTCTATAGGAGCAGACTTGTTTACCAGTTAAAAAAAATACAATCACTGGTCCAGATCCTACTGTTATATGCTGGAGACAGACTGACATATCTGGTGAACAGTTGATCTTTTTGTTCTGTGGCTCTTCCCTGACATTACCGTGTGGATTGTTAATTGCAATGGTTCTGAACTAAACGAGATCTCCAATAAAGCTGAAAATTACTCTGTGCTTTAAAAATGGTTTGACTTAGGGTGGAAGGAAGTAAGAGAACAAGACAAAAGCGCAAGGATTTGTTAAAAACCTAGTATTAATCTCCTTAAGTATTTTGTCTTAATTATTTAAATGAACATCAGGTTAACACCAAATTGCTTGCATATCAAACATGATTCAAATCTTTTAATAGCTTTTTGCTTATTATATGTGGGAAATTGACTCTTTTTCCTTTGTGTTTGCTATGTTGTCTTCCATGGATTTGTTTAGAGCAGATGATTGAATTTCAGGTGTTTGTATCAATATCCAAAGGACCCCCACGGCAAGGCACCGTGTGCGATGGGATGGAATTGTCACAGCTTGGCCACACACATCAACTCCAAATGAAGATAATCTGTTCAAAAAAATAATTTGCTCCACATGCTTGTAAAATGGTTTTTACTTTAGAGTCTTATCTAGAAAAAAACAAGAAGTATGGCACAGAGGGGTAAGAACAGATTTAGGTGTAAAAATCACTCTTTTAACTACTTACTCGTATTCTTAGATTACAACAGGACTAGTGAGGAAGGAGTTAATGTGTAACTAACACAACTGCTCTATAACCAGCCACGAGCCTCATAGAAAACTTGGC
>VZTZ01001066.1:238464-343875 GCA_013400955.1 Drymodes brunneopygia
GCTGAGGGCTCGGGGGGTGCTCGCCCTGCCGGGTCCGGGCAGCGCTGAGGGCTCGGGGGGTGCCCGGGGCCGCTCTGGCCCTGCCGGGTCCGGGCAGCGCTGAGGGCTCGGGGCTCGGGGGGGCGGTCACGGGACACCGGGGCCGGAGCGGTCACATGGCGCCGCCGGACACTCGCGGCCTCGTTACGAAACTCGGTGAGATCCGTGGGTTTTTTAAAAACAAAACACCCGCCCGTCCTGCTCCGGGGGATGCCGGCGTTACCTCCTCGCCCTGTCTCCCCGCAGGACCTACCCCCGGCCGCACGAGTACCTGGACGTGTCGGCGCTGCCGCAGAGCTGGGACTGGAGGAACGTGAATGGGGTGAACTACGCCAGCACCACTCGGAACCAGCACATCCCCCAGTATTGCGGCTCCTGCTGGGCCCACGGCAGCACCAGCGCCCTGGCAGGTACGCTGTGTTCGGGCTGGGCACTGACTGTTCACCTGCCGGGCTGGCTCCCCGCTGGAATCGGTACTTTTCGAGATGCAAGTTTAGCTTCGGGTTACTGACAGCTGGTGTAAGGTGCTAAACCACTGCGGTGACTAACGCGGCAAAATCGAGGCTGTGTGAACACACTACAACAGTGGGAATGACCAAGGTGAAGGCACGGAGGGTTGGTTTCAATAGAAAAAGCAATCAGAGTGAGGCTGTCTCCACCTTATCCGAAAGGAGCAAGGAGGGGATGCTGGTGTGTGGTTAAAAACCTGTTTGCAGAAGGAATGTGGCCGTAGCTCCTCTCAAACTGCTCTTTAGGCCCTGGGGTAAGAGCTGGGGTTTCTGCCCTCCCCTCCGAGATATGGTGATGGCAGCAGCAGATGCAAAAGAGTTGTCAGGTCTCCTTCCCCTTTCTGGTACCTCAGCCTGTGGCTCTACTGCAGGGGCTCTCCAGCCATGCTGGGAATGAGGAAATGAAAGAAGTTGTCTCTTGTGGGGTATTTGCTACAGGAACCCTATCATTCCAATGAGCTGACCACCACAGCAGACACATGAGTCTGATTTCAACAGGAATCTTCCTATCAGCCTTTTTCTTAGTCAAGGGGAAGCTGTGGTTTGCTACAGATGGAGAAGTAGTGGCTCTAGAGAGAGTCCATGATTTGCACACAACAGTTCTGTGCTGGAAAAGCACCACTTGCACAGGGAGGCTGTAGGAGAATTATCTGTGAACGACAAATAGAGGAGATTGGGGAGAAGGGTGAAGACAAGGCCAGGTGTGAGCAAACAGCAGAAATCATGCAGGATACAAGGATATGGACATGTGTGACACCTGCCAGGATGAAGTACTGGGACAGGTAAAATACAGCAACTTGCAGGAAGATTAGGCTGGCATGATAGCTCCCAGTTCTGTCAAGTGTATTTGAATGTTGTTAGTACTAATAGGATTTAAAGTACTACAGTGGCATCAGTTAAGACTGTTAATGCAGAGAAGCAGTTTATAAATACTCATCAGGAAGCTTTTCTGCCAAGTAAGCTTCTTGTTTCTGACAAAACAAGGCAGCAGGGTGGCAGTGCCTGTCTGGGATGGCAGGTTAAGAGTGAGATGCTGATGTAACAGCAAGGAGATAACTCTGGCAGCTTTTTCCTGCATTTAAGACTGTCTCACAGAGCCAGCAGCCTGGGCTCCTTGGGCTTATGTTTATGCATGGACTTATCCATAAATCTCTACTCCTGTAAAAGTTGCTGGTCAGAGCTGTTTTTATGATGTGTATTTGAAAACTCTTTGCTGTCAAAGTCAGGAAACAGCTCTGGAAGTTTTCAGAAGCTGTGGCTTGAGTTAAAAGAGGTCTAGGGCTCTTCAAGGCTTTAGACAGATCTTACTCATCTGCATGTTTTTGCAGAGTTTTTAATGGAAAAAACCCTCCTAATGGAAACCCACAATAATAACTCAGCCTCTGGATTGAATTAGGTCGTGCTGTGCTCCTCATTGCAGACAGCAGAGGCTTTCCAACCCCAAGTGCTGCTGTCTGCAGAGTTACAGGTTCAGTGGAGACAAGACAGTTTCAAAACCAGTTGCGATGTGTAGCCACCCACATATTCCAGTAGCAAAGCCCATTTTCTTATCCTTACAGACAGAATCAACATCAAGAGGAAAGGTGCTTGGCCTTCTGCCTACCTGTCTGTGCAGAATGTCATCGACTGTGCTGATGCCGGGTCCTGCGAGGGCGGGGACCACTCGGGGGTCTGGATGTACGCCCACGACCACGGCATCCCTGACGAGACCTGCAACAACTACCAAGCCAAGGATCAAAGTAGGATGGCTCTGCTTTGCTGCAGGGTTTCTTCCCAGCTTTAGCAGACCTTAGTGTATTAAAAAAAAAAATTTCTTGGGTTTTCAGAGTTACTGGTTCCTGCTGTTTGACTGACAGAACAGGTTTTTTTTACGGGCCTGTGTGTGTCTCCTACTCCAGACAGACAGTGTAGCACTAAATCATGCTCAGGCAAGTTTGCACAGCTGAATGGTTTTAACTTAATCTCTTAAATCTGTGACACACAATCTCTGATGTACTGAAATATTTACGAGTGTCACCTCAAGCTGAACGAAGGAGAAATTTAACCTTTGGCTGGCCATATATGACTGGAATGGTTTCTCTATGTTCTCATCAAAGCGTTTATACCTATGAAGTAAAGAATGGTAACTGGTGATAACAGGGACTTTAAATGTGGTTTCCAGAAAATAATTGAGTTCACCAGAGAGACTATGTATTAATAATTACTCTGAAGTTATTAATATCTGCCTCAATTAAGTTATAAAAGCTTAGTGTCTTACTTCACCTGAAGAAAAGCACCCTCTTGCAGTGATAGTCTCACCTCTGTTTTACAGAGTGTAAGAAGTTTAACCAGTGTGGAACTTGTGTCACTTTTGGAGAATGCCACGTGATCAAGAACTACACTCTCTGGAAAGTTGCTGACTACGGATCTGTCAGTGGAAGAGAAAAAATGATGGCAGAAATCTACACTAATGGACCAATTAGGTAAAAAAAAGATACTTGAAACTCAGTGTACATTTTCCCTGTAGTGTATGTCAGAGCTCTGCACTAATATGCAGATTGTAGTTTGTACATAAACTGAGCTCAGAATTCAAAGTACAAGAAAATCAGTTGTTTTTTAGCCAGGCCCCTGCCCTGATCCTCTTGTTTGAAAACTCCTCTGTTTTCTTACAGCTGTGGCATAATGGCTACTGAAAAGCTGGATGCCTACACAGGGGGCCTGTACACAGAGTACAACCCCTCACCTACAGTGAATCACATCGTGTCTGTGGCTGGCTGGGGAGTGGAAAATGGGACAGAATACTGGATAGTTCGGAACTCCTGGGGTGAGCCCTGGGTAAGGAGACTTGGGAACACATTTTTGGCTTTGGAGGGAGGGTGGGGTTTGTCACTTGCATAACTACAGCTTGTAGATATAAAACTGACTTTCTTTGGAGTAGACTAACAGTTTAAAAATGACACCCAGCTAATCTGAAGACAAGGATATTTGGCCAAAGCTACTTTGGGCAATGTCAGCTCAATCCCAAATTCTACCTTTCAAGGACATGCAGCTCCTGTTATGGACAACTGGAAATTGCTGTTAGTTGTAGGCAAAAATGAAGTCATGTACTTGGACTGGATGAGTGGGATGTAAATTCACCAAAGCAAGTTGCCCCATGACTCCAGGGTTACATTTCAGCTTGAGTGAATTCCTTCATTCACTTAAATCACTCATATTTGGCAGACAGAACAGACTCAACAAGATACAATTTCTACAGTTGTGTTTCCTAATTTACAATGCAAATTAAATCCTTTACAGGGTGAGAGAGGGTGGCTGAGGATTGTGACAAGTGCCTACAAGGGTGGAAGAGGAGCAGACTACAACCTGGCTATTGAAGAGGACTGTGCATATGGAGATCCTATACTGCCTTGATTCTACATGGCACATCTTTTTGTTTAGGTGCTTTGTTTGGAAGCTTCCCAGCACAGCCTCCTTTTGTTTAAAGAGTAACATCCTAAGACTCTTTCACAGTTCAACACCATCAGGCAGTTCTGCAAAATTAGCCCAGATGCAACACACAATGCCTTCAAAAAATACAGAACTGCCTTGAGATAATTATTTACATCTTGAAGTAATTCACCCATGAAGGAGTTGTCTGCCTTGATGCACAGTATTAAAATCACACTGACTGAATCACAGAACCTGTACATGTAAATATCTATTTTTTTAAATGCAGATTGTACTGGCAAAGTATACTCAATATTTGGGTCTAGAGCTTCTTTTAAATTCTGTGACAGTAATGAGCAAATATGTTGCAATGGTACAAAAGCCATGCTAAAGTCTGGACGTAATAATTTCAAAAACTTAAATCCCCTCATTCATTGCCCTCCTGGTGAAAGAGTGGTGTCAGAAGTGTAAAATAATGAGGCTGCTTTTATTCATCAGAATGATGTAATGGCAATTACTTTGACCAAAAGACAGTCTAAACACTTCCTACTTAATTAGTCCTGTCTTTGCTCAAATTTCTTGCTTCAATATGTGATTGTGCCCTTTTTCTCCTAAAGAGGCAAAATATAAATTGCCACTCACTAATTTGACAAATCAGTGTCATCTCAAATGTTACTACCTGGCANGTAAATTGCCATAACCCAGAACTTCTCACTAATTTGACAAATCAGTGCCATCTCAAATGTTACTACCTGGCATTGTTTATTGCATTTAATAAACAGATTTTTCTCTTATATGACTGGCTATTTATTATAAAAGCTCTTTAATATGTGTGTGGTTGTTTCTACCTGGATGGTGCTGCTTTCTCTGTACATTTTCTTGTGAAAAGCCTGATGGACAACAGTTTATACAGGAATGATGCTGGTTCACACAACAGCACTGATCACAGCATCATAAAGGGTTTAACAAGTTAAAAATCATCTACAGGATCACCGCAGAGGAACTGTTTAGAGGAAGTGAGACCAAGCTGAACACAGGAAAGCAAAAATTAACCTGGTTTTAACTGCTGGTGCAGTTGCAGTGGACACAGACTCTTGCTTCTCACCAAGAGCTTGTACAGGGCTGTATCCTAAACGGGTTCTCTGTAGGGTGAGGTGTTTGTGTAGTTAATTCCACAAAGGAACAAAGGCAAGGGCTGCAAAAAACCAAACCTGTATGCTCATTTACTTAAATTATGAAAACTAGGTCTCATGCAGAGAGTGATGGTGAGAGTTAGCTGGAATAATAGTAAATCTTCTATTCAAAGACCAGCAAGGAAGTTCAAAGCAGCCTCTACAGGAGCAACTTTTGCCCTTTTCAGGCTATTTCCTTCTCAATTTAACATTCAGTTGGACTTAGAATTTCAGAATCTCAGAATTTCTCTTAGAAAGCAGATTCTTCAAAAAACATGGTTGGAAAAGCAAAATGTTCAAGAAAATTGCTGTTTGTTTAAAAGTGAGGGGTGTAAAGAGGAATCCAGCCCAATGAACAGAGAGAAAGAGTAATCTTAATGAAATTGAAAGACATCTCTGGAAAAGAACCCCTTTATTTAAAGGTAAGTTATATTGTTGGGTGCATCTCCCACTGTTTGGCATCGGCCAGAGCAGAGATAAGTATAAAAACAAAGCCACAAGCAGTAATGAAATTTCAGCACACATTCATATTTTTGGGACAGTAATGACACGGTAATGAAACTTACCAGTAACATCTGATGCATCTATTTAGCAAAAAATAGATTCTGAAAGGTAACACACACACGTAGAATTCATCTCTTAATACAAAACTAACCTTGATTGTTACAACTCCTCTTGTGTTACACAAAACAAAGTTTCTTTTCATGTAGAATGTTTAGATTTCTGGTACAATGCAAAGGGGAGTAATAGGCATTAGGGTTTCTCTGCAGCACAGAGCAAATCCCACAAATTCCTGTCTTTTACAACTTACAACTTAACAATCAAAGCCTAGAGCATTTAAGACCTATTCAGAGAACTATCTGCAAAGTGTTTTTAGTAGGAATTACCTTCCCCATGCTTCAGATTACACAAAGAATCAGTGACAAATTCTGCAAGTAACCAAAATAATGTTATTTCAAATAAATCTGTTTCTTGCTATCCATCCTCTTCAGAACATTGATTTTTACTGATTTAATACAGAAAATCCTTTGGTATTTCATTTTCCACATGACATTAACAGTTCTCTGATACGAAACACAAACACTCCTCTGATAAGAATTTCAAGGTCACCATCCAAGTGAAGCAAATGCCCTTCAGCCTTTCCTCCTTGTTTTAAGTCTGTTGGTTTTGTTGGGGTTTTTTTGCTGCTGCGTTGCCCAGTTATAGAACCTCACTGGTGGAGACCATGGCAAAGCAGTGATCATGACCTCTGGCTGCATTCTTGATGTTTTCCACTGCTTAGTTCATCATAATAAAGTTAGATTTGCAATGAGCTTAAAAGGAGAGAAAAAAAAAGACACTGTTCAGTACATTACTATGATTCTCTCTGATGTATATATTTGCATATAGATTTCTGCTTTATGTAAATAATTAGGATTTCAGGGTCTGGACAGATGTTTTTGTTTTAGGATGCAGTATAATATTATGACAGACAACTTTCCTTCCTCTCCTTTCCTTGCTGCAGTGCTAGTTCTCAAAAAGCAATATTTATCTTCACTTTCCTCACTACTACTCACAGATTCTTGATTACAGCAAAATTGCTAAACACAGGCCCCTAAAGGGGAAGTTGTCTGAGAGAACAGCTGGCAGGCATTCCTATTTTTAGCAATTTTCCTCCTAAATATTATTTACAAGTCGTAACAAACACAAGTGGAAGCAGGCATGTAAGGAATAAACATAACTTACCTATGAACTCAGTGACAGGGTCATGTTCACCTTCTGTTTTTATAGTGCCTGCAATACTTTCATTCTCCAAGATTGGAAGAAAGAGCTGTACAAAGTCTGAGGTATATGGAGGAGCAATCACATCGAGTACCTGAAACAGGAGACAAAAACTGATGGTTCTTACAGAGGGAGGAGGGACAATATTTAATTGATGTATCAGCTTTGGAAGCATACAAGTAGTTGTATGGAGAACAAGAGGTCCTAAGTGCAAGTAATTAATTATGTATTCTTGGGGTACTCTATCAGTACCTTATTACTTCCAGAAGTCAGGACCAAGTCACATCCTGGTGAACAGAGACACTGCTCAGAATCTGACCTGAACTCGAAGTATTTCTGAATATCCAAAACATGTGCAGCTAGCTGATTTTAAACTTGATCTCTAGACTTCAGTAAGGAGTTTTTGCTGCTGACCTCTGTCACAAAGTATCTGATGAGCGAGATGTCGGTGTCCAGCTTCTCCAGGCATTTGCGGATGTAGCTGACAACAGGCAGGACGTACCCTCGGCTCAGCAGGTGAACCATCCTGTCCAGGAGAGTCTTCTTCAGCTCCAGCTGATGGTGCAGGAGGGGAGAGACAACACATCAGTATTTGCTCTCAAAGTGTGCAATTTTTAGTCGTTCAATATCTGCTATGCTACATTTTGACCACTTCTATATTAAAGCTGCTGGGAGAGAAAAGCTGTTGAATTGGGTAAGAGTGACTGATGTGAAATAACACAAACACTGAATCCTCTGAGTATTACCTGCTCCATCACATCCAGCTGAGAATGTTCTGTTTCAAAGAGCTTGACAAGAAGTTGTAGAACTTGGGGATGAAGCAGCTGATGGCATGTACTGATCTGCAAACAAGACAGCAAAGTGACATCCTCAGAACTGCAATTGAAAACACAATGTACCAGAAAAGTTTACATTGATGTTCAGTGCCAGACAGAAATTCATTTAGGAAAGCATTCCATCATTTCTTTCTATGATGCCCAAGTTTTCCTGGCGTAAAAAATGGTGAGCTGACAAAACCAAACAATTAACTCTGAATAGATTCATCTCTGCATATTTACTGCCTTCCTGCAAATGACAGGCACTCAGTGCACCGAGCGTTACACAAGAATCAGAACTGTTCTTGCTCTCCAGCAAAGTTTTACAGACACCCTTACCTCATCCAGCAGTGCCAGGTGAACTGGGGTGTGATCAGTCTGCAGCTGGAAGTACCGTGGCTCTGACACTGTCCAATCCACCCACTTCAACACACCCATAGCCACCACTGGGAACCTACAGAGAGAGAGCACTTCAGCACAGCAGCATGAAAATTAAATGGAAGTTTTATTAGGAACCCAAAGTAATCTGCCATCTTTTTCCAGTGGCACAGAAAAGCATGTTCAGCCACCCAAGAAGGACAAGTTGTGTGTGAAAGACAGGATTTATGTCTTCATGAGAGATTCTCAGCCTCTTGCTCACCTGATGCACTGATAGAGAGTGCTCAGCTCTGCAACCAGCTCTGATGCTCCTTTGTTCTCATTGCAACACAGATTGTGAACAGTTTCAATGGCTTTTGAGGTCGACTTGAGTTCATCCTTGTTGATGCTGACTCTCTTGTTCTGCAAAATTATTGCAAAGTTGGAATGCAAAAATTGCAGGTGTCTTTGGTTATTAAAGGAAAGGAGCTGTAACCTGCAATAAGCCTAGGATTGCACCGTGTCTCAAAATTTAGACTCTCATGCAAGTTTCAGAAGAATTAATTATGAGTGAGCCAAAGTACAAGGATGTTTGCTTTATTTAATTCTCAGTGCACTCAGACTTTTATAGTATTATTTGTTCATCAGAATCTACACGTTTTAGTAATTTCAACTGAAGTCAGAAACATTTCATATTAAAATAAGTAAACCCCGAATACATTATTTTAAACTGAGCAACTTCACAACTATAAGTTTTCTTCAGCACAGACAGGCTGATGTAGCTAAAAACAGTGTTATTGACAGAAGTGAACATTACCTTTTTCCACATCTCTACAACACTAGCTGCATATGCCAGTATGTGGATGTATTTATGTTTGTGATCCTGGTTGATCTTAGCACCTGGTTTAAACAAGGACTGCATGAAGAGGTCCAGAAATGCAGGCACTCGAATCTGGGAAGAGAGAGAGCATTTTATCACAGCCTGAGAATCATGAGAGGTGACTAAGAATGGAGTTTTTGCATCTGATATACCTTGCATAGAACAAGATAACACATTTTCCTTTAACAGTACATGAAACGATTTTCCCAAGAGACACAGACTTTTGACAGAAATAAAAAAGGATAAAAAAGGAAACAGTTACACACCATATTGCTAAAGTATCAAATTCTTGCCTTTTGTTACCAAAACCCAGGTCAGAACAATGCAGTGATAAATGTGAAATGTACTGTTTAGGCCTGTCTGTAACAATCTGTTCAACTGGCAGATTTTATTTTCCTGAATGTTTTTCTTTGTTAAAAGAATTAATTCCTTGCCATCAATATTTCCTATCGAAAAGTTCTTTAATTTAGTTACATGTAAAAAGACAACTTGGAATGATTAAAAAAACCCAACAAAAGTATCAAGAAGCTAATACAAACCAGAATGCAAGGAGTAGTTTCACTTTTAGACATTATTTACAATTACAGAGGGATGAGTGCTAATTTAATTTTTGTGTCCATACAACACTTAGCACAAGGCACCCCATTCCTGAGTGCTACTGTAACAGAAATAAATTTCAGAGGTTACAAACAGGTAACTACTGACCAGTTCTACAGGAGGTGGGTCCATGCTTGTGAACATTTTGAAGAGGACAGTGATATCTGCTGGATTCAGAGCTCCTTTGGACAGCATTGCCCCCAGAGCCTGGCAAGCTCTGGGGTAGGAGGCTGCAGTACCCAGGGCTAAGGTGATCTGACTGGCATCGTGGCCTCTGCAAGAAGAGCATACACACAGTGACTTACTTTCTTAATTCAGATACTTAGATGAAGTCTCACTGAGTCAACAGGGAATATTCTATGGGATATAATGCCTTAGGGTAATTACAGAAATAAGCCTGTGTTTGCCTTATTTATTTCCAAAATTTTCATAGAACAATAAAAATAGATGTTTCTTAACAGACAGAAACTTCAATGCTTTGCTCTTCCAATTTCAGGTCACCCTACTACAGGACACTGAATTTTTCTGCTGTTCCACAAATTCAAGCCCTGCTACAAGAACTGCTCTGCTGCAGCTAAAAAACCTCCTTTTGCTGGTTAAAGGTTATCAAGAATGAGCAAAAGTCAGCAGGGTTTACAGATTGTGGGGGGGAGTGATCCCACAGGTGCCACTCACTTCTCGTGGGCGTAGCGCTGAACCTCCTGAGCGATCCTTCGCACAGCAGAGCCCCCCTGCTCCTCCTGGGCCAGGATGGACATCATGGACTGAGCAAACAGGTAAGTGTGTTCTCCATGGCACACCATCTTCTGTGAAAGCACAGCACAAACCTCACCAGTCAGCAAGAAAACATCCCAGTGTCCTTCTGTGATTACATTGCCGTGAGAGCAAAGGGGAGAAAAAATAAACAAACAGCGAAATTGCAAAGGAAAACAAAAAAGAAACACAAACAACTAAATAATAAAGCCAAAAACCCAACAGCCAAGAGGAAAGCACAGAAAAGCACTGAAACCATGCAAAAAGAAATGGCTGAATTGAGAACTTAATTTCTTAAATGCCAACATTGAGAGGAAAATCTATTCTACTTATGCTCAGTGCTTTCTCTGCAGTATTTAAACACTAAGAGAAGTTCAAAGACCTCTGAAAATCATTGTGCTGTTTCCCAACACAGAACACATGCTGGATTGAGTCACATGGCAACTTTCACACCAATGTGGATGATAAAAGTATTATTTACATTTGCCAGGGGACTGACGAGACTGATCTTTAGGTTTTGCAGTGCATGTGAAGGACAGCAGTTCTATCCCCACCTTTTTACAGTCCATTTAATAAATATAAGAAGTGTGACAAAAATAACCCAAGGAATTCCTGGTCACAGAATGACCAAAAAGCACGAATTTCTGGGTTTTAACTCAGAAATACTTTCTCTTCATAAGCTTTTGTAGGACATCAAGATTGGCTACAATCCCACAGTGATCTGTATCTCCTAACTGGAAAGCAGAACACTTCTTTTTCCACATAAAAAGGGGGAAAAAACCCCCCAAAAACAAACTTACAGCAAACTCAGGGAGGTTTTTCTCAAGGTTTTCTTCTCCTCCATCTAAAATTGTAGCCAGAGATGTACGCAAGACTCTGGAAAACACTTCTAGCTGCTGACATGCTGTTGAAACACTGGTTATTTCCCCTTGATACCCAGCATCAGATATAAGCTGTAAAAATAAAAACATCACAGAAATCTTGTGTTATTTACATTTATATTTCTGATATCCTAACAAATCTAGAAGAACACATTTATATTGTGGTCTACAGAAAAGGAAACCAATAAAGATGTAGTAAAAATAAAGCATAATGATATAAAACAAAGCAGAGCACACTAAAATTTAACATTATTTTCTTGTCACAGGGACATACGAAACTGACTGAAAGTCTGCAGCAGAAATCCAGAATTTTCAAACAGAGATCAAAGGAAAACAAACAAACAAGAAAAAAAAAAAGAAAATCCTCACACCTCAACAAAAATTGAAAAAGCACTATTTCAGACTGGGAAATTACATTTAGTGCAACCTGTAGCACAAGTCCTCCCACCAAGGTGTACTTTTACTCATTAGTATTAGCAGGAATACATAAAAGATACAAGCAAGACCACAGCTAATATTTGATGCCAGAACAATCAGCCCTCTATGGATATTCTTATTTATTAGACTTAAGTATAGTACCTTCACAGTAAAATTAAGCATTAAACAATCAGGATGGGCTTCTGCCAGTTTGTAAAAAAGATCTCTCCATGTGGTATGTGCTATCATTTGCTCAAGCCAGGCTGGAGTCTGAAAAAGATCAGAGCAACAGAGAGAAATGTAAGAATATCTTGTTGTCAGAATCATAAAAAGCAAGGCTTTTACCTTTCAGCAGTCCTGTGACTTGTTCTACAGAGCTTTATTACAAAGGAGGATGCATTCCAAATTTCCAAGTTCTCTAAACCTCTGAGGACTCCAGTGAGACAGAGCTGGTTTTCCCAAACCAGTTCCTCAGCCAAAGAGCTTTGAAGATTTAACTTCCCTTCCCCACCATCCACCATCCATTAGGTGAAAGATCCACTGTATAGACAGCAACAGGGATTCCATGCACACCTCTCCTTCCTCTGTGAAGATGGAATCTGCTTTCCGAGGGTCGAAGTGCTTGATCAGTAAACTCTTCAAGTGGTTCTCCACAGTCTCCTGAACTTGCATTGGCTCAACACCTGCACAGAGGGAACAAAACACTTGGCAGATGCAGTGCAGCCCAATGGAACACAGCAGCAGCATCTCACACTTTCCACCAAGAACAGAAATTACTCCAAAATTTATCTACACAGAGAAGATGAGAGGAGAGCCATCAGTTCTACTACTGAGCCACACTGATACAGATTTACAGATTTTCCACCTTTTTTTCCTAAATGTTAAACTGTTCAGGATCTCAGGCAGGTCACAACCTTTCTCTTGCTCTCCTCATCAGACACACAAAAATCAATGCCAGTCATTCCCATGACTGTTACGGGTGTGACACTAAAATGCAGGGGTATCTTCCCCAAAAAAGGGATTACCAGGGCTAGAGCACAAACCCACATTGTTATACACTAAAGTTCATCCTTTTAAATATTGGTGATCAGTAACTTCGATAGTATTCTACAAAATAACACACAAACAGCAATAAGTAGTTCTACATTTCTGAAATCAAAGTATAGTAATTCTGGTAATGTAATAATAATTATATAACTCTACTACAAATATCAAATTCTGCTTATATTGTCTATGTAACAGCACCCTTGCCCTTTGAATGAAATTAAAAAGAAACTATAACATATGCAGTTGTTTCAACTATAAAACCTTTTATAACAGTTTGTTGGCATTTCATCAACATATTGCTTCATTATTCTCCAAGTGGACTAAACCTATTATTATAAACGATTTAGCCATACAGGATGACAACTTTATAACAATTCACTTCCTGTCTATGATCAAATTTGCCACAAATTCAGATATTTCTGACAGGAGAAAGATTATAGACCCAAACTACACTGTATCTTGTATTATACCTGTCTGAATGAGCCACTCTGCCAGCAAATTGACAGTCTGTGCTACTGCAGTGTAGTTTTCAGACAGCAGCTGGATAACATTCTCTGGAGATCCTCCTGCTTGGAAATATCTGGTGAAAGGATTACAAAAGAACTACCTGAGTCATATTAAAACCAAAAAAACAATCGAGCTCTAAATTTAAATGGAAAACAACAGCACCATTTATACACGTTGTCCACACGAAGGGACAACACCACACCTCTGACACACCGTAACACACATCAGGTTACACTCACCTCTTTAACGTGTTAAATATAGACGGCTCCATTATATAGTCAGGGGTCGAAAATTTCTTCAGGCACTCCTGCTGGACTTCGGCATCATCTTCTCCCTCCCCATCCTCATCATCCTGCTGTTCAAAAGCAGAGTCAGGTCAGCCTCCCCTGTTCGTTTCCCCCCACACTCCCATATTCAGGCTCTTTTTGCCCACAGCAGCACACACACCTCGGCTCAGCACCGCAAGCGACCTGCAGCCCGACAAACAGCGATAATTAACGGAGAAGGCACAAAAAAACCAGCACCGCCTTCCCCGATTAACCCCGGAGCCCCGGGCCTGGTCCCCTGCCCTCACACCCGGCGCTTCTCGCCTCAGCCCGGAGCCCCGCGGCGGAGCGGGAGGGCCCGGGGGACACTCTGGGGCCCACCCGGGGGATCCCTCTCGGGGAATACTCCAGGATTCTCCCGGAGGATGCTCCAGGCTCAGGAGAGTGCCCGGAGCCCATGCCCAGGGCTTGCTCCGGGACACGCCCAGGGCTGCGGTCGCCCTTCGCCCCCCGCCCCGCTCNATTGAAGCACGAGGAGGATGTTGAACACCAGCAAATTGATAGGAATGACGAAATGTTATGGTGGATTAGAAAAGCTGACAAGTAGGAAAAGAAAAGAGGAAAAAAAAAAAGGTAACTTTGGAGAATGAAAATGGGCATCTCTGGGCAGGCTGTGAGACAGGATTTGTTCCCCATCCATGAAGCACTGGCTGTGCTTGCCTTCCTGGGGATGCTGAGCAAAGACATCGGGTCAGGAGGGTCCCCAAGGAAGGGAGGGACAAGGAATTAGAGACAGATGAACCGGGACAATTCTACAATGAAAACTGATCACATAATCAGGCCTCAGGCAAGGAGAGAGGCATTAGTAAGACCTTGTGAGAAACAGTCCCTTTGTCTCTCTTCAGATCCACTCCCGTTCTATAAGAGTTTAACTGTGAGAAAGGGGAGGGCGAGGGTGTGTTCTGGGATTTGGAGTTTTGCTGATTAATTATTTAGAAGGCCCTTCATTCTCATTCAGTTTCTAACCGAAAAATAGTAAAAAGAAATGGCATTGTCTTCCATGCATTGCTTGGTAACAAAGGCCAAAAAACCCCTGCTCAGAAATGAGTTGTCGGATCTCAAATATACAAAACCCTTGTTCAAATGTGGTCGCAGTGTTAATCACAGGATTTGCTGCACTTAGAAGTTCAATACAGAAATGCACCGCAGCCCGGAGCTGGTTGTGCTGTCGTGTGCTGCCCTACAGTGGTGAAGCTGCCCTTGCTGAAGCACAGCTCCAGCACTCGCCAGAGCCCGGGATAATGTTCTTTTTGCTCTGCCAGCACAAAGGAAAACACCACTTTTTCGGAATAAACGCCACGGATTGAGGCAGAGGCACAAGGGGACACGTTTTCCACTGCAGGCAGGGGGACAGTGAGGGACATCCCAGTGCCTGTGGAATCACCGGGCGCTTTTTGTGAGGGACGAACTGGGAGTGAAGTGACAGGCTGAGGCTGGGAGCCAATGGAAATATCCTTGAGAAAAAGTTTTTGGCTCATCTCCATTTGGTTAGCAGGCAATTTCCATCCCAGAGACGTAAGAAAGAACAGTGAACTCGGAACAGTGTGATTGACCAGTCAGAAGTGCCCAAGAAAGTATCAGATCTGAATTTAATCCATCCCAAACCAAGAAAGAAAAAGTATTTTGTGAGAGTCTCATAAGAAACATCTCTACACCTCCTGTGCTTCATCAACTCTTTTTTTTTTTTTTTGGCTTTCGATGAAGTTGTAAGATGTGTAATTAGGTGTGAGACAAATTCTCTGGAGGTGATTTCAGAGTAATCATTATAGTACCTTAACAGAAGGTTCAGAAAACTTCAAATTGAAGAAAAAGTGAGTCCAGAACTTAACATTCCAACAAAACTGAATGGGAAAACCACAAGTCTGAAACTTAGGCTTAGGAGGAGATCCTGGTTCTTTACAGAAAGTTCAACTAAATACACTTTGTATGACAGTTTTTATTTAGGTAGGAGAGGCTTCCTTCCCACGACCAAAATTTGCTGTGCAGCTCCTGGGTAGGACATTTGTATCTGCAGCCTGGCGAATTTCACTGTGCCAGAGCTGATGGCCTGAAACACACTTAGCCTCAGGAAAACATTTTCAGAGCAGGTGAAAATTTTGTCTGGTGACAACAGTTGGACTTGTGGGACTTCAGTGGTAATTGTGCCAAAAACCTTCCTGCTTAATTGAGTAGAAAATGGGAACAGTCCCCAGCACCAAGTGCCATTAAGAGACATAGTGGTATTACACGTTTATGATACAATTTCAGCACCTGAACCTTAAAACTAGAAGGTTTTTGTCTTTATATATTTATATCTCTTTATTTTGATTGCAGTAACAGAAAAAGATTTTTTTTTCAATATATAAAGAATGAACAATACTCAAAGCATTTACTTTCAACTTCCCTTGAGGAGAAAACCAGGGATCTGTAACAGCCAGACATTTGCTGAATAGCCCTTTGCAGAATTGCAATATCCAAGCTTGCCTCACTTCAGGTTAATAAACAAGAGGTAAAATCAGATAAAACCAAACAGTTTCAAGATATCACTTAAAATGTGATGAAATATTAAATGTACCAGCAATTGATCTTGCAAACTAAACCTTTACAAGTTTGAATGGAAACAATGTTGGTTTTCTCTTGGGTTTAACTGCGTTCCCCCTTACGGATTTGTGTTTTACAAAGTTTCAGTGAAATGTTGATGAATAAAAGCACTTAGATTTACCTGAATGTCCCTGAAAGGTTTTATTATGCAGCAGATTAATGCAACAAATTTTTCCCTAAATGCATATTGGACTTCATTTTATGTGTAAAATATTCTTGAGTCACAATTTCTATCTAATGAGATTTTGATGAGGCAGAGAGCAAATTTTGAGATAAATTTTGACGCAGAGATAAAGTTTGGAGCCCAATAAATATCCAGTGAAGGTCAACCTTGGTGTCTCTGCTGCATTATTTGAGGAAGCAGTAAAGGCATTCTGGAAAGTGAAAGTGTGTGAAGACGAGGCAGATGTACAGGAACATGGAAAATTACATTATTTTTTCTTTTTGTACCTTTTTTTTTTAACAGAAGAATAAACAAAGTAGCAAATGCTCAAGTTTCAATTCCAACTATCAAAATTTGCTTGTTTTTCGAGCAAATTATTTAACAACTTTGCTTCAGGATTTGCTACTTAAAGGGCTGAATGTAACACAGTTGACAAAATCTTTCAACTTCATTTGGTGCCTTCCTAAAATACAAAAGAAAAATCCCAAACAGAAGAGCCGACTTCCAACAAAACTGTTTGCCTTTTATTCATATGTTTTTTAAAAATAGCCACCCTGGCATTCTCTGTCATTCCCTCTGCTCCTTGCCCTCTACAAATTCTTTTAGCATAAATTTGTATTTTTGTAATCGTTAGCCCTTTACAAAGCAGCCAATACATTCAACTAGAGATAAGGTAATAACTTTCCAATGGAGTAGGAAATTACAGCAGCATCGTTAGGCTAATGAGTTTTGGCTAAAGAGTTCTTCCTTCTCAAGCAGAGCCTCAAGATGAAGCATTTTTGTTTGTACCTCGAGTACTGGTAACAGTAATTCCAGACATTGAACACACGACACTTCACCAGGTAACCAAGAATATTCTGAGACAAAACAAGGTGGTTTTGAGGTTGCTGATGTGATGTCATTCTGGTGTCCTTCGAATGTCAACTTAAAAGTTGGAACTGTATTTTTATAAATTGAGGATTGCTTAAAACACTGAGCCTCCCAACGCCCCAAGTGCTTCTCAAGATGAGCCTGTGGTGGGAACATTTTCTGCTTCTAAGCAAGTTCCAGTTGATTTGCACACTGACCATTAACCCCACCCTTCACTGAACTATCTCCCAGCTCTCATGGTTGCACCAAGTGCTTTTTTTTTTGCAGTTCCTTAACTGGCTACCCCTGGCCTTTTGGGATAGATGCATTATCTGACCTTGAAAATTTGTATGAGGATCCCAGACTGGGTCACTCACCTGGGGAATGAAAAATTTCCCCCCTAAATCTCTTTTTCAGTGTCCAAGGTGATGGATTTTTAACTTTGTCTGAGGTTGTCCAGCATCTTTCTTTCATAACTGCTCTATTCTCTTATCAACCACATTGTTACAAGAGTAAGGAGGGGTGAGGAGAGGAGAAAGCAGCTGAGCCCAGAGGCAGCAGGGTTTGGGCCATGCTGCAGGACAGAGCAATTGGCTGTTTGCCAAGTTTCCCAGTTTTAAATCACGAACAGGTTCAGCAGAGCTGTTGCTTGTGGCTGCTCTGGGCTTCCAGACTGCCTTACACAGAGGAACCTCTGCAGCCCAGCAGAGCTGTGCCCTGTGAGAAACAGAACTCAAGGTTAGCACCAAAACTGTCAGAATCTGTTACTTCATTTTGGATATTGTGCCTTCAAACAGTAAGAGAAGAGATCAAAACTGAAGTACTCATCACTCTTCACACCCGCTCAGGACACCTCTCTGTGGCTCTACCTCAGCTCCAGTCTGAAACACCTTCCCTTAATACTTTGAGCTCTTCCACAATATTTAGTTCTATCACCCAATTTGTCGTTCTGTGGAAGCTCTTCTGATCCTGCCAACAGCAAACTGAAAATGTAGCAAAAGAGAACTGGAATGTGCCCCCCTGACTTGGCAACTCCTAACCCTGACACAGCTGCTCCTTCCTCTGCCTGATCTCTGGCATTTCAGCTGCAAGAATGATACAGTTCCAAAGTCACATCAAATACCAGAAAACTACAGATAGAAATACTGTCCTTCACTATTAATAATTCACATAAAATTCACAGCCTAAAAACAACAGTCTGCATAACAGAACAACAGAACTGAGAGAATTCCCAACATTACTGCCTCTGTCCTAGGCTTGTCTTTCTCCAAACTTGAGTAGTAGTATAATAAAAAAATAAATTAGCCAACTCATTCAGTAAAATGACTGGGTAAATTAAAGTGAAGAGATAAGTTCACATTTTAATTTTGAATTTGCTTACATTTGTCTGCTGGTACCCAGCATCAGAAAGTATGTTACACCAACATTTCTAATGTCAGCATCTTCTCTCTCAAAAAATTATCCTTCTCCCTATTTGGGACAATGTTTAAAGTTATTATTTTGTCCTGTCATTAAATGATTTTGCATCAGACTTCCTAAGTGAAAAAAAAAATTAGGAAAATCTGTAAGTTTTGGTTTTTTGGTGGATTTTTAATTATCTATTACATATTTGGTCAGTTATCCATGTTACAGAGGTATCAATGCCGTTGTTACCATGGAGATTTCCCTGGTTCCAGGCTAAGTTTATAGGACATAGAAGCCAGAAAAAAAACCTCCACCTTATTATTTTTACGTTTAATGCAGTGAGAGATCTTATTTGCCTCCCCACCTCCTCCCATGTTGCTTTTCCAGGTCAGATTTGTGCTTTATACTGCACCCATTTTGCTCAGCTCAATACACTGAAAGTAACCAGGGTAAAAAGCAGTTTGAACTTTTAATAAGATGAGAATCAGGGTTCAAAACAATTAATTACAAAGCCAGTACTTAGGGCTCAAATTTTAGCAGTCTGTGCACTACAGTAAAACTCTAAAGCAATTTTACCTACCCAAAACTGACACACATCCACTCACAGGACTGGAGCCAGCTGGGTATGACCAGGATTAAAATAGGCTCACTCTTGGAATTTGTCTTGTCAGTCACCAGAGGGATTTCTCAGTGTCAGGCTTTCATCAGCAGAGCTTCAGAAATCCCCTTTGTAGCTTATTTTATTTACAAAGACGTTTCAAAGTTTGTCACAGAACAGGAAGATTTTTTTCCCCAACAGATGAATTTTCAGAGATACTAAGCTGAGGAAAAAGGGCACAGTTTGGTTTTGGACTGCAAACAGATATTTGCTTATAAATATTTTTACTGTTCTACAAACTCAGTATGTGTTTTAGAGATGAGGACCTGCTCCTCTGTGAGATTTCCACTGATAGTGATCTATGGCCCTGCTCCTGCTTATTAAAGTTAGTAGGAATTTTATAATCTACTTCCATGGAAGAGGTCTTAGGAGTGCCAGCATTGTTAGGAATACACACAGCACATTAGGTACAGCTGGGGAAAGAAGAGAAGTTACTCTCTTCCACAATGAGTTACAGAATTTTATAACTTAGAACAACTTCATCACTTTTAAGACATTTGTATAGCACCAATCACCAAGAGCATTGTCACTAAGGCACTGGACTGGTACTCAGCTGTCACAGGCTCTGCCTCCAGGTCTGGGCTCCATCTCCTGTGTCTGTGTCTTTTGTTTTTACTGGCACATCATTTTTGACATTGGAAAAGAAGATAAATAATACAAAACATCCTCTATCATTTACAGGAACAACACACCAGGACGAATTACAAGGTGCTCAAGTTCTGAAGCCATGAACATTAATATTTCTGTGCATAGATTTACTGGCAGAAGGAGATTATCCTGCAGGTATCAATTCCGTGCAGCACAGTGGAGCAGTGTCAGCTTCCCTTCCTCTGGCGTGAGGACATCCCCTCAGTTAAATCCTGCCCTCGATGCCACGAATCAAAACAGTTTTTATAAATGAATAAAAGCCCTCAGGACTCCTGCATATGACAGCTGATCCAGGATGCCTTCCTAGGCTTTTGCATCAAAGTCTGCTCCTATCAACTTGCAGAGCTCCAGTTTCAGCCTCTGAGAGCAGTTTTTGATGCTTTCAGAGGCAGCTGAATCCTTTTTCAGTCTGTAATGGATTTATCTCTCCACATTATTAAAAAAGGACAAAATCTTTAGGAGTCATCCCTACTCTGCTGCACCACACTGAATGTGTGCTCTGATGCATGAATTACTAAAAGCTCTTGGGTTGAAATAAGTTACTGCAAATGCACAGTAGCTGATTTTGAAACCACAACATCTCTACAATTTATTATTATTTTTACAAAATACCCAAAGTGATCAGACCATATTGTAGGTTACTGGCTTGCCGAAGGTTGTTTTGAAATCAAAACCATTTCTGAGTTACAGAAGTGCCAAAAACAATCTCAAACCAGGTTTGTTTGTAGTTTTTTTGTTGTTTTCTTTTTAAACCAACCCCCATCCAACAAAACAGTTGTATAACTTAAAACAGAAACAAGAGTTTGTGTTGGAAACTGTTTAAAAACCAACCCACCAAATCACGTTTGAGCAGAAGCCTCGTATGGCAAAGATTCAGCACAGGGCAGTTTAGTGCCAAGGTAAGACCCTCCATAGGTTCACAATGGAAATACTGACACAACCTCAACTACAGTGATGCAAATGTGCCCTAAAAACACTGTATTTGCTTTTATTAATAAAAGTGGTAGTGTTTACATTTGCAGGTATCTTACACTTCAGCATCACGATGAATACTGAGTAGAATGAGTTAAATTTTGGCTGTAAGGTCAGAAGTTTCCAAACAGATGAATGAGACAGAAGTGACAGTCCTCAATCATGAAAACAAGAAGTTCAAATAAATAAATAAAACAAAACTAAGAAATATGGGTAAGCATTAGGTTGGAATGGTTCAATTAACTGCAAATTATGGCCACTAAATTAGAGACAGAAGAAAACACAGTTACTTATTAAATAGCAAGCATTAAAGCTTTATGGTTTTGTATTTAAAAAAAAAAAAAAAAGAAAAAGAAAAAGAAAAGCTGTTAAAAATAAGACTTGCATTTACCAGGCCACCAAACTGCATGGACTAATAAAGAGACTAACAAAGGCAATACTGAGACATTAAGACACACACATGCTCCGTACTTGTGCAACTCAACCATATTCAAAACAATTGCCTTTTTCCTCAAATAAGAAAAAAAACATGCATCCCCTAAACACATCTGTTCATATAAAGCTTTAGGTTTCTTAAAACTTTTGCTGTCTTATATAGCTCATTGTTATTATGTGTCCTCCTCATCAGAGGAAGAAGCTTATCTTTAAAATTTTTTTAATGGAGGTGCTTTGTTTCTCTCAGACAAGAGATTACATTCCTCACACCAACAACAGGTTTTCTCCATTTATAAATTTGGTGTTCACACCAACTCCTCCTAGGCTTAAAAATATAAGGGTTGGCACTAAAATAAAGATTTTGGCTCCTGTAACTAAAATTAAGGCTCACAATGATTTTCCTTTCCACTACATGTGTCCCATTTTTACCTAGTGGAAACGCCAGCCCTTCACCTACAGGCACTGGATACATTCTGAACTGGAGGGGCCTATTTTCAGTCATGTTTTCTACAGTTCTACAAAGTTCAGGTGGCAACTGTCTAAACCTGTGAACAGGAAAGATCATTCTTGAAAGGCGAGGAACAACTGCAGCTAAAACTGTTTGACTATTCAGTGTCTTCTGGAAGCAATTCTGAATTGAGATGGGGCAGTAACTCCCTCACATCCCTGCTCTCCAGTGAAAATGGACTGTGGGATTCATTTTAAGACTTCAGCCACAAAAGCAAATGAAAAGTCACAATTCTGAACAGTTGCAGTTCTTAGTATTGAAAAGGCATCCGATACCTGAAGCAAATCTAGCTGCACAGACATCACTGACCACACCCTCACCTGAATTTAAACTGGATCTCTTCCCAAAAAAAGAAAGCCAACACGGTCTCTTGGGTGGAGGGAAGCTAGTGTGAAAGGCAAAGAGGCAAGAATTTTGGTGTTTGTTTTTGTTTCTTTTCCTTTTAAAGTCACTGCAGTTAAGATCCAGATCAGTTTAGGGGTGTAAATGAAGGGGGAACAGGGGTGTTTGAGTAATATAGGCTAACACTGTTCTAGATGTGTTATTACAGCTGTAATTTCTGACTCTGTACAAATTGTACACGTAGGTTTAGACACATGAAAAAGTAACACACTCACAGAGACATAAAACACCTAGGTATAAAATATAAAGCAGTGTAGTAGTTACTAAAATTACATGCTCTCTTATTGCTACAGTGATTTTTGCTCTTTTTTCTTTTTACTGTACCACATGTTGTTCTAAGCATATAATTTGCATAAATTATTCAAGTTTAAGAAAAAATCCACACATCTTCACTTTTAAGCTACTTATATAGTTAATATAAAACAAAAAAAGGTTCTAAAGTATCTCTTTATTAAAAGAGAAATAAAAATGTCATTTGAAACTGGAATTCAGTGGCCAAATCCAAGGGCAGTGCACACCTTGTCATTCTGGTAGTCGTTGCCCACGCAGCGCAAGCCGAGGTTGGTGGGTATTTGGCCCAGTCTAGAGATGGTCACCAGACCTGCATGATGCCCTACGTGTCTGTTATTGTTCTGGTTGTTTGTTTGTTTGTTTTTGTCTTTAGCAAAAAAAAAAGGACTATGAATGACCAAAGACTAACATTTATAATTTGTAGCAAAATTTGGTTTTATGTAGAAACAAGCCATGTTTTGCCATTTGGATAGAGATTTAAATGAATTAAAGCTAAAAATTAAAAAGCACGATGCTGCAACATCTGGTCACTTGTTGAAGACCTCACTTTTAAAGTGGTTAAGTTTGCACAATTTGTACTTTTTTCTTTTTTTTTTCTTTTTTTTTTCCTTTTTTTTTTTTACTAAACAGTATTTTTCCTTCTTTTATAAACCAGAAAAACTAAACTACAGATAAATTTTCCCTACCTTGAGCTAATGCTGCAGATAGGGTTGACAAAGCTGTACAGCGCAATCAAACATACTTACATCTTAGCTCATTGTACAGGTACAGCCATAATCAAGGCACAAAGATCTTCTACAAGTTATTTTCAATAAAGTTGTACAAAATAATACATTTTACAGTCTGTACAAGAATAATAATCCAGCAGTAAAATAAAAAATGAGGGAAGGGAAGAAGAAAAAGAAGGGAAAGACTGTGAGGACTACAGTCCAGATAATGATTTTTAGAGCAGACGGGATCATCAGTGGACAAACTGAAAACAGTGTGTGGTTAACTCTTTCTGCAATCACAGGCCATACGCAGTTCAATTCATAAATGTCCATGGTTGTCTTTAGACCACCAAGACTGGTTTTAAAAATACCCTTCTGAAAGGTAGCAGTTGGTTTTTGCACTGTCTAGGTCTGTTGGAGAATTGTCAGTATTTCCGCCCAAAGCCACATTACAGTCTGAGAACCAAATTCAAGGGTCTGTCTTCAAACTTGGTCTGTGACTTGGCACCTTCGTTACTCGGATGCAGTGAGTGATACAAAGTGGAGATCACGGGTTATAGGATTATGCCCACAGCAGTGCTAAATTACCTAAAGTTTTCTCTCCCCCAATTTTTGTTTCAACGTTTTAATTTTTTTCATCCCCAATTCTTTCAGGTGCTCCACATTCAGGGCTTTTAATTAATTAGGTTTTATTTCTTTTTGTTTGTTTGTTTGTATGTTTTGGTTTTTTTTCCTCTCTTTTTTGTTAATAACAGTGTTAGGGAATCCTCATGGAAATGGCCTTTTAAGTGTTAGGGGCCATCTCAAACTGTCCGAGGGGTACAGAAGCAAGCTTAGAAGTGCTGCTATTGTCCAGCAAGGAGAAAAAGTTGAGGGGTGCAAATCAATGGGAGATTCAAACAGTTCTCTTCCACCCTATGTGGGCAAGGGTGTTTTTTTTCTTTTTTTTTTTTAATAAGGAATAAGGAGTCCAAAACACAGAAAAAAGTGCTCTCCATCACAACAACTCGTATTGGCGAAGGTGCATGCGCTGAATAATGTCCCGACAGTCATTGAAAACCCTCCGGATGTTCTCTGTGTCCACAGCACACGTGAAGTGAGGGTAGCAGTAGTGCCTTCCATCTCCACTTGCTGTGCTGATTCTCTGTGCAAAGCAAGAGACAGAGCCTGGGTTAATACAAAATCCACTGGGGAGCCCCCACCCCGTCCCCAAAGCTGGGCTGAATGAAGGTGGGATGTGTATGTGTGAGCTGTGTCTTCAAAAAGTGCAACTGAGTGGCAAAGTGCCCACAAGTTTTCACTCTCTCACCTGAAACATGAAATTCAAAATGATCAGAATTACACGGTGAGATGGTCACTGCAAGCTGGGGAATTTCAGAGAGTAATGAGAACTCAGGAAAATGCCATTATTTATATGCAGCTTTGGTGGATTTAGCAACACAACTCCTAGTCCGTTTGGCCATGAAATAAGTAGGATTTTGTTTCCCTGTACAAGGCTTTTATCCCCTTTTATCACACTTACAGAAAGCCTCCCTCAACTTTTTGTTTTGCTCCATTTTCAAATGAGTCCACAATTCGATTGCTGGGCTCACATTACAAGTAATTGCAACAACATTAAAAAACATCTATGTCCATTACAGCTTCAGCTGACCAGTAATAGGAAAGATAATATGAAAAGAACATTACTATCTGACAAATGAGGCATCTTTTGATTAGTCTCTATCTTTAGAAATAAGGCATGGAATAAAAATCTGGCCCCATTAATAACAGTAGGACTTCACTCATCATTCTTTTTGACATTTCTTAATTCTCACCAGTTATTTTGCCATTTAATGATGTATAAACAAATATCCAAATAGCAGCTAAGAAACAACAGTAAAGCTCATAAATATAGGAGTGGTTGATGCAATGTGGATGCAAAATATAAACAACACCAAACCAGCACTTTGCAATAGCAGAAGGTGAGCAAGAGCTTGGGTTTGAGAAGAATCACATAAGAAATAGCTAAAGAAAGGGAATACTTACAAGAAACTCGTCTCTAATAAAATACTTGGCCCTTGTAACTCTGGGATCCTCACCAGGCTCTGGTGTTGCTGATTAATAATAAAACAAGTATCTTATTAAAACAGGTGTTTTCTGGTAATAGCACCTAAAAATCTCAACTTGTTCTGTTTTCTGCTCACATATGACAGAAATGCACTTGGCAAAACTGACTGTGAGGCAAGACAAACCACAACATTATTTAAACCAGGATTTCAGGAGAACAAGGGAATATTATAATGGCCACAGTACCAGGCATTTGGCAGGTGAGAGAAATGACCACAGGCAGGATTAGGGGGAGTCCTGAGGACACATTTGTGACAAAGTGTCAGACTGTGGTCTACATCAAAGTAAAAGGATTCTGTCATGATGAAATTATTAATATATTAAATGTTTAAGAGGCAGGAATTTCTCATTATTAATACCTTAAATTCAACATTACAATTTGGCTAAAAGACATTGATGACTACACCTACTTAAGAGTTTCCAAGTCCTAGCTGAAGCTACCAAAACCATCACAAATGTGATTAACAAGGAAATGATAAATTGCAAATAAAACTTAAAAATCTTACCATCATCTGGTGTAGTGTAGCGAGCAAATTCTGGAAAGTAGTCTTCAATTTTAGATTTCCCTGCCAAAACTTTCTCTGCTAGCAAATCTTGTTTATTCAGGAAAAGGATTACTGAAATGGTCCGTAGCCACCTGTGGGAAATGGAAACCAAACACTGTAAGGAGGCACAGCCCAGATCATACAGAAACTTAAAATAAAGTAAGTCACACCAAATGTCTGGAGATGAGATCAAATTGGAATGATTGGAAAGGTTCATTTTATACCTGAATCCCAAGGGTGCAATTCCAGGTGTGCACACCCTGAGGCTGTTTGGGTGCTCCCCACTCTGTGCTGTTAATCCAAACCCATCCCAGGGGAGCATTTCCACCTCCCAGAGAGCTGCTCCATCATGGCTTTAATTACTTCAGCCTCAATATGGCAATGACCAATTAATAGCTGAGTGTAATAAACATTAAAGGTGGGAGGCTGTGACCAAAGAACCAGCCCAGACTGTGCTGGGAGATGTGAATAAGTGCTGTTAATCCTGGTGGGCAGCCATGCACCACACAGCTCCTCACTCACCTTCCTCCTCAGGGGATGGAGGAGGAAAGCAAAAAATCTGGGGGTCAATATAAAATACAAATAACAACTGTTTAATTAGTGAAGGATAAGTGGAAGCAAGGAGAAGACAAAAACAAGTGATGCAAAGGCCATCAGTCACCACTTCTGCTGGGCAGACCAATACCCAGCAGCTGGGTCATCTCCCAAAATTCCATTTTTTTCCCCCCTTACTGCAGAGCATGATGTTACAAGGCAAGGAACACACCTCTGGTCAGTTTGGGTCTGCCCACCTGTGTCCCCTCCCTACAGCCCAAGGATTCACTGCAGGGGCGGAGTGAGGAACAGAGAGGGCCCTGATGCTCTGCACACTCTGCTCAGCAGCACTGGTGTGTTATCAGCATTGTTTTGGGCAAAACCTGAACCACAACAGCACTGTATGAGCTGTTCTGGAGAAAATGAACTTTATCCCAGCCAGGCCCCTCCATGAGTAGTGACTGCAGTGGGACAGGATCAGTAATCTCAGTGTTAAGAGCCTTCCACAGACCTGTTGTTCCAGATACTCTTGAAGAGGTTTAGTGCTTCCTGCAGCCGATTGGTCTGATTGTCCTCTCGTATCACCATGTTGTAGCTACTGCTCGCCACCACAAATATGATAGCAGTCACATCTAAACCAAGAAATACCCTTTAGTTAATGCCAAACTTCACAAGAAATACCCAGGAATCATGAAGTTCAGTAAGAAGCTGCCAGACTTTCAGCTCCGTGCAGGGAACAGGCTGGGATGCTGTTGTTGACAGCTTTTTAAGCACCAGGAATCAAAAAAGAAAAGTGAAGAAACCATGAAGGACAGGCAAGGCAGGCCCCAGAACAGAAGCTGACAGAATGACAGAAAATGTAGGAAAGAAAGGAACTGAAACAAGAGAGAGAAACTGAAGAAAGCCAAGAGGAGAATTTAAAAAAGATTTAAAATGTGTAAAGAAAATTGGAACCAACTGTGAGCTATCAAGAAAGGACAGGGAGGCCCTTGGGGGAAAACCTGAGGACAAACAGCACTTTTGATCTGTGTGAAGAGCAGTAATAACAACAGCAGACTGCAGTGAATTCATGGTTAATTGCTCTGGTCCCTCTGTGTGTGTTTTACTGCTTAGAGCCCCATCTCTTCCCTGGGAGGCATCCCCAGGATCAGGATCCCTGTGTCCCTGTGCTGCTCCAGCCCCTCACTCTGCCTGCCAGCCTCATCCACCTCAGGCAGCAGCAGCAGCAGAAGAGATGATTCAGACCATGAGGTAACAGGAAGAGGAAGGAGCAGAGGTAAAACCCAAACAAATCTGTTATTAATAGCACAGGAGAAAATATTGCACAGTCCTTACACACACACAGTGTCCACGTGATCCTGTGACAGAACTGTAGCAATGTACCACGAATTCCAAGTTGCATTCTCCTTTATTTATTCTCTAGGATCTCACTGTAACTTTTCTACAAAAAGGTGGACTTTTTTGTGTAACTTCATAAATATTTTGTCCAAACAGCAAAGAGAAGAAAATATTTTCACCAAGTCTAGGTTTAAGAAAACCTGTGTGGAGAAAGGTTTCACATCTAAACAGATACAGAGTGAAACACAGCGCTGCAGTGAAGGTACCTGTCACACTTCAGGATAGACACAAAACTGCCTAATTTTAGTCATGTGGGAATTAAACCTGACCTAAACTCATGGGGACACTGGTGTTAAGAGACTCCAGCTCTCACCAGATGTGACACCACATCTAACCAGGCAGATGCTCCCTACAAACTCATTCTGCATTACTGGGTCAGTGCTGATTCAGAAAGAAGCACCATGACAGAGCAAAGTAGCTGCAATTATACACAAAAATGTGATATTCTGATTTCATGCATGTAATAATTATCCTGTATTTTGTATAGGCACATACATGTGTAAACCTGCACATGGAAGACAGAGCATGGATTGCAATTTACACTCTCATAGCTGGCAAATAATGCACAAAGCCACCTCCAAAAATACCTGATTAACTAAAGAGAGGGAAGCCAAAAAAATGGACAAGTTGAAGTTATCAAACTCAAATTCCTCTCCACCTGCATTCTCCCTGAAGATGTTCTATGTAGTCTGTATGACTGTTAGATAAATCCATACTGAGCAACATAGAAAGATGATGGATTTCACACAGCTGAGAAAATTAGGCACTACAATTCTGCAGAGAACTATTTTATAAAAGCCAACAGAAATTCTAATCCTACCATTAAAACACTGGATCCATTTTCGGCGTTCATCTCGTTGCCCTCCGACATCAAACATACTGAGAAAAAAACATAAATCCAGTCAGTCAGAATAATTTTGTGCTGTGTTTTTTTGTTTGTGTCTTCATGCAAACAGAAAAGGTAAGAAGTTTTAGGACTTCTGTGTCATAGAAGCTAAAAGGAATCTTGGATTACAAGAACCTGAACAGGTAAAGGGTCCATGAACACATACATGCAGAGAAGACAGATTTAAAACATTTTGTTCTTTGTGATTTAAAATAAAGCGGAAATTGCACACCAATTTGCATTTAATTTTCAAGCCAGACTACTAAATTTAAAAATCATAAAATACTTGCTTTCTATTAAACATCAATGCTTGAGAAATAGAGTAGGGTCAATGAATATATGGTAGGCTGTCCTCCCAGTTTACCCTGGTATTTGTCTGTGTTGTATTAAAAAAAGGTAAAAACATAAAAAAGAAAAAAATTATACTTACTGAAAATTTACTTTATCCACTTGAAACTTGGTTTCAAAAATTCCTGATGTCAAAACTCTGCATCTGAGAAGATCCTAAAACATAAAGAGAAATTCACTGATTCCACACAGATACTTGGTGAGCTTTCCTATACCCAGCAATGGAAAAAAAACCCTTTTATTTCATGCTGTACCACAACAACCAGGGAACAGCACTGGAGTGTTCAGTGGCACAGAAGCACGATGGAAATCCTGTAAGTGATGGAACCTTGTAGGTAATTTATGTGTATAAACATAATCCAAAGGACAACGCCATTTTTACTGGAATACTGAGTACGTACAGTGCATGGCAATACCTGAACTGGAAATTAGAAAAGGAATGAATTACCCCCAAAGATGAAGGGGGCAGGTAAATTGTGTCATTTCCTACCAGAGCTCCACGTACCTGGTCAGACGGGGTGTACTCGTTCTGTTTGACTATGTCAATCTTGTCTAGAAAACTGGGGAAAGAAAAAAGAGACACTTGTCACTCTCAGTGCTGATAAGTGATAGCTCCCAGTGAGGTTTTTGGGTATTTTAATGCTCTCAGGCTCACAAAATGATGAAATATCCCAGGCTGAAATGGCTCAGAGTTTGGGTTCTTGTGCTCAGGACAGGCGTTCCCAGCAGCAGCCGGCAGAGGGCTGGGATCAGGTTCATGATTCCATCTGGGAATCTCATCCCAGCCCCTCCCGCCGGCTCCCTCTGCCACAAACACACCGGGAGTTTAATTTAGGTCATTTATTCACACAGATCCTACCCTATAACCTGCTACTATTAACGGCAAAGCAATGACTCAAGCAAATTGCACACATGTACTTGCCCTGAAAGTAAAGTGAGTATTTTTAAACAACTTATCAACTCCATAGTTCTTTGAATAAATGAAAGCCCTAAACCTATTTCAATACAAGCTCAGTTAAGTGAGAGGGGACACTGATTTTTTTCTCAGCTGCTGTATCACTCTTTCAGTTGCTTTCTGATGCAGCAGCAGTAGTTGGCTCAATGGGTAATAAAACATATATTTAATTCAAATTCATTAAGCATTACCTACAGATGATACTCTGGAGTATTTAATTTTTTTTTTTACAAATTAACTATAACCTCATAATTATCTTTCACTTGAGCTCAAGGAGCAAAAACCTCACGGAGTTAGTTAATTCTGTTTTCTTGTGGTGACAAAGCAGCAGCTCAGGATGCAGATTTTATGGTGCTTGCCCCCAGACCCACTGCCCAACACCAGCTTCTCAGCCAGGTGCCCCTGCCCAGCACCTTCACTTCAGCAGTGCCTTTACCCCAAACATTAATGATTAATCAGCCTTTAAACCAATAGGCTTCGAGCTCCTTTTGAAATTCCTCTGCAGGAATTGTTTTCTCTCCGGAGCAGAAATCAAAAAGGAAAGGTGAGTTTTCCCAGGCTCCTCTATAGTGCACTAACAACAGTCACAGCTTAAAGGGGGAAAGAGGGAGCCCTGTCCCACATTCACAAATTTAAAACCCAAAAAAACCCCAGTGAAGCCACCACAGGACTCAGCCCCAGTTTCAGCCCCAAGTGACTTCCTAAAACACCTAATGAGGAGCAGGGAAAGGGAGAAAAATAATCCTGTATTTTGACAACAGCTTCAGTGCAATGCCCTTTTCACCAGGAACAGATGATCTTGCTTCAGAGACACATGAAAATTAATTTTTGTTTAGACTGAATGACAGAACTTCAAACACATTAAAATGCATCTTAAGTTAACACACTACAAAACCACGTGAGGTGAAGTGCAAAGATCAATTTCCATCACGGAACATGACACAGCCACAGCCACACAAGGATAAAGTGGTGACAAACTGTGCTCTGCTATTTGCAAGCTGGATTTTTTCCTCATATCTTCCAGGCTGTTAAGTAATTTTTTCTTTTTTTTTTTTTTTTCCTTTAAAATCCGAAGGGGAGAAATAAAACTCTCTGTTCAGTACACAGAGGATGTTAAATATGTACAACAGCCCTGAGTTCCAAGTAGCACGAGTGTTTCCACCCCATCCTCTCCCCTCAGAGCACAGTTTCAGAATCACGTGGCAATTTCACAAGTTGGAGGATGCTTGAAAAATGTTCTGAACAAAACATGTCCATCAAGACACAAAGGTGATTACTGCAATCACCCAGCCTTTCTGTATGAATTTATCCAAGCAGAACATTTTATGCTGGGTTCTACAAGAGGTGGGTTTTTGGTTTTGTTTTGGGTTTGGGGTTTTTGTTTTGTTTCATTTTTAAACACTGCTAATCAGCTTAATGGATTTTGGAAACTGAAAATTAGAAAATAACAACAAGATATTGCTAAAACCTGGAACTGAAAGTACAAACCTCTTACTGTTGTTTATGCAGACTATTTTTAGGCCTATGATTTCCTTGAAAAACATCAGCCACATAGGAGCAGCAGTACTGTACTTGAGATGAATTCCAACAGCACTGCTCATGCCAGGTAAAACAAGTTCGAATGGAATAAACATTTCTTCTTCCCCCCAAAACAAGCTCCAACATTCAGCAACATCTGATACTCCTAACAATGCTCCTTGGAGAAGGAAGTCTTTCACTGTGTGATAGTCACCAGAAAACCTCTCCTGCTTCCAGGGCATTTTAGGGAAAACGGAGCACAGCGATGAAGATTTCCTCCTGTGCCTTTCATAAAACTCTGCTCCAGCAGCTTCAGAAAGGGCTGAAGGCATTCAAAACCAGTTTGATTTTTTGCTCAAATGTAAAGAAAGGGGATTGTTCTTTCAGTTGGTCAATGTAAAAATAAATGTAAGGAGAAAAGGGGAGCAGAAATTTGATCCGCTCTGATACACCTAAAATAAGGAGCAATAGCAGGAGCAGAAGCGTTCTCAATACACTGTGTTCAGAGACTTCTCAGTCAATGTTAGTCAAGACCAAACAATTTATCCAGTAAATTAAACTAATAATCCAGTCAGATGAGAACAAAGCCTGACTCAAAATAAACACAAATTCACCATCATTAATTTCTATTTTTAATTCTTGCTATGCTCTACCCAAAACATAAGTGAGGCCACTTGAGTACTACTCTGTGTGCCGAATTCACTGCTGTGAGAGATTGTTCTAAGCCTACTGGAGACGTGCCCACCATCTACTGTGTCAGCAGTGAACTTACAGGGAGAAATAGAAGTGACCTTGGTGAAATAATTCACATAAAACTGTCAAACCGCAAAACCGAATTTTAATACTGCGAGCAAGCCTTGAACCAAGTTACAAAGTCAGGTTTTTTTCTTCTGTAAAATCTTCCCGGAGATTATATGGAAAAGCTATTTTCCAGAAAGCAAATAATTCATTCAGCATTGCTGCCAATTCTCACTTTGGGCCACATTCTGGACATGACTAAATAACAGATCAGCTACTGCTCTGCAAAATTCTGTCACGTAGAAAGAGGCTCTTTTGCCTGTGTTACAAAACATTGATACTGCTCTGACACACGCTAACAAAAAACACCTCAAAAGACTTCAGTTTGTTTGTAGTCAGCAACACTGAGGGGAAGCCTCTCTAGGACAGCACCAGTTGTGTCTCTGAGATATTAAAATGAAAGGTATTGACAAAAAATTAAAACAATCTGAAATAGAAAAAATATGCTGCATTTTTGTGTCTTTTTTTTTATAGCTTAGGGAAGGAAAACTACACGTGAAGTGTTCCAAGCAGATCTTTGTGACAAATAAAGTGTCTTTAATTTTAAGGGTGCACTCAGGAGGCAGAGTCACAGAGAGAGCAACACAGAGGCTTTTCATAGCTCCAGCAGGTCTAAGTAATTAAGCTGTACATGTAATCCCAATTCTTTCTAAATTTTAAATAAAACCTACTATGTCAAGACCATGTCCCAATTTTCAGATGAAGACATATGCCAGTACCTGAGTTATTCTCGTTCATCCAGAGAGAGCTGCTTTACCCCTGTGAGGGGGGACTTTCCTGAACGAACAGCTCTGCTCCAGACAAAGAAGTGCAGCTTGTTTTCCCTGCTGGAAAGGTGTGTAACACACGAAACCTTCCACCCCAGAACCAGCACAGCTTCACTGTCTGGGGCAGCACGGGAGGGGAACTCAGGCTGCCTTTTCTCGAGCATTTCCTGACAGCCTTCTCAATAAACAGTAACTGAAATGTTACTCTCCGTGATCTGAAGAAATGGTTGGCAGACAAGAATTTTTTTATTTTTTTACTGCTTTGTGAACAAGAGCTTTTGTTTTCAGCCTAGAACAACACTGGAAAGGTGTCTTCAAACTGACAACACACCTATATTTGAAGAGCTTTATTTCCATCAGTTTTTTTTCCTGGTCAAGTCATAACTTGAATTTGCATACAAAATGTCTCTCTTAAAAGACACAATAAGATCTCATCTTCAGTGTCAGCAAGATACTTCACAAAACCAAGATTTCAATCCCAACTAAAGACAACATTTGTCTATAACTTAAAAGCCACAACAGTAGCATTGAAACTCTGTATTTGTGAAGTTCCTTGCCTCTGAAACCTTGAGGTATTTTACAGACAGTAAATCAGACTTCCAGCTGCTGCCTGCCTTCATTGAGGCTGCATTTCCTGTCTCAACCATCGCACCCCAAAATGCACACTTGGCATTAACCCTATTTAAAGGCAGGCACACTGAGTAGTTAATTGCCCCAAGTCCCCTGAGTCAGTGGAAATGATTTTTCTTTTCCACTGAGTCATGTGTTTCTACCAAGATATTACTAAGAACCCACCAGAATAGTACTTAGAATTATCCAGATTTTACTAAGAATTACACTCGCATTTCCCCTGACCACCTCTAAAACTGTCTTTCCAATTCAGGTTTCTCTGACCAGAAAGAAATTAATGTTTTTTTCCTGATCACCCTAAAGACCAAACTGTGCAAATGCCCAACAGATTTTTACTTATCTACACCCTATCAGAACTACAAAGTACTACTTAAAGTAGTTTTAAGCTGAAATTTAACTCAACATTAACAGTGTTTATTGTAAACAAGAGTGCATTTTTTATTTTTCAGAACAGACCATGCTTTACTTCTGCTTTCCTGCCTTTTTCAGTCCTTGCCATAATCCTCTATTATTCAGCAAAGCTTTCTAAAAGCTCTGCAGTTAACTATTTGATAAATTCTTTCTTCAGCTATGCTGTCTATGCTGAGCCAGAGACATAGGATGTGTACAGAGGTATCAAACTCTCCTTTAAAAGGGTATTTGTGTGTGAACAAATTGACTGTCCCTCAACTCTGTCCCTTTCTGCTGCTCAAAGCAAGCAGGGGTGGGGAGAGGAGGCAATCCTATTCCTTAAACTGGTGATAAAGATTTCAGCTGGTTTATTTTGCAAGAAGAGCAGAACAGCAGGCAAAGCTACAGGAATGATGCAAATAAAACAAGCAAACGTTCAATCTGCTGGTATTTATAGTGTCCTGCAAACATGGACAGCATGTGAAACCAAACTTGTCAGGTTTTCCCTCAAATGTAAGTTTAAAAATCAAAGTTGGGATATCAGCAGATTTTTACGGTTTGTTTTTTACAGATATACTGATATTTTCTATTATTGGCAAAGGGGGAGCTTTTACTGCTGAGGTGGCTGGTGAAAATGTGCCACAAACGTTACCAGACAATTAAAAATGCTCAGAAAGACACAGCTCTTTTTTCTGCCTAAACAAAATTAGGTAAGGAGAGAGAAAATAAATTCCAAAACTTTTGTAATTACTTTAACAACTTTACAGTTAGGGAAGAGAAAAAAAACTTTACAGAGACAGGCACGTAGGGACAGTACTGTACCAAGTATTATTGGGATAATTAGGAGAGCCTCTAAAAGCTTCTCATATATGATGTTCCTGTAACAATATTCTCCCATGTCAGCCCTCAGACATAAGAATTCCATTGAAAACCAGATTTATGTTGGAAATGAACCTCGAAATGTAGTGTAAGACGTGAACAGAAGTAAACCAAAAGCCGACTCTCCAGAAAACTTTCCCAAGAAGCTGCAAACACTTTTTGATTTCCAGTTTCAAGTCAAAGGGTTATTATGATTTCCTTATCAAAACTGTAAGTCACACAGAAAGGTTTACAAATAGTCAAAAGCTCAGAATTTAATTATAGATGGTATCAATGCGTACATATCCCAGAAAAGCGATTTTGAGAGCTGCCCCAGCTGTAATTCCAGAAGAACCTCGAGCATTCCAGCCACTTGGAGGCGGAGGGGCACCATGGGTCTAATTTTGAAGCAAATAATGAGAAAGCTGAAAAGTATGACTCCATATATTTGGAATCATCTTGTGGTAATCAAGGTTACAGTTCCTTATATGGCGTGGAGAACACGAAGCACACACAAAAAATAGAATATTAAAACTACGGGGTACAAAGAACTGCAACTATCGCAAAAAACCAGGACACGTCAGCAAAGCCCCCTTTACTTTTGTGTCTCCATGAAGTTCAAACCTTGCCCTAAAAACGAGGCTGGTTACGCACCCGGCTTCCCAAACTGCCTAATTAAAGCAGCGTAATCCGCCGGGAGGCATGAATGAATTTCAGACAAACCCAGCAGAAGGCAAACCAGCCCTTCAAAAACTGCCGGCGCCCAAAAAGGGAAATGGGGAAAAGGTAGGAGAAAGAGAAAAACCTATTTAAAGAGGTTGTAGTTGCCTCTTTTTTTTTTTCTTCCCCCTCTCTCTGCCTGTCTAAAGTTAGTCTGGCTTAGAGGATGCACTAACTTTCCCAATCAGTTTTACATTACAGCACAAGTCCAGAAATAGCTCCCAGCCGCCTTGGCCTCTAGCACGGTTGCCATGACAATGGAACCACAGGGCTATAAATAGCTCATCAGCACCAAATCTTGTGAGACACATCTGGAATGGGGCCAGCCCAGCCCCGGCCTGACAAATAAAAATAGGCACAGGCAGTTTCAAAGGCTGGAAAGGTACAATGTGGCTCGGGCTGTGCGGAGCAGGGCAGGGAAACGGGTTTGATTGCTTGTTAGCACGAGATTTATTTGATAGGAGATTGGGAGCGGTATAAAAGTCACTTTATTGCATACTAAACAGCCAGACTTTCTCTAAGGTCTATTTTTCTTTCTTTTCCCCACCCGTCTGCAGCACAACCACCCTGCTTTTGAAACTGTAACAATGCAGCCTTTTGCCCAGGAGACCATTAAAATAAGGAAAAACAGAAGGAAAGAAAAGAGATCTTCAAATCTTCCCCCCCCAACTATTTCTGTACGTTTTTGGCTCGAGTGCATGGAGTGCTCCTGCGGGTCTGACAGGCATCCTGGCCAGGATCCTGCCCGGGCTGGAGCATTTTTCTCCAGCTAAAATCAGTCCCAGGCTGCTCCGTGCCTCCAGGAGCCTGGAGAGGAACGTGGTTCCCAAATCCTTGTGCCAGGGCTGCTCTCAGCATCATCGCTTCGGGCTCTGGGCAGGGGGCAGAACCAGAGTCACAGCATATCCCATCCCACTTCCCGACAGCTCCGTGCCACCGAACCGCCTCTGGAGCAAGCATTTTCTTCCACTTAGTGGGTGAGAAAATGTCGTATTTTTAGCACAGACTCTTGATCAACCCATTCAATTACATCCAAATTATCTGTGTGGGAACAGAATGTTATGCCAAAAATGTTATTCAGTTTATTTGTCAATATTACCCAACAGAAGCCATTTGTATAATCAGGAGATTCAGTATTTTCTCCAGCATAGGAAAGCAGCAGCTCAGGAACCAGACTGAAGTTGTGAGACTTTGTTATTTCACAGATACTGGAAGTAGTAAGTCAGCGTGATATAACGCAGAGAACACCACTCCCAAAATATAAAATCCTAGTTGCTCTATCAAAAACCAATAGAGACTACAGATGGTGATCAAAAAACTGCAACTATAATAAGCATTAAGCCACAGTAAAATATCTTCTGTCTGCCAAAAAGGCACCATGCACACGCTCCACGCAAACTGCACCATCAGCCCACAGGATTCCTTTAGGTCCCTACATGGATATTTTCATTGCTAAAAATTGTAGAGTTACTTCCATGCAGGCTTCAAGCTGTATGTAAACTTCCCTCCCCTCCCCCCTGCCTTTCACCACATCCAGTTTGCTCCCCTGCCATCGGAACAATGCGCGCCTCAGGAACAGCAGCTCGCACAGAAGGATTTTGGATAATGTACTTTGAAACGTGCAATGCAGGATTTATTGGTTTTTATAAAGATACTCCAACTTAGTCTAAGAGCCTATCACCAGCTGCAACTTTTGATTTAAATCATATAAAAATAATAATTTTTTTTTCCTTCCTTAAGAAAGCAGCTCATACATTAGTACGAGACAGCCCTTTCTGGCCCACATAAGGGACAAACTTTCTCATTTTGTCTGGGAGAAAGGTGAGGGGCAGAGGGCTGTAGAGTAGCAAACACCACATGGAATGACCCAAACCTGGCCAATATTCCAGTCCTTCACTGGAAGGGCTTTCATGGCATCCTCAGTTCCCCTCTGCCATTAACTCCTTGCCTTGACTGGATAATCCTTATGGATCCTTCCTCCTCCAAGGAGGTAATTTGTGCTCCTTAACACTGACCGGGGCACAGCTCAGCCCAAACTCTGCATGCTGTGCCCACTCCCATCCCTCTCACGGAACTGCCCAGCACAGCCTCCCCCAGGAGAACCAACATGACCCCAAGCCAAGCACTGGGGCTGCTCCAGCTGCCCTCACTCCCCCTTTGCCAGCGTGCAGGGAGGGGTTCCACACTCCCACCACCACCAAACCAGGCCGATTAAACCACCTTGTGCAAGGCTGCCCTGGCCAGACAGGCCTGGGGATGTCAAATAACTCCAGGTGTTAAATAACTCCCCAGATGAGCTCAGCTGCTCCCCAGCCCAGGCTGGGAACAGGAGGGGAAGGTAACGGTGTGGATGAGATCACCACAACAGATCCCATCCCAGGGCAGGCCCGCGGCGGGAGGGAGCGGGGAGGAACATGGCGCAATCACTATTAACTTTTTTTCCCCTCTTTTAACAAGGCTGCAAAAGGAGACAAAATCCATGGGAAAAGGCAAAGCAATTAGATGTTCATGCAACAAAACTCCTCACTCCACTTCTCTCGCTGTTCCTCCAACGTTTCCTCCTGAATTTTGGAGGGCCTTACACACCAGAAACTTGGACTTAATTAATGGATCTGTTTCTTGCAAGACACTAACAAATCTATTGCTTTAGGTATGGAATATTTTATCTTTTCTACACTTAAAGCAATTTCGCTTGTCTGCCTTCATTTCTACTAATCCCCATTTCTGTCCTTCCTGATGCAGGAAATGGTTTTGACCTCCTGTGACTCTCAAAGATGATCATCTTAAAGAATCTAGGCCCTCCATCAGGTTTGGTATCTTTTCCACTTATTTCAGTAAAAGTTCTGCACACTAAAGACTACAACTTTTAATTTTACAGAAGGAATTAAAAGTCTAACACTTAATTGCAAGACAATAACTAATCGTTTCCATGGTCTTTACTATCTAATAACCAACAAGCTGGACTAGTGACAACTCCAGTGTGGCTGATGGTGAACTTCCCTCCCACCTGCGTCCCCTAAGTATCCAAACTTTTAATACAGTTTTAGTCATGCCCTGTTTTCTGGAAGGTGGAAAAGTATCTGTGAACAAGGTCAGGGATTTTCCTGTTTTAAACCTTTTTAATTGTAAGCTTAAGTCACAGACCTTATATACAGCAGAAGAAACCAAAAACTGCATCCCTCCTGTGCTCTGTGGGGACCGAACTTGGAGAGAAACCTGAAATTCAGTAATTTTTCACAATCTAATCTAATTTAAAAATGTCAGGTGCAATAAGGACCTTCTTAGGTTTAAGAATATTTGCTGTTAAGTTAGACTAAGGAGTCTAAGTAAAGTCAAATTCAGAATGAAGAATTTTTACTGAAATTTTAATATGAACTGGTGTGAAATTCCCTGTATTTTATTTCAAATAAGGATATGAAAGCTTCCTTCAATCCCAGATGCCATTTTTGATATGACAACAACCTATGCATGTTATAGATGTGAGCCCCCTACTGCAGGCTGCTCTGAGCAATTAAAACAGGTGAACTTAATGAGATGTCCTTTCATTGTGTTTCAACCAAGTATTTTTATGAATCTTGTCCTCATGGTCTGTAGCTCCCTCCAGTGCCATCAAACCAGTAGAATTAGTTTCAGCTGATAAAGACCAGCATGTATCTATAATTTTAAAGCTGCATTATTACAATAGAATTAATGACATAACTAATAAATAGAACAAAAATTATGTTAACAACTTAAAATATTAATAAAAGTGCATTCAGATGATAAAATCATTAACAAGCTAAATAATTCATACTAGTTTCCCTAAATTGAAGAAACAGAGCTATCTGCAAAACTAGATAAAATAAAGGTTCAGTTCCCACATTTTTCAGCTTTCATGTAGCTTGTAAAACAGGGAGAACACAGAACCAGGCACTTCCCCAGTTACTACTGGAAAAATGGGCAACATCATTTGTAACAGGAATTTTAGGGACAGGGCTAGGTGGAGTTCGTACGTCCTCACGTGATAGAAAAGGAATTTTGAACCCAAGACTGAGTTTCCGCAGGAATTAAGGAAGCAGTGATAGCTCAGGGGAGGAATCAGGCCTCAGATGAGCCCAAAGCAATGGGAAGACAAACCTCTGCTGGTTTCTGAACACGGTGGTAAGGGAGGACTTCACCTCCTTATTTAAATACACTTGTACAAAGATCTTCAGAAAAACAGTTTGCATGTATTTTAATGCAAGATATAAATCCAGTGCTGGAAATTTTTCTGCTTAGGCAGCACCCCAGCTGAGATTTTTGTTCAGTACTTTAGGAAGTTAGGTTCTCTGGCAAAAAGGCAGTGATTTTGACTCTGATGCTGCTCACAGGACACTGAAAAGGTTCATTTCTGTCCCGTGATGCTGCAGGCAGGGGCTGGAAGGGCCTCAGTGTCTCCACATGACCAAGTACCTGTCAATACCTGCTGGGCTGACAGTCCCACACCTCAAGGCAGCTCACATTTCAGCTTTTGCTTTCCTCACAGGAATGTGGCTTTCCCCCCTTCCTTCTTGTTTAAACATTCTGTTTTCAACTCAACAAAAACAACTCCAGGCCTCTGTAAAAGCAGAGGGACAATCTGGCACCTGGAATTGAAAGCATCTGTGAAGAGCACACCTCTCATTTGGAAGTGAATTGTAATATGAAGTTATTATTTTTTTTCATTTTCTTGAAAACATTTGCTTGATCATGAAATTTAATACCAGGCATATTTAAAAAATATAATTTTAAACCAGGCAAATGATAGAGAGCTGCAACAGCATTTTATACTGTGAATTTTGAGCAGTGCAGGGACACTCATCTTTGGCTACAGTGAAAAGCAAATATCTGTGTTCTGCCATACAACAAAATGAAGAAGTCAAGTTTAAGTGCTTGTCTGTCCCTGGCACACATTGCATTCAGGCAGATAAAAGGAGCAAGAAATCAAGCTTGAAGCCAAAATCAAAGGTAAACAATAAAGGTGACCACACTACTTCTGTGGAAAAGCCATTCACAGGAGTCACCATGGTTCTGGAATAGTGCAGCCCCCTTTTATTCTCAGTGAAAAACCTGTCAGTCATCCAGTTTCATGGTTCTGCTCTTTGCTGAGTGTTTTGCTACTCTTCAAAGGAAAATCTAATACAGACCCTCCATCTTTGCTTATTCACGTGTCTGTGACAACATCATTACACAGCACTGACTATGGAGTGTTTCCACAAACTGCTTTTAAGCCTGCAATTAAAATGGACACCTTGCAGAATAATGTGGCTTTACAAAGACTCACAAACAGCCCTCATTTAACAAGGGACATGACACGCCATTTTAGAATCTTTTAAATAAAATATTTTGGCCCTACCCCCTCTCTTCCCCACTGACCTAACTTGACTCAACTCACTCTGAAGCAGAATTTAAATCATTACAAAAATATGAACTTTAAATCTCACCTCTCAAAACACACAGCTGGCTATAAAAGACCTTAAAATAGTACTAAAAGCTCTAGTCATTCAAATGTCTGTAAAACACAGTAGGACAGACTTTTTATTTACAAAACATGTTCTAACATTTGCAAAATGTGTTTCTTCATGCGGACTTTTCGAAGCTGTGTGCTTTTAACACTGGAGTCACAGAGAATTTAGAATGAAGTGTGCACAGGAAAAGTAAAATCCCTGACAAGGCACAACCTCCGCCTGTTTCCTCTCTCAGGCAAGGAGTCACGTCGCTGGTTTGGGCTCAGGGAGGTTTTCCATGGCAGGCCCTGACTCACAGAGCAGCAAAGAGGTGCTGCAAAACATGGAATCCAGATAGGACTGGAGTGAGGGGTGTGGGTGAGGGATGGGGAAATTTTGAGACAACTCTTAAAATCCATTATTCTCCAATTAGCTTGTTTTGTAATGTTAAAATGAGGAAGTTGTTCGGCTGCTTCAGGTGGGGTTAGTTTTTTTGGACTAGCTTTATTGACTCTATTTATTACCTAAGTAAAAGTGTTTTAATTACCTAAACAATTATTAAATGTATTATTCACAGAACATAATTATTTCAGCACTACAACCCCAAAAGCCCTCAGCAGCAGAAGATACAGTTCTATCTTGAGATGGAACCTTATACTCGAAGAGTATTAAGATTTTGGAGGTATCAGAGGTGACACAGACACACCATCCTTCAGCATCTTCACTGGCCTCCTTGTTGGCAGACCTTAGAGAGGCCAAGGACTGGGACAGCCTGGGCAGGGAATCTTCTCTCACAGCCCCATCCCTCTCTCACACAGCTCTCTGTGCTCCCAGGCCATGCCAGAGCCCTGACCACAAACCACCGAGGCTGGAGAGAACCTCTGGCTGAGCTACCCTGGACAAAACTGCTCAACTGAAATTCCTGCCACGTTCTCTTTGGAAACCGTAACTCCAGTCCCATCTTTCGTCTGGAGATGGAGGCAAGGAGAACAAAGAAAGAAAGATTCTGCCCACTGTGGTTGTGAAGGAAGTACAAAATGGTGCAGTGAACTTTACCTGTGCAGAGAGCATGAAACAAACACTGGTGGGAGGTGGGAAGAACTTCATCTCAGTGGGCATTAATTCTGAAACTCCAGTGATACTGGTTTATGCTTTTTTGGTTTATTACACTGAAAAGGAAGTACCACAGGGCTATGAATAACAACTCATTTTTGTACCACCAGTGGGTGGACTCCCCTCCCCCTGCACTCAATCACAGCCAGGCAGCAGGGAATTTAAGAGAAGGAAAGCCAGCCTGAAGAGCCCAAGGTATGCACTGAAGTTCCAAAAAATCTCCAAAATCCACTGGATGACTAAAAGACATGATTCCAGTAGAAGACATGCACATCTTCACCATCTCTTTGTCTGCAGAGGGCAGTGTCTCATGTTTGCATCTCAAATGGATGAAACCCTAAACCTAAATTATTCATTAACAGATTACAAATCTCCTCTTCTACATGAAAGAAACATTTAAACAGTCTCAGGAGAAGAACTGAACTAAAAAAGACGCTAAAAATCATGGGTATAATTGCTGCAGTGGGAAACATGAGAAGGGGTCTAAGATGGTATTTCTCTTTCCCAAACATTGTGCTTATTCCCACATCAACATTTGTTAAGCCCCAGCTGGGGCTTTTGGCTGCCCAATATCCAAGACTGCTATTTTGCAAAAAGACATAAACCCAGCAAGCCTCTTATAATGTCTAAAGAAGCACTAAATGATATACAATACCCTTCAAACTGCAGTCCAGGTTCAAATATGTGATTAAAACTTAGTGGCCATCAGTCACAGCCCACAGATCTGGAAATAAATGTAAAATTCAAAGCTGTGCTGGGAAGCAGAGGCATGAGGCAGCTCCAAGGGAACAATCCTGGGCTGGCTCACCTATTGCTCTGATATCTGCCACTGGCGACTGTGTGATTCCAGAGTGCTGGAGACAATTCCAGGATTTCCATTTGTTCTGCATGACTATAATTAGAGCTTCCGGATCATGGTTTACACTAAGAACAGCAGCAAAGGCTTCAAGGTGGAAGAGACTCAGATCAGATGGGTCAGGAGAAAGTCTGGAGAGAACACTCACAGGTTCTGGTGAAAGGGAGGTGTGTTCCTACCTTACCTACCCCGTATCAGGTGCTTATTTATACATACACAGTCTACAAACACCATAACCATATGTGAAACATAGCTTTTATCACACAACAGCATTTCAACTCCACTTCCTGTCCCCAGCAGCAAATTATTAATTCACCACAAAAAAGGGGTGTCTGAGCACAGCAACCGGTACATTACACAGAAGTTAATAATATGCAACTACTAAATATAGCCACTCCTGTTTTTCTTCTACAATTTGCTGCCTAAGAGATTTTTGCAGCATCTTGCACACACTGCCTGCCCTGCATGGATGGTGATGCTCAAAACTAGTGACAGGTGCAGAGCTTTCAAAACAGCACTTTTCCCTCACGCCATCCCACCCACGTTAAGCTCCAGCTTGTAAAAATGCAGTTATCTGCTTTGTAGGAATGCACACACACAGGAAGTCCAAGGAACAGACTGCCAACAAGCAGATGAGAAAATTAAAAAAGATCTGAGATGCTAATAAACCATGCCAGAATTACACACTGCATCTAAATACAGGTTTAGAGGGAACATCACTGGAGTACTTCTGCAGATAAGCATATCCTTCATTTTAATTAAGGAAGAAAATTTCCCTCCTTTGAATGAGCCCACATCCATTGGAGAGACCTGTTTTACTAACACGTCTTAGGATTTTTGCTATCTTTGCTTAAAGATAATGGAGTGGGGAAGAAAAAAAAAACAACTTAAGGCTTATATAATTTACATTTAGGTCACTGACTTTTTTGGTTGTGGCTCCAAACACCAAACCTTTAAAAAAACCCCACAAGCTCCACACTGTTCTGCAGCAGAACTTCCTCCTGTTACCTACATTCATTTTTATCAGCACAAACTCCAGATATGCAGTGGAGTTACAGTTGAAAGGTATCTCAAGCGAAAAAAAATCTTTGACTAACTTCACAATCAAAAAATTCAACTTTTTAAAAGCTGTCTGGACACAATCCTGAGTAAGGTGCTTGAGGAGACCCTGCTTGAGCAGGAAGGTGGGACTGGATGGCCCCAGTGGTCCCTTCCAACCAGACCCCTTCTGTGTGATCCTGTGATTACTGATTTCTAAGGAAGTAAGCAAGGAAACTGCCACACATTTACATACACAGATCTAACTCTGCAGAGAAAAATCTGTTTCAGCCTTCTGCATATCCACCATTAATCCACTATGATGCCTTGTGGTGTAGACATCAGGAATAAATGTGAAGCAGTTCAGAACTTAAAACAAACCATTGCTTAAACATGGATATTACAACCTGATTCACCCTGCAAACCACGTATGTATAAAAGCAGCATGTGCTTGTATAGATTCTGGTAATTACAGAGGTTTGTTTCAAAAAAACACCATGTTTCACACAATATAAACACGGTAATTGTCACATTATCTCACAATCTACATTGTGATTTCAATTATGCACAACAAAGGGACTGCTCATGAGAACTGAACTGAGAGAGTACATCACACCCCTCATAATAATAGTAACAAACCTGTGTTCATTAGTGTTTGTTTGTTTTTAGAAGGTATTTGTTCAACTATTACAAACATCTCTTGCAGACTGGTGAAAAAGAAAAATGCACTGGGTGCGGCATCAATCTTTCATTTGTACAACTTGTCTTGAGGGAAATCAGTTTCATATTCTTCACAGCCACGTGACTTTATCAGAAAACCACAGTGCACAATTCTGGCATAATTAGCAGGACCTTCTTAAATACAGCCCAGAAGAAAGCTCTGAGGGAAACAAACACATTTCACATCATTAGGGAAAGTCAGAGCTGAAATGGAGGTACCAGCCTCTGCACACAACAGCAAAAATCCCACCTATTTTTAGTTCACCATTCCAATAAGAAAACAGCTGGGAGTCTAATGAAATTATCTTGGTGACAAATTTAATGGACTGAACACTAAAGTTTCTATTTTTAAGTAAAGTTCCTAATTATCCTTCAAAACAAGAAGCAATTAAGCAGCAGTGGAGCTCTGGCTTCCCAAGCGTCTGCAAGGCTCGGCTCCAATCAGATTGAAACTGGGAAATGGCTCAACACCTTTCTGATCCTAAAAGTTGGTTGAGGGCCAGGCTTGGGGTTTGGTTGGGGTTTTTTTTAGTCTAATGCAAGCAGTTCTGCTTTGACCTGTCCAGTCCTGCCTCGTGCTGTTTTCCCTGCCTGAGCTCCACGCAGCTGCACAATTCACACCGCGCCCGGGAGAGGAGACAGAGGGGAGGGAAGGGGAATGGAAATGGAGCACAGAGGGTTTGGAGAGAGCTGGTGAGAACCCTGAATGAGAACACAGTCCTTGGAGCACAGAGCAGCTCAGAGCTGGTGAGAACCCTGAATGAGAACACAATCTTTGGAGCACAGAGCAGCTCAGCTCCGTGGGAGAGAGGTGCACAGGGAAGTGCTCCAGGAGCAATGGAGAAGGGCCAAGGATCCCACCTAGCAAAGAGCTCTGAGAGAGCACAGAGGAATTCCGGTATTTTCAAATTTACTGAAGCAGCCACATTAATCACAATAAAGCAAGTTATAATCTGACATGTTCTTCTCCAAAAAGCTCTCTAAAACTGGCCGTTTTGATTACTCTTTCCCTTGGTAACAGACTGCGGCACGAATGAGTCTGTGGTACTTGTAACCTCACAGAAGACTATTCCACACTTTATACATACCACACACCTTATTTTTGAAACAAATTTTGAGCAATAGGGGTAGAGAACTGGAGTTAGCATTGAAAATACACAGATAATGTACTAATTTCTGCATTTTAATGAGACACGGTAAGATCCTAGAGTCTGAGATGCCCGAATAAATCATGGTAAAACAGGAGATCTCAAAACCCATCCTCTCACCCCTTCCACCAAACCACTTCATCGTGAGATTCAAGATAAAAAATCTTGATGACAAGATCTTGATCAAGATTCCCGATGACATTACATTACTTCTTAGCATTAGAACCATGAAAGATTAATCATCCTTCACTTGCATGACTTCAGTTAAAACCTCACCCTATCCAAAATCTCCCAAGGGTTTTTGCAGATGTGAGCTTTTACAAACCTCTTGAAGAAGAGCTGTATCAAAACACCACTTTACAAATGGGGAAATTATGTTTCACCCAAGCCTGGCCTTGGATAACAAGATGTGTGTATCCTAAAGCAGTTCAGCTCCCTGGGACAGAGGTGAACAAGGAGTCCTCCAGAACAAACAAGGAGAAGCCATTCCAACCCAGGGAAGAAAAGGAGTCTGCACACCTTAACTGCAAACTCTGTTCTTCATGGCACACATAGTGATAGGCAGAGCTAATGAAAACACAAAAATAAAACAACAATGAAGAGGCTCACTCTTGAGACTCAGTTTGATGAAAGAATATCCAGACAACGGCCACACTCTTTAGGCAGCTGTGTAAAGAGATTTTCTTGCCAGACACAGAGCTTCAAGATGTGCAATCCCTGATAAATGAGCAATTAAAATCCCTCTCAGGTGCCTTAACAGCAGAAGTTGTGGACAGTGAGGACCTCAGGAACTCTGCAAGTATTACCAACACTGGTAATAAATAAACAAACAAAAAAGGCAGTTTTACTCCTGGGGATTTTGTATGTATATTACTATTTTCATTAATTTTAAAAAATTACTTAGGGTTCAGAAGGACTTTTTTTTTTAAAAACACAGATCTCTCAGCCAAGATCTCACAGTAGATGTGGCCACCTGACCTGGGCTGGATGTGGCTCCTGCCAACACCACTCTCCTTTATCAGCCCAGGAGCCAAGGCTCCTTCCCTCCCCCAGCTGCAGGAGGCTTCCTAAAAATAGTCCTTTGCCAGCTTTTACTTATGCAGTTTACATGAGCCCTCTGGGGGAAGGGGAACCTTGCAGAGCACCCAAGGCACTCACAGAAAATTTACTGAGCAACCAACACCTTTCAAGTGTAAATGATCATCCAGACACTGAAACCCCTCACTTCCCTAATGAACACATTACAATTTAGCTTTATTGGTGCATATCCTTCTCAGAGACTTAATCAATGTACCACAACACAAATATGGTTACCAGAGATTTATATTTAACTATAACAATTTATTTTAATGTTTCAGCTAAAAATCAATTTATAATATACTACAGAGTAATCAGTTCAAAATCACAAAGTCTATCAATGACATCCTGCTACAAAATTACTCTTAATCACATGTAAAATTAGCCAGTAATTTCTTTCAGTTTATTTAGAACTTAGTCACATACTACAGAAAGTATTTAAAATTACTTAAGCTCAGCTTCGGTTTTAGAACTTCCTCACCTAATATGAGTTTAATCTACTTTTTAATTTTCAGCCTGCCCCTCCTGAAGTCAGGATTTTACGACCATGTTCTCTGCATGCAAGCACATGGTCTCAATAAACTTTTGAGCCTGCTGGTAAATTTATACCAAATGTCCTCCAGACATCTTTGTCAGGAGTCTCTAAAAAACAGTAACTTCAGCAATACCTGTGATTGCAGGCAAGCACCCAGACAAAAGAAATTTAAATTGAAGCCCCCAGTGAAAGAAAGGCTTTGGCGAACACAGTGGAGTTCACAGAAGAGGAAAATGAAGGGGAGAACGTGCAAGTCAGCAGCATCCAGTGCTCCCTCTCCCCGGGACTGGCAGTGATGGATCTGCAGTGTTTCAGCCCAGGGAATAATTGGGAATCGAACCTGGCGCTTTCACATTGCACCAGCAAATGTACTGGCCTCATTTCATCCTTGGAGCAGGAATTTTCTGTTGCCTTCCATCTTTCAGGGCATGGTTGCTTTTACTTCCCTTTTTAAAGCAAGCCTTTAATGAGGTTTTATAGGATCTTTTTAGGTCTTAGGTTTGATAAAAGTATTCTTCTAATTGTCATCCTGGGATCCTGAGATGTGCCTTTTCTGCAGCAATGCAGCTGAGCATGAGAGCTCTCACAAAACCCTCCCGTGCTCCAAAAGCTGCTGTGCCTGCTCACGGGGAACACCACAAACAGCAGCTCCCAAGGTCAGGCAAAAAGCTCCAGCACCCACTCACCCACCCAGGCAAGTGAACTGCAAAATCCTAAAAACATTGATCACACCTGCTCCAGGATCGTGGCTATCGGAGCACCAGGGATGCACATCATTCCAGCAGCCCTTTCCTGCTGCTGCAGCATTTTCTGTGCTTCCACAGCAGGAGCAGCAGCCAGACCTGGGGGTACCCTGCCAGGCCCCCCCAGTTCAACATTGCATCCCACATCAGCTTCCCAGCACTCCAACCACAGAATCCACCCAGGAACGACGCTCTGGCCTCACACGGGCCGTGCAAAAATGATGCAACCAATGCCACGCTCTTCCTTGTTTCCTCAAAGAGGTTATTTATAGCTTGCCCTGTATTTTGTGCCTGCAGATCTTCCTCCTGCAGGAGGGATTCCTAGGGAAGGCTGCTCCAGCCCCTGTGGAAGTCTTTTATTCCACTTATTTCTGTCTCACACTGAATTGTTTGTTCGAATCACAGCTCAGAACTACCCTCGTTCAGGGCTTTCTCTGTTTGCACAAAGGGACCTTGCAATAGCCTGGGAGGGGAGGGTGAGTGAAAATTCATTCTCAGGAACTACTCTGAGTTTTAAGAGTAGATTGGATTGATTCTCACCATTTGATAGCTACACTGTTACACCAGTACAGCAATCCAAGAGTGCTATACCATTATGTCCAATACTCCCAAGTCAAGATGTAATTTGCTCTGCTTTATATTAAGCTTATGGGAATTTTATGATAAAACTGAGCATATTTTTTATATTAATGGGTAAAACTTTAAAAAAAATACAGAAGTTCAGTACATCCAAAGTGCATGACAAACTTACAGAGTTTGCACAGTCACAATTCCTCCTCTTATTTAACTTCTCACCCTAATTCATTCAGACCAATTCATTTATGACATTTATTCCCAATTCAGACTGACCACTACCTGTCTTCACATAAACCAGAGGATTGAAGGATTACGGTGTACACAATAACCTACTATTCTACTCATTCCAATTTTCTCAAAACATGTGTTTTGAGCAATGCAATTACAGAAGTTCCACCTGCAGCAAGCTGTTACTTTTAGGGTGAATTTGTTGCACTTTCTTGACCAGAAAAAAAAGTTATAGTTTCTGCCTGGCGAAAATAAGATTAAAAATATAGAAAAACAAGGAATATCATTGCAAGATCCATGTTCAGCAAAGCCAAATCCAAGAATCTGGAGCTTTCAGCATTGATGTAGCTTTGCCAATTCTCTGACTCTCCGTGTGTATCAAACCCATCACACACGGGGCCTGTCCTTGGTAAAAGCACCCAGGGTGTGTTCAGCAGCTCTGCATGAGCTGCCCGACTTGGTGCTCACTGCACTGCTGAGATCCCCTCACTCCAGGAATAGGTGGCAGCTCTGGAAGGATGAAAGGCTGCTCAGAGCAGCACAGAATCCATGCAGTCAGAGATACTTGTGAAACCTGTTGTTAATGAATTCACTCACAGGACGAGAGTTTTATCATCTTTGCTTCAGGAGAGTTTCTATTAGCATGGATCCAAAGAATTTTTCTTAATCTTTACAATCATGAAAGAAAAACAGAATTGTGTGGTAATACTGTGGTAGTAGCTGCATTTAATAATCTTATGGAACAATGCAACATACTAATTTCTTAAATACATTATTTTGTCTATACCAACACTGATGAATAGCTCAGAATGGATTGCACATTGAGTCAGGGCTGTGAATACACACATGACATCTTATTTACTAACAAATGATCAGTTATTTGAAAAATATTGCTCATTTTAATTATGTGGAAAATTATTTATGAAGTCTGAAAACTTCACAATCAATCAATCAATCAACAAAAGTCAACCCTACACATTTCCTCGATTAGAAGTTGGTAACACACTTTTCAGGGTTGCAACTCTGTACCTGTTTTTGCAGCACTAATCCCAGGACAGCTGAGCTTTAGGCACAATGTGCAGAGCCAGTGCTGCTCACTAATTCTCATTCTATTACAAACTTGTACCTATCAACAGAGCAAGAGACCAATTCAATATTCATAGCACCTCCTCCAAAAGCCTCAGTGGACAAAACAAGTTTTTTCATACATTTATATTCACTCACACTGAATCCCCTATAACTTATGCCACAACAAAAACTTTTGAGGATGAAAAGACCAAAGTATAGTGGGAAGGAATGAGGAACCTGTTGCCATTAAAATGCAGAAATTAGTGAGAGTTTAATTAAGAGAAGGTTTTGGCTTATATTCCATCTCCTGCAGTATTGCATTGCAACACTTTCCTTTCGCCCACAAAAAAAATTCCACTGCATTTGCATTTGTAGGTTTGCAGAGAACAGAACCACAAAAAGCAAAGCAGAAGCCTGAACAGGTATCAGAAATATGTTGACTAAGAAGTCCAGACACTAATGAGGCAAACATTTGAAAGCAATTACAAAAATATGCATCTGACATTTGCTTCAAAAAGCTCAACATTATTTTCTCTTTTGGAAACAGAAATCCCTGGGATTATGCATATTTTGTTATTTAGCTGTGTGTTTAAAATCAGTTGGTGATGTGAGCATAATATTCTTTATCAAACAACACACTTTGCTATTTTTACCACTAGTAACAAAGAATCTGTTCTTCTCTTCACTGAATTATTTTTAACTCTTTTAATTAACATTATGGGTATAGGCCACCCATCAAGAAATTTGGCTGAATAATTTTGTCTGCAGAATTCAGGACTGTAGCCAAATACTTCTAGTACAGAATTATCTTCTGAAGATGCATCACTCTTAGGTTTATACAGCAGTAGTTACTTATACATTTACATTCTTTGGTAATAACAACTTTGGTTTCAAAGCTGACTAATAAAGTAAAATATTAATGGAGATAGATCCTGAACAAACTACACCCTGGACTCCACTCTGTATTCTCCTCCAGCTAACTAAAATATCAGTGTTTTTTATCTAACCCTGCCTTCATGACATTCTCCTGATGCTCTTCTAACATTCAGAATGAAAATTCTCAGTTAGAGGAGCACAGCAATTTACTGACCAAATCATCTGGGTCTCTGCTTATGATCTCAGAAAAAAATACTATTTTGAGGACAAATTTTATTTAAATTAAATGCTAACATTCAGTTACCAAAGTGCAAAACTTTGAAAAGTACTCTTGATCCAGCGCAAGCCTAACCTGAGCAAATGTTGTGCATGTGAATTTTGTCATAAACAAAGAAATAGCTGTTGTGAGAGCAAATCCATTCACACGTGAAAGCAAATATAAAACATCCATTTCCACTGAATCAGGCACCCATGAACACTAGAGTTTATCCTTAACCCTTGCAGGCATTAGCAAGTGATGCAACTAAACTAAAAGGCAAAGCCTGAGTATTTGGACACAGAACTGTGTCAAGAAATCGGGGAAGAAGCTCCAACCCAGCTTTTTCATGCTCTGCAACCAGGTCAGCCCTGCCTCCAACTGAAGGCAAATCCTCAATATTTACAACCAGGCAGGGAAAGGAAGTTGCATCTGCAGCCAAAGGCCAGAAAGGAACCGGCACATTCACAGATGTGTGAAACAGAGGAGAAATAAAAGCAGCAGATGAAGGAAGGCAATGAGTCTAGGGGGCTGGAAGTGGCAGAAGGAGTCAAAGTGGAGGCAGAAATCAGATTCCTGGAGCAAACAATTAAACCCCTTGACAATAATTCAGAATGACGCAGTGGGCATCACACAGACCTCAAAAGGCTGTGGTATGACTTCTTCAATTATTCACATTTTGGACTTGTAAAGGTCTTTCTGCCATTATGGCCTTTGTATCTTCCTTATTGGAACAGCTAATTCATCACGCTCAAGCAACCTATTGCAGGACACCTTTTGGTTTATCTTGCTTCATACTGGGATGTAATTTATTTTGAAGACAGAGGAGTTTATCTGGGGTTGAGTGTAGCTTGAAATTATGGATTTATGATTAGCTGTGACTGGAGTGGGAACATGTGCTGGATTCATAATCCACTTATTGGCTAAATTTAGGTAATCTGGTTTTCAGAGCACTTGCCAGCAGGCACATCCCTGCTATTGCCAGTCAGCAAGAGAGGGCACACATGTGGAGGAGTTTGGTACAATTCAGCGATCATATATTTAGATTTGTGTTGTTGTAGTGACTTCACTGAGTCATGCAAAGACAGGAGTTACTGTGCTCCCCATCATACACCAAATATCCCACTGGACTGCAGAAAATGCAGCCTGGGCTGTACTTCTTTAATTGAAATTTAACCTCGTTTAAAACATGATCTTCTATTCCCTCAGGCTGAAGATGAGCAGGGAAAAGACCCTAATTCAGTTATCTCTAAGCACTCTGGAATAGACTAACGTGGATTTTGTAATCAAGACCAAAAATTAGGAGTTAGATGATCTGGGTCTACTCTTTGGCTTGCCAAGGAATTCACACAGCAGTAGGCAAGCTCATCATTTTATTCCAGCAAAAGGGGACATGAATATTTTTCTTCCTCATGGGAATGTTTAACAATATAATTGTTACTGTCCGTAAGAAGCTCATGTATGCCAGGAATACAGGCCAGGGAAATTCCTGTGCTGTTGAATGTGAGTACTCAGAGGAGCTGGAGACAAGAGAAACCACTCTGTCAAAATCACATTGAATGGAAAGAAAGTAAAAGGAAAAAAAAAGGTAATAAATAATATGGATAAGAAACTAGCCTAACAGTAGTACCCCTGATAAATCAGGCACTATTCAAAAAGGTGAGACTTTGAGCAAACACACTTTACTGCATGTTCCATGAAAGGAACTTTGTCACAAAGAGAAATCAACATGGAAGAAAATCATTTAGTGCACAGATTGGAGCTCTTAACTGCTCTCTGCAAGTCTGCAAATCCAGAAATAAAACACACCATAAATCTTAATAAAAATATAAAGAATTCACAACATCAGAAATCAAAAAGCCCATGTGTCCACACGTGCTGATCCTTCAGCAGCCCCGCACAGCAGTCGGCTAATAGCTGCACTCCCTGCCTTTCTTTGATAAGTATTTTAAAAACAAACATCTTAAAAAACACTCCTCATAAAACCCTTCTGGAGGAGCCTGGCACAGTTTCAAGGTGTCAGAGAGGCTCTGCTGGTGCTGGAGTTCCAGAAACGTGACTGTGCACCTCCAGAGCCTCCTCCCTGCACCTTCTCCTTCCCCGAAATGGCAGCGCAGGAGAGGAGAGGGGCAGGAAATAGCGTGAGAATGAGCTCCCTCGTGCTGCTTCCAGCCCTTCCTGACATCGCAGGGTGTGAAATGGGCTGCAAACGCTGTCTCTCACATTATTTCCTTTTCCACCCCAGCCAAAACCAGGAAGTGCCAGTGAGGAGATTCGCAGTGAAAACGCAGCATAAAATGAAGCACAAAAATCAAACGAGTGGCCACGGCTGACTAAAGCAAAAATCCAGGGGTCTGTGGGCACAGCCCAATATTAGCAACTCTAGCAAAAGCACGAGAAGGCTCATGTAGTACCCAGGCTTTGCTCTTGATTTGCTGAACAGTTAACCCAAAGGCTCCTGCCATCACCGCAAGTTTCTTCAGGCCATGCACAGGCTTTGGGTGAGACCTGCCAGGACAGCGTGGGCACATTTCAAATCCTCATGCCACAAACAGCACATTCCTAGGGGACAGATCCTGCTTGCTCTGACAGCTCTGCTGGGTATTCGTGAGTCTTTAAAACCAGAGCTGCTCAAATGAAACCTGAGGTAGCAGTGTTGGCAACAACAGCGCTTCAAAGAGACTGCGTTTGTTTGTATTTGACAGAAGGCAGATTTGACAAACAGGCTTTGGCACATCACACTGGAAACGGCTCCTGTGTTTTTAATAATAAGTAAAATATTCTAAGTAAGATGTGATCCTGTGCCTTCAGGGACGACATATGAAGGATGGTAAATAATTTAACACCTTCAGGGATTTTCTGAATTCTAGACACTTCTGTGCTCTTCTGTTTATTATTAGCCAAGAGCAGGGTCACACGGCAGCTTCATACAAACACTCTCTGAACATCCCTGTGAAATTTGGTCTCCTCACAGATAAAGCTCCCTCCTCACTGCTGAAACACAGAGACAAAGCGGTGACAACGTCATAGACCGTGCTGTTCTAAATGCAGAACTGAAACTGATTTCTTAGTGAGGCCAGTTAAGAAAAGGGAAACAAGCCTTCTTTCCTTTCTCTGCCTCTCAAGACTGTAAAATATGCCTGGGCAGGAAGTACAGTAAAGCTCATGACGAGCAGAGGCAGCTACTCTTTCAAAATGAACAGGGTTCCTCTGAAGTGACATTTTCATTTAGCCAGTGAGCTTGAGGACACAGGGCAGGATATGAGAAGGGCTCTCCAGCAGATGAGGTTACTGGCCAGGCCTCCCAGCTTCACACCTCCACAGATCACAACTGCAGGGAAATGGGAAGCCAGGACAGTACCTGCGGCTTTTGGAAAAGTCATCTTTTCTCAGCCAACACAACCAGAGACGGGGTGGAGCAACAATGAGAGTGTGTATTAATGTCAGTTCTTATGAGAAGGCACTGAAAACTGAAGAGATTCAGCAGGCAGCATTGTACATTTACAGTTACTGCTCCAGAATAGGTGAAAAATATAATTTCCAGACTTCAAACCCTTACATTGGAATTAGCGAGATAAAACATTGAGACTGACATTTGTTCCCACTTTCTTGGGAATGAACACACAGCAAAAAGTGGCTTTTCCCTCATGCTCTGTCCATCCAGGAGAACTCCTGACCCATCAGCAAATTCCTGTCTTTCCTCAGCACAAACTCTGCAGCAGTTTAAGCTGCCATCTCTCCAGCAACTGTCTTTTCCAGGTTCTCCATCCCTGAATCCTGGAAAACCCTTCCTTCTCCTGGACTACAGGTAAGCTGTCTACATGGAGAATCAGCTTTTATCCATGGAAAGCAGAATTGCTGAAGACAGGCAAAACTGATTTTTAAACATTCAGCAGAATCTCTTCACAAAGCTTCCTATATAAAACTGTGTCACAACAGTGACAAAACCTCCTTTTAAAAAAATTCAGAATGTTAAATAAGCCCATACCAAGACAAACTTTATACTAAGCAATTCACCCTTCAAAAAATGACAGTTGAAAAGAATTAAATTTTTTTACAAACAACTCTAAAAAGTTAATTTTTGTGAACAAGAAACATTGTTTAAAATTTTAAGGCAATTCACTGAGCAAAGAATACATTAATATTTAAGAATTTATTCAACTTTCAAGAGCAAGAAAGGATTTTTTGAAGCCAGATTGATCCTGAAAGAGAAAAGCCACTTTTCCATTTCCCATTTCCAGCATAACTTTCTTGTTTTAAATGGGGACTTCAAAAAGGGAAAAGTGTTCAGAACCCAAAGCTCCTCTCTGAAAGAACTGAACCCAGAGTTTGGTCAATATTCTCTTCTATTAGCACTAACAACAGTAACTTGCACAATCATATTAAAACAACCCTCTTTTCATAAATCTCACATACATTTTATATTTTGCTTTTGCCACATTTTTGTTAGTGTGTGTGTGTTCACAATTTAATTTAAAGGTATCAATCACGTCAGATTTTACAGGAAGCAATTTTTGTTAGGTCCCTTGGAAATTTAATGTGATAAAAACAAGCTCAGCATTTCAAAGTGACATTAACCTCCAAGCAAATATTTTGCCATTAAGAAACTCCTACTGTGCATATTCTGTTATTAAAAACAACACCACTACATGGTCAAAAATGCCAGAAAGGACAAGAACTATCAAATTCAAAAATCAGAAAGCACCTTCTGAAAGACTGTAGTGTCATATACATTACTATCATATTGAATAAATATTAGAATTATGAAATATTTTTAGAAGAAGACAGCAATTTTTTATTTTATTTTCTTTGGGGGAAAAAAAAATCTAATGGTTCAGCAATGTTCAAAGTTTATTTTTGGCTCAACAACCCATGATGTAGAATTAAGTGTTCCACTAGATGGAGCAGGATGGTAAAGCCATCATGAGGGCCACCTCCCCTGCTGATCCATGGAAAAGTCAATGTCCAGGGATGATAAGAATTTCAGCTTTCTTCTGTGCATTCAGGGCAGAAAAAGAGCAACACAAAACCCTCTTAGTGCCCAACAATTTTCTTCTTCCCAGCACAGAAGCTGACTATTAACAAACACTAACCAGAAACAAACCCAGCTTTTCCTCATTTCTATCAACTTTACACTAGAAACTAAATGCTTGCCTGAAAGTGAAAATCTTAGTACTTTTTTGTTTTGTAGCAACTGAACCTGCAAAAAGCTCCATGCCAAATGATCAAACATTAGTCACCTAATGCAAAAGACATCATTACACATCAAACAAATTCACTCTGGAAACAATGGCAAAACTTCAAAGAGGCTCCTGCAGACCTGGAGCTGTGCAAGGCATAGTAAAATTATCTCTCTTGTCTCTTTTCAAACAGAGCTAATTGTTGATTTACCTTTAAGTCTATCTAAACAAACAAACAAAAGAAGAACCTTAAAGAACATCTGATGAAATAAAATCTGTAAGAGATGCAGTATTAGACAAACTGCAGCTGCCATCATCGTGTGAAACGAGAAACCTTCATTTTCTTGACCATGAAACCCTATGCCAGCTTCTCCAAAAGAAGTAGAGAGAAACTAACAAAGAACAGTTTTAACCATTAATATTTCAAATTTAAGTCCTGCAGTTCTTGAGTATGCACAACAAAAGTACCAGGAATGGCCACAATTAACTCAAGCACCTTGCCATAAAAAATCCTGAACCCCAGTATATTGCTGGATGTGATAAATAACTGCAAACATGCAGCAGTCTCTCAGGACAATACTGATTATCCCAGCAGTATAAATACCAGAAGAGAATGACTCTTTCTCAGGTATGTGCATGAAGGCACACAAGCACAACTCTGGTGACTGATCACAGGCTGCTTCCCATGATTGTCACTCCCATCTCTTTGTCTGCAGTTAAATAAACTGCACTAGAAACCAAAGTGACAAACGGGTTTATTTCCCATCAACATTCTCTTCAACTTCATGAAACTTGCTGCAGCACCTGAAGCAGCACCTGACATCTAGAAAGGATGGGCCAAGTGAAAGAGCTGGGAAATTTGGCCTTGGAGACAATAAAACTGTCCCCTCATTAGAGGGACAGCCTTTTGAAAGACCTTCTGAATGCACCTGCAAGGTTTTCAGTGTAGATATTGTCACACTGAACACCAGTTTGTGCCACCTCTCTGAACAGCTGATTACCAAGACTTCATTATGCACCACACATTCCTTTTGCAGGGGTAAGGGAAAGCAAGGCTCAGGCCACCAAAGCAGTGTCACTCCCCAGTCACAAAGCCACGAGCAATGGAGCAATACTCACTACTGTGCACAGTCAATCAGCTGGTACTCGTTGGATCTCTCGTAGCAGGCTTTCACACCTTCATCCTGCCACAGTGTTTTTGTGTGTTCATAAAACTCCTGAAATGGGAAAACAGCATCAGGGAAATGGATTAGAGATGAAGACAATCAGCAAATAGTAACATATTTCATTTTGCAATGAGCAGGAAATGGAGCAGATTTAACAAAGACCTTTAACCATGCTTTAGAAACTCACTACAAGTTCAGTTGGCTTTCTGAGTTTGACTTCATCCCTTTGTAACACTTAAAAAACTGCTTCTCAATCCCTGATTGAATCCAACCATCCACCATGTAAGAAGGGTTAATGTTTCATTAATGACAATTTTGTTGTTCGTCAATGCTATTAGGTAACATTTGTTCTCGAACTCATGGTGTCACTGTATTTTACATTTATGTGGCTGTCAGGATTTTTTTTTTCTTCAATGAAACACCACTTCTCTACAACTCCTACATGAGTGGTAATGATAATTAAGTTTATATGACTTTCCAAGTTGGTGAGGATCTGCAGGGACTATACAGACATCTGTATCTTACTTAACTCTGTACACTTGCGTAAATTTATTCTTTTACAGTGTAAAAAGACATTGAACTGCAGAAGAAAAACAGTGATACAAGGCTAGATCATGTTTTGTCTCAGACTTAAAAACTGCAAGGCAAGATATGAAAGCAGCCAAAACTGCAACGCTTCAGTTTTGTTGAACCTGTAACACAAGTTTACAACACAAGCAAAAGCTCTTTCATTTTGCATATGAAAGATGCACTTTGGCTCCAACAGATAGTGTTCAACATGGGACTGAACTCCTGGCCATCAGTCTAAGAACTCTGAATAGACTTAGAAAGAGCAGCAGCAGCCTGGTGACTGAAATCCACACAGACACCACTGTGGGCATTCCCCTTATCAACAGCCATGGGTGCTCCCTGGCTATCTCTTAGAGCTTTGAAGGGTTTGGGGTAAAATACTTTCATTCTGATTTTAAGTGGCAAATAATTTTTTTTTAATCCAGACCAGCACAAGACCTTTAAAATAGTTCTTGTATATATTCTGCATCTCCCCACCCTTTTTCTTTACAGCAGAATTGTTTTAAAGAAGATGAACATGTTATTTTAGCTGCTTCAAGGTTCCTCCATCTCTTGGGATATCAGTCTCTCACATTCCTTTACTACCAGTGTAGTACAAAGAAAGGGGACACATTCCAAAGTTTCATTTTGAAAACAATTTAAAAAGAAATTCACATTCCTACCAGAATCTTAACTAATACCTGAACAGTAAATCCTTTAAATTGCATCTTAAAGAGGCATTAAAGGCATCTTACAGTAAATTTAGTGATGCTGATTTTCAGAGCACCCTCTTCTTGGCAGGTATAAGATGCATATGTGATTGTGTGAACACACAATTGTGAATACCAATGATGGAGGCGGCCCACCAGATGCAAATTTGATTGTCCTTTTATTGCTGTTAAGTATACACTAGTGGCACATACACAAAAACAGGAGTAAACACAAAATACACATCTAAATTTTGTTCTGATATCTTTGAAAGAGATTATGATGTTTATATATGGTATTAGATGTCAGTTTGTTCCCTGCTTTTATGAACTGTTAATGAACAAGACCAGGTAAACTGCTTTCAGAAGTAGCTAAGAAGATTTTACTAGATTTTTAGCATTTGCAGATTGCATGACCATTTGCTTTTGCTATTAAAGGAAATAGAAGATGAATCAAAATCTTAATTCCAGTCCTCAGTTTTCTGTCTCCCACTGCTGGAATTATGCTCATTGGATATTTTAATTTTGAAGATTTCCAATTTCTTAGCAGTTGGGGGACTCTCAGTCACCTTCAACTATATCAGAGCAGAGTGAGGAAAATCCTTCTAAAGCAAAAAAAGAGAAGGAAGAGAAAGTAAAGGAGAGAGGGGGAATTATCTGCAACCTCACTGTATCTGAACCAAAGCCATTTTAGGGAATGTTTCTATATTTGTTTTTAGAAGTAACAGTTGCTCAATACAGAACATCATATGGCTCGCTCAACTTATTACTACAGAGCTGGGAAATTGAAAAATGGAATTGTACAAGATTTTTTTTCTGAAACAGCAGCCGATTCAAATGGACCAGGCAAAGGTAAGTTTACAGAAAATGCAGTAAAACATTCTTCATCACCTAAAAAAGGTAGATATAAAGTGAAAAGAAGTCTGTGCTTTAATTAAGAACGTCACAGCACAGTAAAACTCTGCCACAAAAATTTTTCCTCATTATTGTTTCTCACTACAATTACGACACTTGGGAGGAGAGCTGATACAAAGCAATTGTTTCAAAAACCTTTTAAACTCCATAATGCCTTACATTTGGAGTAGTTTTTGCCATCAGATCTTAAAAAGGGATGAAAATAAAACCAGTTCCTGGCCCTAGCATAAACACACTGATAATAGAAAGCCCAGGGTTTCATTTACCAGAACAGTTACAAATTGTTTAGGAGAGTCCTCCCTGGGTTCTTCTAAGAAAATATGTGAATTACAATAATGGGATGAAGATCAGTGGTGGTGCCTTGTTAGGCCAAATTAGCAGTAAAATATTTAAAACTGCCTTCATGCCTGTCCTGCTAATCTGAACTATAACCAGCAATACTTAAGCAATCTTCTCAGTATGGTTATTAATTGTCCATGTGGGATGGAAAAAGAATTTAATTCCACATTCTTTGAACTTTTTATTGGGGTTTCAAAATCAGGATCTACAACAACTAAAGAGTAATAGGTTATTATACTAAGACACAGTGGGGCTTCTTTGGGATGGGTTTTTGCTGCTACTTTTGATCTCTTTTTTGGTGTTTGTTTGTATTAACCGTATTTTAAAAACTGAACTACACGACTTGAGATGAAGTCATGTAGTTCAAATATGAAGGCCTTCCACTGACAGACAACCTTTTGTCTTTAGGCCACATCAAATACATCTTCACACGTGCTGGGACTGATGCTGAGCCACCTCACCCAGCTGTGAAGCAGGAAGGAGCTCACCCAGGCAAAGTCAGAATCAGGCGTGCAGAGTTCATCTCCTGCTTTATTAGAAGCCTCCTCACTGCAGTGACTGATTCTGGAATTAAGACATAGTAGCTGCTTGCAAAAACCCCAGATTCTCCCTCCTCCCCAGTACACCTACACTAACCACAGCTCTGAAATAATATTTAAGAAAAAGAATAACACAAGAAATCCTCAGCATCCCATTTGAGTCATGGAATGTAGCCTGGGGCTACTCTCAGGGAAGGCAAGTAAAACCACAAGATTTGTTATGTATTTAGGTAAAACAGGGGCTTCAGAGGCCACTAGAAAAATCAAGTTAGCAACAGGGTTGGGGTTTTTTAAAGTTAAATAGGTATAATTTGTATGAAAGCTCTAAAAATAATGAGTAAGGAAACAAATTAACCAAAAGTAGCAGGAAAATTTCCTGAAAAGAAATAGCCAGAAAACTAGTCCTTACATGTCTGGTTCTGGTTTCCACAACACTGATTCATTTGCTGGCACATTCTAATATAACAGACTCTACAGCAGCATCAACACAGGTTTTTCTTGCACTAGAAAATGGAACTCCTAACAAAACAGCTAAAATAAACAAATAATACTAAAAAACAATTTGGTTTGAGATGATACTCCACAACAAACAGGACTTGAATGTTAGATTCCAAATGATCCTTAGTATTTGCAGTGTATGATCATATTATCCATTCCTGCCCTATGCACACTTAAAACGGAAAAAAAAATTAATTCGAATTATGTAATTTTCCATTAAAAAAATAAAATGCTGCAGTGTCACAATACACACCCAAGATCCTGTTTAAAGTACAGCTGAAGCTGTGTAAAGCAACAAAAGTCAACAGAAGTGGTGACAGGATGGAACCACCAGGGAAGGTGAGGAGTGAATTCCTCCTAAGCTTTGTGTCAGGACTGGAGCATTTATTCACCACCAGACCAGACTTTACACGCCCCAAAGCATTAACACAACCCTAAAGAGGGAGAAATCCTTGAGGAGAGCACTCAGGGAAAGGAATGTCAATGTAACACAGATCTGAAGAGAACAAACAGGGCCTGACTGAATCTGCTCAGGCTGGGCAGGGGCATAGCTGGAATTCCGGGCACAATCCCCAAGAACAGGCTCCACTTCTGGGAAACCATAAAAAACCCTGAGAAAATCCTCTGCCTGGGTAAACCTCCTCTGGTCTTACTTAGATAACTGAAGGATCAACGACCACAACTTGCTGCTGATGAGGAAACCTCATGTCTCATGAGACCATAACACCACAGTGGTTAGAAAGCCACGTTTATGTGAAATGTAATTCATTATTCATGTTTTATTTATGAGGTGACACTTTCTCCACCTGCTGAAAGCTTCCCAATACAATGAGTCAACAGGCAACATTTGTAAATCACTTGTATTCACTTACAGGAATCTCTGCAGACCTCTAGAGAAAAAAAAACCCATCAGTGGAAATGTGGAAGGGATGCTTGGAAAACGGTTCTTTGTTCCAGAAAGATCTTGCTGACACAATTCTGGATTAGAAGAGGAGCAATGCAGAGTCTAATCAAGTTTAAAACCTACTTATATTGGAATATTTCAGCAAGTTGAATAAATGGCAGCAGGTAAACAGTGGTTTTGCTTAAACTACAAAAAGTGTTAAAGAACTTGGGGGTTGAGCACTTTGGTTGTTAAAAAAAAATAATCCTCAAGAGACAAACTCCAGGCCTGGGAAAAAATAAAGGAACCAAGATCTGCTTTTGAGAAGCATTCTAAAAGGATAAAATATTAGTAGAAAATTGAATAATATAACTGGACATACTGTCTACAAGGCTTTGTTCCCTCTAGATATATAAATACTCAAGAGACTTTAAAAAAATGTTTATGAAGCAATGTTTTATAGGCATTAGGATGTTGGCAGGGGAAAACATTGGCAAAGTCCTTGCCACTGTGAGACCAAATTCACAGGAAAGTTAGCATGGACATGCAACATTACCTTTTCTTTGTAAAATATAATATAGGGTGGATCCTTCAACAGAACAGTTTATTTACTAATTCCAGCAAAAGTTAATGCCATTGAAAAAAACCTTACCTCCTAAAAGGTGTGTACAATCATTACACAATGTTGTGGTTAAAACTGGGATTCAATTCCTGGGCAAAGTTCACTGTCCCATGGAGCTGCACATTTCATAATAAGAGTTTTAAATAGGTCACCGACTTACAAACCCAATGATTAAAGGTCAACCCAAACTTCTAACTGTAAACTGTCTCCTGGAGGACATTTGCTTCCCAACGTGTCCAGCTTTTAAAAGCAGCACTGACCATTGGTTTCAAACCTTTTTACAGACCTGCTCTGCCAGGGGGGAGCACAACTTTCCTCTCCTGGGAGCCAGGCAGTTCTGCTGCATTCCAACAGCCAGGCATTGCAACCAGGCAAGGTCACAGGATGGCAGGGGCAGCACAGAGCATTCCAAGGCAAACTGCACCAGTTGATTTTCTCCTTCCAGGACAGGTAAGTACCCACCAAACTGATTTATTTCTCACTGCTCGTGGCTGAAATCAAGTGATCACTCCTGACTCAGGTAAGGCTGCCCAGAGAAGGGAACTCACGGTATCTTTTCATTCTCCCCAGGTTTGGGCAGGGATACCAGAACATGTTAAATTTGTCAAATCAGACAGTTTAATTAGCCACTTACTTGGATAGGGAAACATCTGCATTCCTAATGGTGTGAACAAGTGTTAATTATTGCTTGCTATTTTAGGGCAAATATGCTGATGATATCACAAAGGAAACGCATACCTACAAATAGTTGAAGATATTCTCCAGTTACTGGCATGTGTCCAGAGCTGAATACAAAACTCTTTGGGAGAGGCCAGTGCACTCAGCACTTCCCATAACTGAGTCAGAAATATTTTCAGCAAGGATTTAGTCTCATTATCAATAGTTTTTCATGCTTGAAAAAGAAGAGTGATGCTGAAATAGTCTGTGTTTCTGCTTGGTAACTTCTAGTCATACAAATTAAACTGGATGTGGCTTGCAAGGACTGGCCAATGGGAAGGGAATTCTATTTAAGAAACTTCTGTTGAGTTTGAACTCACATTATTCCCCTTTGTTAAGAGTTTCAAAACACCACAGCATTTGAGAAATGTGCCAACATACAAATCCATAAGCTCCAATGTGCCTTTGGTTAGAAGTCCTCACTAACATAATATCAAACCATTTCTCTTTTATTTCTGCTTTCATAAGAAGTTTAACCACCACAGAAACTTCATCTGTTGATACCAGAACACAGCTTCTCATGTTAATTAGGGAGAAACATTCACTTGGGGTGAGAGCATCAAGCCTGCTCCCTATATCATCAAGATTCCTCTGCAATTTAAACCAAATAATCAGAGTTCCTCTGCTTCTTCCAAGTGTGTCATACATAGAAAGGGGCAATTCATTAATGGCTCAAACTTCCTGATAGCATAAAAGACACAAAAATCTTCTACCCCATTCCAGCTCTCTTAGGGTAGTTTAGAGTGGTGACAGAGGCAGTTCAACCATCAGCTATTTTTGGAGACTTCAGTCTAAGAAGGAAAGTTTAATAAAACTCTGAGAAATTTCCTTTGAGCCTTAAATCAGGGCTTGGAAAACGGTTTTTAAACTACATCATTTAGCTGCTTTTTGTTTAATGAATATAGAGTAAGCTTGAACAGCCAAATCAAATGACCTTATTACCTTACCTGGTGCCAAGAACACACACCTGGGACCACACTAAACTCTGCTGCCTCCTTTCAGGTTGGAAACAAAAAGCTTCTTTTTTGCCAGAAACTTCCACCAACAGAAAAGGGTGTAAAATAAAACAGTTCTCCTCACTCTAAAGCCACATGAGTCCCAAGGACAGCTCACTGCCCCTCTTACAACCCTTCTGAAGAAGGAGCATCTGTACTCGTAGAAGTGCTCACAGGCTCACAATAAAGTCTAAATGAAAAAATGAAGCTGAAGTATCTTATAATAAATTAAGTCAAAGTTCTGTTTGATTGCTGGGATTTCTTTTTAAGAGTAAAAAGACACCCTGTTTCCTGGGAGCTTAATAAAAACCTTAAATTTTACTGGAACACTGAAGAAATGTTATGTACTCTCCAAAGACCAGCTGAAAACCCTGACAAGTCAGCTGGGCACAACAGGGCCGTGGCTGGACCCACTGTAATACCAGGGAGGCTCTCAGGTATTATTTTATTTCATCTATGCATACTCCAATATTTTGTGATAGTCTCTTACTGTGATTAAAACCAGAAAATACTTAAGAATTTCTATATTAAATTATGCCTATTTCCTGTTTAATTCAGCTGACAGCTCTTCTATTTCAACATAAATTGAATTAATCTGTCCTTGTTCTTTAAGACTGTTCTGAGGAAAACAAAGAAGATGTATCAAGAGAAATTAAGTCACGTGAACTTCTTAACCTGTAAATATGGTGTGGTATGGTAGGAATTTATTGGATAAAAATACAAGTTCAGAATAAAGCATTAGCATTTACTTCAAATGCTAATCAAATAAATTAATAATAAAGTGAAATACAGAGTGAGGGTTTTTTGTACTACAAAAGCAACTGGACTACAGAAAAGACATGTATATTATGCCCATTGTCTCAAGTCCTGGGCTGCAGATTCTCCAATTTAAGGAAATTCTTTGTGGGATTTCAACAGAATTATGTGAACACCTCAGTGAAAGCACTACAGAATTCAAAGGTCTGAAATTAAAAAAAAAAATCACTTCCAAGAAATACTTTAGCACTAACAAAATTTGCTAGATATTGCTAGTCACACATAAAACATTCCTATCAGGCATTTATCCATGTAGAAAAAAATCACAGATTTCAGGAGATTGATTTGCAAATCATTAGTAGTTTCGTGTTACAATTATGAGAAACAGAAATGAAATCAAGTGGCTGCCTGCCTCACAGACCCTGTACTAAAAGAAGGGTTCAAAAGAACTCTTTAATCAATCTGTATTCAAGAATTTGTTCTGCTATTAAAGGATAGGAAAACCAGCTTTACATAAGTTCCTGTTAAAGCCTGATCAAGTAAACTCAATTGGATTATCTGGAAGCCCATTTAGACAGAGCTGCTCTGTGTAGATAAGATAATAGAGATTTTAAAAAGAGTAAGTAAGGATTATTTCAGAGGATCTAGCACCACATCACTGATACTGTCTGTAAGACTTCCCACTCCTTTCTCTGAGCAACCTTAACATTCTTGAGGCAAAAATACTTTACATATTCACATTTTCTACTGGTATTGCACCTCAAGATGCATCTCGAAGATATGTACTTATCATTCTTTTACACATAATAAGATAGAGGGCACTAAAAAAAGGTAAAGAGGACATTGAGGTATCTTGCTTAAAATCATAAAGAGAATCTGGACAAGAAAAAGCTGGAGTCCCAAATTTTCTGTCTGTGGTAAGTATCTAAATTGCACACAATATTGTCCAGATACCCAAGAAATCAGGCTCTGTCTCCCACCTTTCCCAGCTTCCCATGAGTATCCTCACCAAAGAAAATGTTTAGTCTGCTTTCACACCCCAAAATCTGTGACATTTGAGATATCCCCATGGGACATGTCCCCCAGTGCAGTGAATGTGTTTGTCATTCCCTTATAAAGCCAGTGATGCTGTCAAACCAGAACAGCTCTCTTCTTCTCCCATGATGTATTTAGACAGGAATAATAACATATCTATCATTATACCCATCAGGGTGGTTATCTACAGGGACACATAATTTTGTTCTGTTGCCTACATAATTAAGGAACACTTTTGGCAGCAAAGAGATCCCAGCTCACATCTTTTCTACTGAGACTCTATTACCTCATTGCCTTCTTGAAGATTTTGGTGTCAAAACCACTTCAGGGACTCCAAAGCCCCGTCCTGACCCTGCTGCAGGTTAAGGGATCTCACTGTGCACCACCCTCCTTTGTACCACACTGCCCATGGGCCAGGTTGTAAATTAGCCCTCAAAACTGATCCCTGTTAAAAATAATCTCCCCAAAATAGCAGAGAGAAGGAGTAAGGGTTACCAGGGTTATTTTTAACCTGGGCTGGTTCAATGGTCTGATTTACACCGGGGACCCAGCTGAGGTTTTTTTGGCCCAGTGCGGGTGGCACATCCCAGAGTGCAGCGCAAGGAAGGGTTGGCTGTGGGCACAGGGGATGCTGAGCTGCCTTTGAGGCTGAAGCCAGAGTGTGGTAAAGCTCAAGGACACCACTCAGAAACCATAATAAAACCATTCAGCAGCAGTGGTAGTGGGAGATTCAAAATAACTACAATGGAGCAGTGTAATAAAACTTAAACTGGAACCAAGAGACCTGCAGACAACATCAGCATCTCTTCTAAACATCCTCAACCTAGAGAGCCATAGCCTGGAGTCATTCCTCTGATATTTTGCCTTTCAATAGCTAATTCTGTGATTCTGCTGCTTTCTGAATACTATTTTTCTGAATTTAGTATGTTATTTTTAAGAGACATCTTCCTCAGCTGAGTCCAGATCAATTAAAAATAGGCAGATGTAAATCCTGCTCAGCTATTTTGAATATTTCATTAAAACCAGAGAATTATAAATGGACTGTGACCCAAAGTAAATAGGTTTTATTTGGTAGCTTGGTTCAATTTGGCTGATCATGGAGTGTGAAATGTTGATAAAACAGGAACATTTCCTTCCCTCTCTAAAAGTAAGAGCAAAAAGAAAGGGATGAGAAGAAGGCCACTGTTACTGGGGATGGAGAAAATATCCTAACCACTGTCTGGTATGCAGAACATGAATAAAAATATCACTTTTATAACCCAGCTAACCCAACATCACCTGACATTTGAGACAGATATACAGCTAGTTTGAATTATGGAAGCTACTTATGAGGTTGATTTTTGACACTGAAAACACACACATTCAGTTGTGTTAAGCTAAATGCATCAAAGGACAATAATGATGGAAATGCCATTTGGAAGCCTCAACTATAGAGCTGATCTACTAAAAATGGCAATATTTTAAAACACCAGTATGATCATGTGGACAGAATTCCCTTCAGTCAGTACTGTTTTTCCTTTCTCCATATGTTACTACTTGAATTCAAGAAATCTAATTTCTTAATACCAACTGTGCTGAATTAATAGATCTCCAACATACTAAATTTTCAGCTTTAAAGAGGATGTTTAACCTAGCATTACACTGTACTGACATTATTTTTAACTCAAGCTGTTGTTTTTTTAATTCAAAACAATATGGTCTACACAAATGACACACATTTCCTGTAAGTCAAAAACTGCAAAGCAAACAGATGGAGACCCAGACTAAGAAAAGAATTGGAATATCAGAATACAAAAGTTGCTCTTTGAATCCTAATTTACACGCAGAGCCAGATCCCAATATTAGCATCACACTGTAAATCCTATATTTTTCCTGACTTTCTTCTGCCTTTCACATTATACTGAACCTTCATATTAGAAAACCTGAATTCTAGCTCCACCTGTTCCACAGGGAATTATAAACACAGATTTTGGCCTCTACTTTAAAAATCATTTCAACTACTCCTTCAGGAAGATGATCTTGCATAGCTGAAGAAGAAATTCCACAATCCTTGTGCTGACCTCTGTATGTCATTGCATTCTCTTCAGGAGAGCTACCTAAATGAAAGTTTATGAAAAGAAGAATGGGCATTTAAAGGGGAGCAGATCAGCCCTGTATTTATGAGAGTACAGTCCTAAATACTTGCAGCCCTTGGTACATGAGTGCTCCTCCTCCCTACCCTCATGTTCTTGCTGAGGCAGAGAAGAGTAACAAATACTGCACTGAGGAAAGTATGGCCTCAAAACAGCTGAATTGTGATTCACCTTGAAGAAAACAGAAGAGGCAGAAATGAAGTTCTACAGCTCAAACCAGACAGCATTACACAGGGCGGACATTCCCCATCTATAATCTATATAGGAAAAGGTTTAGCTGTCAGTTTATGAAATTCTTCCCCCCGTGTACTGCAGGAGGAAGAAGATGATAGAGATTTCCTTAGATTTAAAGCATAACTAGCATAAGGCTGTCCTTTCTGCTTCCATAAAATTATTTTTTCTTCAAAGTACTTTTAATTAATCTGTAACAAAATGACAATTCTTTTTACAGCAGTACTCAAGGACTGTGATTTCTGACACTATGCACTGAGAGCTGGCATCTAGGGACGCTCCAGATCTTAACTTGATTTAAATAATGCAATTAAAATGCAGGTTCAGTTTTCCAGGTACCAAAGGACTACAACCTACATTCAGACAAACTCAGAAATCAGAGGCACATTAACTTATATAATCACCAAGGGCAGAGAGAGCCAACAATAGTCCTTCAACATCTGTGGCTAATGCATATCCAGTTTAAAATCTCAACCCTACAAACATTTACATATGAAACAGTTAATCATGCCAATGAAGTAAGCCACCACTCAGTTATGCACACGCCTAAACCTCTGTAGACTCAGGGCTTAAAAATTTAAGACAATACCTTTGCTCAGAGAAGAAAAACTAGTTTTATTGGAGCACTGTTATTCCTGAAGTTGTGTGTCATTCAACACCTCAAAGACTCTTCACTGAACTTGGAATTATTTATGGACATTGTAATACACACAATTACACCTTGCTTTCAGTGAAAAAAAGGGAAAAATTAAATCACTGCACTCCTATTGAATAGAAGCAAAAAAACAACTTCTGAGACCGAAGAGACAAGGAAAATCCAGTATTTCAGTATGAGGTAGGTCACAGGAACTTGTTGCAGCATTGTTACAAATCACAACCTGAACTAGCACAAACAATGGCATTGGGAGAGCTGTGGGCACACAGCCAGGGCAGGAACACAGAGGGTGGAGCAAGGAACCACTGTCTTCTCTCTCAAATATTCCCCTGAAACTACCTTCAAAGCATGAATTTTTCCGTGCCCCCAGCAAAGAGATCATCCATGAAGGGATCAAGTATTTCTGTGAGCAACACTGACACATGTCTAAGTTAAAGAGGTGCCAAGTTAAAAATCAAAAAATCTCTAATTTAAGATGCTTTAAGACAAAATGACAATTACATTTTACGTGCTAGAGAGAATCATACATCCCCTCTCCACCAACCTGTCTGTGCCTGCTCAACACTGGAAATTATTTGAATATTACAGTGCAGTATTTCCAATTAATTGCTAATCTCTGACTTCTGCCTTGTACACAAAGCCTGTGGATTGGTTTGGTTGGTTATTTTTCTTTTGATAAAGATTGACCAAAGCAGAGAAATTCCTAGAAGCAGCAACATTTGGAAAAGGTAACTGTTGCTGGTCTCACAGTACAATAATGTTTACAAATCAAGGATTACAAACTGAATTAAGAATTGCTGTAGTGCAAACTGTCCCACATCTTACTACTATCTGCACTTGCACTTTCATTTCAAGCATTTGAGACTGCTAGACACAAAATTCTGGTGTAAATGGATCATGATTTTTGATACGACATCATATTTCCTCCCCTCAGTCCCCTGGAACAGTGCACAGAGAGAGAAATGCAAGTTTTGAAACACTCTTGCATTACTGCAAGTAAAAGGTACTTCATGGCAATTAACAGAAATATCTTCTTAGTGTTTAAGTGTTCAGTGTTGGCAAACTGTGTTTTCATGGGCTTCTGCTACAAGTCTGGTTGAGATACAGGAGAAATTAATCACTGTGAGTGGGCACAAAGTTGTATCATCAACTAAATAATTATCCTTTGTGCATTTACTCTGGGACTGCTGGCACCTCAAATGATTAACCAGGACTGGGAGGGCTGGGGCAAGGATGTGTGTGTGGAGCCTCTGCAGAGAGCCTGGCTGACACAGAGCCTGAATCAGCAAGAAAACTCCACTGTTCTTCCAGAAGAGAGAAATCAGCATCATTAAACACCAGCTAATCATCAACAGAGTGCTGTGTATATATCCACTCCTTTTGGGCAGGGCAATTCCCAACAATATCCAAACTTCAGGCCCAGCACTGTGCATTTTGACTCTGTGGCTGATTATTCCACCAGAGCACAAAAAGCAGACAAGGGTCTCCATGTTCCTGAAGGATCAGCTGGAATATTCTGGCTGTCTTGCTGTAAACTCGATTAGCACTCACCAAAGGCACCTACTGCAGCAATTCCCAGAGAGCAGCTCCCTGTTCTGGGGAAATGTTTACTACAGGGCACTGAAATATAATCATCTGCAGAGAGGCATGGCTGCAGCCACTGTGAATTACTCACCGGAGGGAAATCGAAGTCTATCTGGTTTGCTAAATTTAAGATGTAGTCGATTCGAAACTGGTTCTCTGGATTGGCTAGTTCCACTGGAGGTGCCAAATTGCCCATTGCTGTCACTATTGTCTGCAAAGAAACACAAGGAAAATATTGCAGAGAGTGTCTAAATAGCCACCTGGAATAGCTAAAAACAACAGCTCATAGGTTTACCTCTATAGCTTCTTTTATATTGTTTTTAATATCCTGAATTTTCATTTTCTTCTCCCTGTAATAAAAAAGATACATCATTAAATTTATAAGCCACAAAAGCAGAATACCTTTTTAAATCATTAATTTAAAAAATATTCTATCAAAGCTGTGTTGTCTAAAGTGCTTTCAGTCACTGAAGACTTTTGTAGATAGACACATTTAAATATCTCAAAACCTTTCTACTTAAGCAGTAACATCTATTTGCATCTATTTTAAGCAATTACATCTATTTGCATCCAAAAATCAGTGTCTAATTATGCTTTAATAAAAACTTACTACAGCCTTAGACTGGGACTAAGACATTCTGCAGAATCAAACAGATTTTGATTCATTTGAATGCACAATACTAAACATACGTGGAAGTTCTTTAGGAAAGTATACACTGGAAACAAACAGAAAGAAAAAAAGGGTGAGTTACTAAAAGCAGAAACAAATGAAAGGAGACCAAAGAACCTCAAAGCACAGAAAAATTAAAGCACAGAAATGATGCCTTAGCAGAATAAGCCAGAGCAGAGCACTCAACCTGACACGAGACATTCAAACAGTCTGGATGTGAAACATGAACAGTAAAGGGTTAATCCCAGAATATAAAATTACCTCCTGACTACAAGCAGAGGAGTAGGCTAGAAAACCACTCAGAATGAGCATCATCATTTGGGATAAACTGCAGTCACATTAAGGAGTCCAACAGGCTGGAGCAGGACAGTGCAATAAATTGCCTCTGCTCCTATGGACTGCCTTTTGTGTCAAATCTGACACCAGTTAATCTCAATGCTAAACAGTGCAATCAAATGAAATGCATGATCAAACATTTGGTATAAACAGGAATTAGCACCCTAAAAGTACTACTAGCACTGAGCCTATAAACTGTAACTTAATTGCACTATGATAAAATTTTTCACATTATTAATTTCTCCCTGTACACAGCATAAAATCACTACTTTGAGGTAAACCAAGTTAGCCACGTAATTACTAAAAAAAGCCAGCTAAACTGACTAAGTGACCTTTTAATCTTCATTGAACTGCTTTTACAGGACTCACTCTCTGATTATGGAATATTTATATCAACATTTAAATTTTTTTTCATTTTGAAAACTAAAATTTTCCAGCACAGTGTTCCAGAGACTATGAAGTACCAACAGCATTTCCTTTTTTTTTTTAAAGATAGTAACTCATACTTTCAGCTTACCGACTCCAGCTTGAAAACCTCATTTTAAGGAGTTAATTCAGCAGGCATATTGCAAATGCTTTTTATCACTTTTTCCTTTCTATAATTACTCACAGCCAAAAACCAAAATGAAACTGAAAGCATATTCACCAATCAAGAATGCAGAAGAACAGCAGGGGAAAAAAAATACTACTTCAGTAACAAGGCAGACAGAGACATCCAGGAGTGGTGGGAATTTTGGATATCAAATGAAGAATTAATGCAACTTTTGTAAAAGACAGGGTCAAGGAAAACACCATGCCAGCTCAACTTTACCCTGCCTTTTAGCCAGGAGGATCTGGTTGTACATTCCCCAGTTGTGACAGCACGACTGCAATGCAAGAGCTGCTCTTGCAGAGGGGAAGCAGCACCAAATCCTCGTGTTCAGGATGACTTTGCTGTGCAGGGAACGGGTCTGAATCAGCAGCACAACTCCAGCAAACACAAATGGGAGCATCCCAAAACATCAGCTCCTCACTGAGCACACGTCCTCAAAGTCTGGGGCAGGGACAGGAAGGTCAGTGAAGCTCGATGCAGAGGGAGAATTGAATGATCAGTAATCATGAAAATTCTTTGTTTTCCTAGGCTTCTTTACCTACCTACAGACCACCTTTTTCCTGAAGATTACCAGTTTTTTGCTTCAGAGATTTGGCACCATTGATGAGAACAAGGCAGTGAGCCAAGAAAGGCCAAAAGCACCAGATTAAGGAAAATAAATTAGACAGGATACGAGAGGAAAAACTGAGGGCTTTTCACCCTCTTCCTTCCTATCTTCAATGCTTTTTATTGCCCCAGGTCTTGACAAACTCTCCATTCCACAACCAAGACTTAGGGTAGGTGCACAAATACTCTATTTTTCAGCAGTGCACATATGGTTGCAAAATCACCATCCGCTTTCAGTTTTTAAAAATCATGTTTAATTATTAAAAATATGTAAATAATGGTATGAAAGCAGGAAGTGTTATCAATGACAGTGCAAGCAATTTGTCTGGCTTTTATTCTGCCTCCAAATTTCAGCTGTGTCTTGAACTTAATGAACATGTATCCAGATTCTGCCCTGTTTAGATCAAAGGGGCAACTGAGAAGCTGAAAGCTAAGCAAGATACCAGTATTTTTAAGGCACACATTTTGCTTTGGTTTGGAATATAATTAGAAAAAGAGAAGTTTAGGAAGTTTACACTGTTTTTGTTTTTAAGCAAGCTCTCATTATTTTCTCCTCCCTGGAAAACTTGCTATTAATTGTCTCAAAGCATCAGTGAGGTGCACATTGACCTGACTCTTCCATGCCATACAATAAACCTCATTGTTTTAATTAAAGTTTTCAGTCAAACTTCCACATTTACACCTCTTGGCTGATCCTCTCACTACCAAGTGATAATGAACATGGAGCAACGTTAACCTGCAGCAATTAACAAAGTGCTTGATAACCATCATCATCTTTACAACGAGGATACTCATAGTTCCTATTTCTGGTGTTGTTGCCATGGCCCTATAGCCTGCCCAGTAAACAGGGAATCCTATTACACAGCAGTGAATGTATCACAACGTTTGGTGTTTTGTAATGTTTACTAGACATAAACTTTCCATGACAATGAGACAATTTATTCTTTTGGAACTCAGTATGTTCGTCCATCACCCATCCAACACGAGCTTACAAACAAAACTTCTCACAAAAAAAAACCCAAAAGGTGACATTCGTTTTACTCAGGGACTAATGAGGTGCAGTACACAAAAGCAACATCCCTTTGCTCTGCCAAATTGTTCTTTTTTTCAGAAATCCCAGCCAGGTTGCACCTCAAATTTCCAGAAGTACTCAAACATTTATTTTCCACGGCCACAAAGACTGAATATTCAACTTAGAAACAGATTCTTTCCTTTTTAATTTCTTATTCCTAGGTGCTGGCACAAAACTACAAAAGAAAAAAAGCTGGGCTGCCAAAATGTTTTCCCCTGGAACATCCTGAGTAGTTTGGGAATGGCACCAATGCTCTCCTGGTTAAGGAATGACTGATGTCTCTGCAGGCCTGTTCTGTATCTTTAGATGTCATGGGTTAATAAGGTCATATTTTTAATCTTGTTTAAAACTTTTGCTTAGGCTGTGCAAGGTAGGCCAAACAAAGCATTAAACTCTATTAGTTGAGGATTAGAAGAAAAATCTCAAATCCTGCTGTTTTCAATATTTAAATAGGCCAAAGAAAAGCTGCACATAGCTTTCAGGAAAACTAATATAGTCTATTTTAGGTACTATAAAAAAAAGATGACATTTTAATTCAAGTAACATTAAATCAGAATGACATCAAAGGTCAGAAAAATCAAATATTCCTTGAAAACCAACCTAATCAGCATTTAGTAAAGAGCTTCTCCACCTGTGGTTGAGCTTTACTATTAAAAAGGCAACATTTTTACTCAGACTTTATCAAATCTTATGCAAAGAACACATTAACAAACATTATCAGAAAGCAAACTAATTTAATTTTAATGCTCATTTCTGGTTTACTTTACAGATAATACAAATGACGATTACTTGGAAAAAATACTTAATGTTTAAAAAGAACATTCCAGAGGATAAGGATTCAATTCACCCTGAATCCTTCTGCATCTCCCAGGTAGGAAAATAGTTTTAAAAACAGGTGCTGAAATTAATTGTCAAAACAAAACATGTTAAAAAACTGGGGGGGGGACACAGATGGATGGACAGGGATGATGGGACACCTTTATTCCATTAATCTAATTCCTAAAAGCAAAGAAGTTTGAATTTTTTGGTCAGTGCAGACAGGTTAGGAAACCTTGGAGAGTTCTGCAGCTCTGGAGAATATACAGACTATTTTATTAGGGCATATTAAAATGTAGTCACAGAGTGTTAATACAGAGCTTTTGTCTCCTTTACAAGGCTGTAAACAGCACAGCATCTCTCACCTTCAGGGATTGGTGTAATGCATAAATTACCTTTATTTCAGAAGCAGTCAAACTTCGCTGACTCTTGAACCTGCTGACATAACAACTGCAGCAGGGCAAGGCTTCCCTTCCCCAGGCAAAGCACTGCAGTTAATGAGTCAATTTGCAAGTGGAAGAGCCAGAATTAAAATCTTACAAAGCAATTCATTTGCCTCTGACTTTTTATGGTAGAAAATGCCATTGTTGTGTTCCACACAGGTGCATCTCCCTGCTTTCAGGTACTGCCAACGAACGTGAATGCCCAGGGAAGCAGCCACGGGCTGTCCCCTTCTGCTCACCTTCAAAAGCATCAATTACACACTGACAGCCAACAAAAACTTAATAGATCAATCTTGTTTTAAAACACAATTCAGTTCTTTGACAGGCAGTCATGCACTTCACAGGCACGTGGGATTTAAACATGCCTATTCATCTAAATATGGTGTCTTTGATGCAGTGAAACATGCTGATGGATTTAATAAATATTCCATAAAATCTGCATTAAAATTTATTTCCTGAACCTTATGGAAGCTAAGAGCACTACCTACCAATCCACCTCGGAGAAACAGAGCTGTGCAGTCAAGATCTTCAGACACAAGACCACAAGCAAGGAAATTCAATTAAGGTTTTGCTACCAATCCACATTACAAAAACCCTGCAGTACTTTACAATTCAACGAAAAGATAAGTTTGGTTTAGCCTGGGTTATTTCTAACAGAACATGTCAATTACCTCAAAATGTAACAGCTAAAACAGCAAAGAGGGCAGAGGCCAAGTTAAAGGCACTTGAAAATGGGGGGAAACAGTTGCCTAGAGTTTTTGGAGTGAAGCTGAAATAACTCATCTTAGACCTATGACAAAGTACCAATTTTACAGACAAAACTACGAAAATGCAATAGCAAAACCCACTACGTATCTTCTGCAAGTTCAACACCATTTATATCACACCACTCAGATGTAATTCTGCCAACTTCAAAGAGACTTTTCTGTTTTGTACTGTTCAACCCTTGCAGTGCCACGGGGCAGGAGCTGCCTCACAGCAGCTCCACAGCAGTAGCTCTGTACAGCTTCTAACAGAAAATAGGATTTACTTGGGTCCTCACTTGCAGTGGAGCTAAAAGAGATTTTCTAACCACATTAATATTTTGTTCCTGGTCAGCATCTGGTAAAATGAAATGATACCCAAGGCACAGGAGGCTGACACAATGCACCCTGAAAAGCACTTTACAGTCAGAGTGTGCTGGTAATTCTCATCACACAGGCGTTGAGCATCTCCCTGGAAGCACCAGACCCTTCCTGCAGAGCAGTTTCCCCTCTCTACCACTACACTTCCTCCTACACCAAGTTTCTCCCACCTCAATACTCAGTACACTTTGAAAATTCTTTGTTTTACTTCTCCAAGATTCTGGCTACCAACAAACTGTACCATCCAGCTACCAAAGATCTGTGAGAGGAAATAATATTAGAATAATTCAGCCATGAGGATAAACTATTTGCTTTCTCTGTAAATAAGTAACAACTTTTGGAAAAAAGAAAAACTCAACAGGCTGAATAATTGTGTTGTGATATACTTTGAATTAAAGACACAGTTAAAAATTGATTACATTGGACTGATCTAATTGTGACCTAAATTATTTGGGAGAACTTAGTTCAATTATCCCCTGAAGCATAATCACTTTCTCACACAATATGTGATGCAATATGTGTGGAGCAGACAATACAAAAAGGGCTTCCACAACTTCCCTTTCAAAGATTGTGAAAAGCACTCTAAGTAGCTTTACCACTGCTTGTTTTAATACATTACAAAATTTATCTCCAGGAGTTACATGCACATCTTATTGTGTAGCCATAAACACATGGACATAAATAAAACCACAAAGAGATACCTTCAATAAATGATCTTAATATACCATTCTCCAAGTTAAAAGTCAAGAAACACAAATTACTGAAGTGTTGATTAAAAAAAAAGGACATCACACCTCTGTGAAAGCAGAAATCTTGTTATTTTTGATCATTATTTACATTGCAGTGTTAGGGGCTGGGGTGTGACTTGCTTCTTATCTTTGGGAATGGTACCACAATTAAATGATATCAAACTCTAAAAAAGACATCCCTGAATATAAACCTAATGAAACTCCATTTTTAGGTTTATTTTATCTCTGCTCTCTGTGACACCCAGAGTGCAAAGGTTAAAGGGTAACTTTATTCTGCCTCTCTGGATATTCTGCTGCAAAGACTGGTTGTGGGCAGACTTTGCTCCTGATGCAGTTTCAGGACTCTGGCAGCAGGCACGTGGCACCCTGCTCATACCACCTGCCCAGGTGGAGGTGGCACAGAGATGCTATTCTGGCTCTGAGCCACCTTGAGGCTCCCCTTCAGCTTTGCAAATTCCTACATAAAACCAGTTTAACTGGTTTACAGTCCCTTTATACCTGTTAGTGGCACAAAGAGACCATCACAGACACAATATTAAGAAGCATAATTCTGCTTATCCAGCTCCATTTACCTCAGCAAATTAACTAGCAATAGTTTAGGTAAGGGATGAAAATAGAATTGTTCACAAAGAGCTCTGTGATGTATGAGCTTGACAAAGGCCCTTTAGTTCCTACTGTGCAATTAAACACCTCTCTAAATTGCAAACCCGGCCTGCAGCTCCCCAGCCATTCAGAGGGGAACACACTGGTCTCATTTTCTTACTCTTAGTACAGGTAATTAAAGCATATTGCAATAAAAGGTGTCCTCAGAAGTTTAGCATTCTCTCTAGGTACTCGATACAATAATTAACAAGGCTGTAGAGTCTTCAGAGGACACTGTGATTCCTTTCTGGTCCAGAAGGACACCTCAGAACCGGCAGGAACAGGAGGACTCCAGTCAAACTGCTGAATCATCTTGCCTTGTACAATTCACCACTTCGAGACAATCAAAGTGCTGTCAGGAAGCAGAGACCTTTTGAATTATTTATTTACGTATTGTGAATGTAGCCATTATTAGCACAGAATAAAGGAAATGTCCATTGCCCATCACATTTTTGAAACTATTCTGTCCAACTGTGCAGCAGCACTGAATACAGCACACAACACCTCTCGGGATGTCCTCTCTGCTCTTCCAGGCTGTCTGCTTGTACAGCCATCCCTCAGAGCAGAACAAACCTCCTGGGTTCTCCTCGACCTCTGCATGCCCAGAAAAAATACTATTGTGTGAGTATACAGTGCCCAGGCACTGCAGACACGTGGATCAACAGCACCTGCTGTTAAATCCAGGCCATTTGCTGTGCTGCTCATCACCTCATTCATCCTTGGCTTTCAAACACAGGCAGGTAACAGCAGCCTTGTGGGGAGTCCTGTTCTCACCTGAGTTCTCACTTTCAGAGCACTTTCATCCAACCTTTGAAACATCAATCTGACGAGCATCCTGAGAGTGGCATTTGCTCTAAAACAGTTTTGTAAATGCCTGCATTCCAGTAACTTCTCCAGCCAGGATTGGGTATGAAGCTTTTGAAGAGAAGGTAATCACATCCCAGAGCTCTTCAGGGGGTTTGTGCACAAGAATGAGAGGAATAGCTCCCATAATGGCTGATGGCCTCAGTGCTACTTAAAGCTGAAAAAGTACACAGCTGGCTAAGTGCCAATATTAAATGGAAAGAAGCCCCAAAATAAAAATGGCTGGAACACTGGATGCCAAGTAAGTGTAAACACAGAGCAGCCAAAGCAGGATGCAAGGCAGTAGGGAAGACACTGATGGGACAGGTGTAAAACGACTGGTCCTGAGAATCCCTTGACTTTTTTTTTTTAGTGGTTATGATCTGTTATTATCTGAAACGCTTCTGGCATGTGATACTGTAGAGAGTCAATCTGGAAGGTGGTTGCCTCTAGCAATGAAAAAGGCAAGGTTTTTTGCCTCACTCAAAAAGCAGTTATCTAATGTATTTCACCATTTTCCCCCTGGTACTTCTAAAAAATTCCATTAAACTCTCAAGGACCCAAACCCTTAACATTTTCTAAATGCTGTAGGATTTAGTATTGGTAGCTCATAAGTTCACAATGACAAGCTGAACAGGAAAGCAGTTAAGGCAGGGGATGTAGACCCAAAAAACAGGGGGAACCATTTGGACAGGAACAAATGAACTGTTTACTAAACTATGCAGCTGTCACTGGAAGTTAAGATTTCAGAGAGATTTTAACATTAAATGTTTTGTTCATCACACTTTCTTACAGCAGCACTGAACTGCTTTCACAGAATCAAGTCTTTTCTTCACAGCCATTAAATCCAGAATTTTTACCATGGACAAAGTCTGAATCAAGGAAGATTTCCAAGTTACCTTCAAAAATAAAGAGCTGCCAGGTATATGCAACTTTGCTCATAAGCCTTGAAGAACTTCCTAAATGCTTATAGACTCAGCATTATCAGCAGAAACAAGAACAGCCCCTACTGACCTCAGCTTTGGGGAAGTTCAAGTTCACATTCTTAAGAATGCACTATCACATCTAAATGGTGATTTCCATTGTACCCTTTATTAAAATACAGATTTCAGTAGAAAGATAGCTTTCTGAAAAACATTATAGATGTCATGTTTCCATGTAAAGACTTAGCATAAAGTTTCCTATGAAACACCTAAAAAAAAAATCTTGTGAAATTTGTCAAGGCCTGACAGATTACAAGAGTTGTAGTTGTGTATTTATACTTCCAGACTGTGTATGAATTTACTATGGCTGTGCACATAAACAGCAATTTTAGGACACAGAGCAGCTAAATATTGGAATGAGCAAATCTGAAATGTGTCCCTTGAAGACCCAGGCCAGGGCATGGAGAGGCAGGTGTAGCCCAGCACACAACAAAGCAAGGTGCTGACAACTTTGGCTCTAATCCATCAAAGCACTTAAGCACATGTTTAATTTTAAGCACATGAGTAATTCTATCAACTTTAATAGGGCTACTCATGGTTTAAGTACTGTGATGGATGGGGGCCAGAATGCCCAGAACCTTTAAGAATGCTGCATGGCCTATGTTACATGGAGCATTCTCCCACTGGACAATTAAGTTATAAATGGTTTGAAAGCAAAATTTACCATAAGTTGAACCCAGCTCTGGTTATGTAAACTCAGAGATGTAAGTTCTTCCACAGTCTTTGAAGATAAAATATGATGAGGGTTCTCATGTACAGGATGTCCACAAATTTTTACTTTGCCCTTCTTTTTCTCTGACAGCTCTGAGTCACCTCTGCCCACGACACTTTGCTTTGAAATAGGGGGATCAGTTAAGCAAACCAAAAATTTAGCTACTAGTTACACCCTTCAATAAGATGCTACTGGTTGCACTTTGAAAATATCAGTATTACAGCCTTTCTTACCTGTGTCATACATGTCCAATTGCAACAGGCTTAACAGTGCAGGAGCTCCTGTCTAAAATTTATTTTGGATATTCAAAGCTGTGCACATGCCTCTTTTGCATGGATACAAGATGTTGCAAATATGTGTCTTTACGTAAAAATAGAATTTCTTTAAAGTATTTTATACAGCAAATATTAAGGCTGTGAAAAGGAAACAAAACTCCACACCTGTTCTGCAAATTTCTCGCCAGGACAGCCTCTCTACATCAGTAGTGACTTACTAGATCTCTAAACCACTCACTAGAAAATTCTTGATCTTTTTTTATCTTAATATGGCTCCATAACATGTGACTAAGTCTCATAAAATAATTTCCTAAGAAAGGGAAGAATGGAACAATTTGAAAAATCCCTTACAGATATTTTCTTCTTGGTTTTTTGATTGTTTGCTTGTTTTAACTTGTTGGTAAACAAGCAGCAGAAAGAACACAAAACCAGTTATCTTCTGTGTGGAAGATACATTCTGAGATGTCATCAGCAAGGAAATTATATACTACTACTTATGAGATGGATTTTATAGCAAATGAAGTACACTACCAGGGAACTTAAAAATTCCATTAAATGCAAATCAAAACGAAAAGACAGCTCTGAAACTATGTTACTGCAGAGTTTCCACCTTTCACCAGAATTGCCAGTTTAATAAAACAGTGCGTCTAGAAACAAATTTTGCAATGCTACTACTGTTCACAGTTTTAATAATAATTTTGTCAATTTCTAACTTGAAAAGCTTCGTAAGTTATCACAACAGAGAATTTTACAGCTATTTTTGTATAAGTTTATCCTTGACTTCCAGTATTTCTAATTCATTTGTGCACATCCTATCACAGAAGCACCGTATGAGCCACAAGCTTGGAATCCTTATTGATAAGGGAAAGGAGGCAAAGTGACTGTGTCTGCAAAAGGCAGTTCAGAGTAACTATGACAGAAGTAAGATTTTCTCAAAAAAACCAACAAAAAAAAATGTTCAGGAGGTCAAAGCTACATATCAGGCAAAAGCAAACTAAAACAAAAAAGCACCACAGACCCTGCTTGCAAAAACAATACATGGCTATACTTGTCCCTGAGAGAAATTCTCAGCATCACACACCACACCCAGCTAAGGATGTCTTTATTTCACATTAATATGCCCAGTGCTTTTGTCACACTGTGCCATCTTAAAAACAAGGAATGTACTTTATCTTGTGAGCTTCAGTGTGTCCTCACAGCTCCCAGCAAACCACTGGGTAATCAGGACTGTTACTCCACATTCAAACACAGACACACTTCAATTCTGTTCCAAACTGGAATTCAATGCAGTTTCTTCTCTATTCAGGGTGGTTTTAAAGTATTTTTTCCAGAGCCCCAATCACTGGTAATAGATCTTCCCTTACCTCTGGCACAAGTGTCAGTGAGCAGGTAATCCTCAATAGAGCAAACCTACCAACATCCACCAGAAATAAACCACACAGCTCTGTTCCCCGGATTGCAGCTCACATGGAGCTTCACAGCGTCTTGTTTATAAAGGTTTGTCAATGCCACAGTCACACCAATTATTATTAATACCTATGTGGTAAGAAGCAAGTAGATTACAACACAAGACAACGAGAATCAAAACAAGCAGAATTTGATGAGTTCCACTGAAAGAGCACTTGGATCAGAAAATCAAAACTCCTGCGTACAGTCTCAAGTAACCTGACTGCATTGCTATTTATTTTGCATCTCTCATACCCCTGATTTTACTACTGAGTTTTTACTGAGACAAGACCGTGCCAAATCTGAAGGTGGCACGAGAGAGGGGCTGAATGCCCCCCATAGCTGGCGTGCTCAGACCAGCTAGGACAAAGCAACCCTGCTGTGGGCACCAAGCAAGACTCACCACAGGGAACATCCTGCACGAGTCTTAGCATCGTTCTAAAAAAAGATTTCAGCAGTAAAAAGCTTGCTGGTCTAAACCAACACCTGCTTTTTCTTACGAAAGGTCTCCTCCTGTCACTGGTGCCTCTGAGCCCTCTGCAGACACCAAAGCTGCTCTAACACCTCCTGGAACATCGCTGGAAGGGAACACAAAACTTTCCCCTCCAGATTAGCATGTTCCAACCCTAAAGCTCTGAAGTACAGTAACATTGGCTTGGTTACAGCAAAGGTCATTCAGATCAAGTTAAGGCTGCCCTCAAAGTAAAAGAGAAAGGTACGGTTTATATCTATAAACTTCGTTAAGTGAACAACCAAATTATTCACATTTCCTACACAGCTCACGGGAAACTTCCGTGATTATTGTTTTAGACAAAGAAGTCAAGGAAGCACAGACTCTCCTGTAAGTTTTAAAATCTGTTTTCTAGTATCTTCAAATCCCCCTATTGTTACAAATAACACCTGAGTCTCCTGAAACTGTAAAATTACAGGAGGAGAAGTTTTCCATTGCACCTTACTTGTGCAATTGCCAGTGGTTTTGGCCAGTTTCATGTTCTGAAAACGTTTTCTCAGTTTTAGTCCTCCAAAGTAACAGGGGCGAAAAATCACTTTAATAAATTACCATCTTAAGAAAGGCAGTCTCTAAGTACAGCCAAATTAAACTTTAAACTCAGCAAAGCTAAATGAAAATGACGGCTGTTAGCATACATCCCTCATATGTTCAGTAAAGTTCCAGTGTATTTACACACAGATACCCTGACACACTTAGACAAGCAAAGTCACTCTCTTCACAGCCCAAAAGTAACACAGAAATTGTTTATAACCAACTTGCCATGCAGAAGAGATGAACTATGCTGAATTTCAAAGCCAACACTGGAAAAAGGAAGCATAAGGCAAAAGCACAAAGAAGCAAACCTGTCAGTAAAGAAATTCTCCAAAAGCAACCTGACACCAAAACCATCAGTCTCAAAGGCTACAGCACACTGGTAACAAGCCCAAACTCAGATATTTTTGTACTAATTACCCCTGGTGGCCCAGACATCAACAAGTATCAGGCAATAGCTGCCTTTGAAGTCCCAACACTGATTTCTATTATTATATTTCATATGATACAAGATATTTTAATTTCTTTTCCAGTTATTAAAAGTTTTGCACTACCAGAAGTGAAGATGATATAAGAAAAGTATTTGTAAGTAAACACCAAATATTACCAGGCAACAACAACAAAAATACCCTCACTTCCTTCCAAGCCCAGACACCGTCAGCACCACACTAAACCCATTAGCAAAATTCTTCAACCAGTGTCAGGGAATATTGTTTCAGGCAACAGCGTCTACCTGATATTCTTGCTGGCCTGACTTAGGAGACACTGTCAACTAAAAGACATCAAAAATACCTATTTTTTTTCCTAGACATCTAGGGCTCTATGTTCAGAAAAGCTGGAGTCAATTCTTTGGGGGATACACAAATTTCAGTACTGCTACTGAAACAATTTTTCTTTGGATTAAGTAGGGTGAAAAAATCTTCCTTTGATACACAGGAGCTGTAGAAATTAATCTGAAAACACAATACACAGTTCCCATACCTAGATATTGTATTTCCAATTATGCCCACTCACTTCAAATGCACAGTAAGAAAACAATACTTTCAGGCCACACTCCACCATGATTCTGGACTTCCAGGGAATCCTATCCTTAGTACCAAAGGAGTTTATTTAACCAGGAAGGAACCAAATAGAACCAGAATGGTCCATGGATGTTTTGCACAAACAAGTTCTGGATCCAAACCAGAGCCTTCCCTAATGCAACATAAATTAACTGGAAAATTTCCAAATAGCTCTTCTTATGAAGCCTGGAAGCCACAATGTGAAGAAACTTTCACTTCACTGTACTTAACATCTACATATATTTGAACTCAACCTGTAAGAAGAATGACCTTTTACTGAGCTTAAAATTGGAAATTAATTATACCTGAATAAGCACATTCATTTTCATTTCCCCTGATAAAAGGGAAGTTATATTGTTGTAATTTAAGTCAAACTGTGACAATGGCACAATTATCATGTCCTGGCCCTGACCTGACATTTCTAAATGATAACAAAAAAGTAAAAGACACAGTTCATGCTGACAGTATGTAATGAATGAGAATGTTAGGCCAAAAGTTATGTGAGAAATTACTTGTTGATACTTAGCTCATCAGTAAGAACACACAGCACCTCGTCATAACTTTCCAATTACTTTCACAACATATGGTTCTTTAAGTATTAATAATACTCTTTGAATGAGAAACTTATACACAGCTGAAGGAAATAATCTCAAGAGAGTATGTGTAACACTGCAAATTAATTAAACAGTATTGGTTGGGCACAATTATTGATCCAACCAGCTGCTACCTTGGGTTCAACAAAACCACAGCAAAAGCTCTGAGAAGCTGGAGATACCTTGCTTCTACCTGAATCTGACTGACCTCAGTGGCACCCAGCTAATGTAGAGGTATTAAACCAGGCAAAACAACTGTTTCACTGGATTTGCATTCCATTTGAAAGAAAGGAAAACTTGAAATTTCAAAAGGAAATGAGGATTTTTTAGATTACTCAAGTACTAGGCTTTTTTAAAGAAACAGACAAACATGATGAACGTGACTTAACTTCAAAACTTGTTATGAATTTTGCTTCTTGGATTTCCTGAAGTGGCAGTGGCAGAACTTGAAGAGGAAACACAGTGAATCTCTTGTATTTTTTCCCTAATCCTCCCCAAGTGCCATTTCTGACACATAATACTGGACTACACAAACCACTGGTCTAAACTAGTGTTGCACTGATTCTTAGAAATTCTCTTCCTAGAAATTTCAGCAGACCAGATGCCACTATGTTACAGAAAATGTGTGCTTAGTACCACAGATTTGATTAAAGGAATTTGGTGAATCATCAGTATCTACAACATTCTAAAATATATTATTTATGAGGAACATAAAACAGACTACATGAAACATTTTTTCATTTAAATAAGAGAAGCAGCTTCTTAGCCATGGGGTAAGAAGAAACCTCCCAGCTACTGGGAGGAGAAAGGGGAGAATGGACCCTGCTGTAGCAATCACTGACAAACAAGAGGGACAAGGCTTTCCTTCCGAATGTTTAACATATAGGATTGAAAAACCCTTTTCTCTGTGGGAAGTTTCACAGAAAGATAAATCAAATTTATTCCCACCAGGTGCAAGAGTGCATTTTCAACACATGCAAACAATATGCAGAAATGCCCTATGAATTTACTACCTGGAAATCAGATAACAACACCAACGTACCTACAGCATAATGATATTCACTGGCACCTCCTCCTGTGCTTTTGTGCAGGAATTAAGAGGGACTTTTCAGGAGTTTAGATTTATAGAACACAATGTAACCAACGGCACATGCTGTGTGTTCTAAACACATTTATGAAATGTTTAAGTTATGTATTTCAGTAAGTTATTAAGAGTTGGTGTTGGCACCAAAAGGCTACATTTCTCTAAAAACATTAATGTAAACCTAGCCATAAACATTTTTATGAGTAAGTTTTTTACAAAGCACTGCACTGACATGAGCTAGTCAATCCTTTCCCAAGGGGCAGATTAAGTATTAAAGTACATCCAAGGCGTGGCATCGTATCAGTTTACCCTTAGTGGCAGTTACACTTACACAATTAGAGAAAATTCTACATCAGCTTCATCGTCAGAAACCAGAAGCTTGTGACAATGCTGAATTCTACCAAGTGATTCTGAGGGAAGAAATCCTGGTGGACAACTTACAGCCTGAGCTATGTAACTACAGATTAAGTCACTAGAGGGGAAAAAAAATAAAATAGCCATTTTCACACAACGTGATAATTATGACATCCACAAAGTACAAAGGCAGTGCAAGTGTCTTGAGCATTGTGCCTCAGAGTATTTCAAATATTTGTCTTACCTAGCTCTGCATTTATCCTTTCTGCATTAGCAATCAATACAAAAAGAGAGGGGAGAGAAGAAGTATGTGGGTGATCATTTCACCAGAGGCAATCAACATTCATATCCAGCATTAATATTCAGGAAATGCCCCAAGTCTCAATCATTAATGATTAAGTACCACCACACCCTGGAATATTTTACTACATATCTGTATTGACATCATGAGATTCAAACTTCAAACATAATTACTTGCCATTTTAAAGATCTTCTTGGAAATCAGGGACACTCACTAAATCTATAGAAACTCCTGTGCCAATGCAACAAACAACTGAATTTAAAAAGCTGTAGTCTCAACTTCTAACATACTTCAGCAGTCTGAGGAATCTTTAAGACATTTTAAATATAAACAATCATCTTCTGGAAAACAGATTAGAAAATTTAAACCTTAGACTAAGAGTGACTTCTTACATTTAATAAGAAATAATGCTTTATGGTTTATAATTCCACTTCAGAATAATACATCTGGTACCCAACTTGCCAGCTGCACTCCTGAGCTCAGACAGCCCAGCTCTTGGTGAACACTCAGCACATGGAAATGGCTCTGGGAACCAAAACCAACCCTGGACACCCAGCAGGGCACAGGAGTTAAGTGTTCCAAAGGAGCAGAGATGGCAACGATTAAATGTGTATCACCTTTTGCAGTATTATTACTTTTAAAGACACTGATGAAAAATCTGAAATAAGTCATGTGTTTACTTTCATTTTGCAAAAAGGGTGTTTGTTTTTGTGACAAAGATGTTCTCCCCAAAGTAATTGGGTGTCTTATTTTGCTGAAAGATAGACAAAAAGAGAAAAGCAACAAGCAAACTGTATTACCATATTAGATGACACATTTGCTTGAAAACCTAAAGTTTCAGGCACTGAGGCCATATTGAGTATCACTGCATATTCAGCTCCTTACAAAGGGTTAATGTACAATATATGCAGCAGTTAATTGTCACAGATAACTATAGTTAGAGTTCAATAAATTGGTGGAAGGATTATAGTGCAGTTTTATTACTACCTCTAGCACTTTTACTGATGTGCTTATTACTTTTTTTATAGTGTGCTGCTCTTAAGCAACCAGTTTATAATATTTACCCTTTTAAAACTAGATATACAGAGAATACATATATATATAAAAGGGCAGCTAAGTTTACATGGCAATACTGGTGCAGCAACTAACACATCTCAGACACACACATATATACATACACATATAGTAATTACCCACATCTTGCATGGACAAACCTACTTACAAGCCTAGAGGCAAGAGGCAGCTGCCAAAATCCACGTATTTTATGCATTACAAAAAAAGCATGAACTAGGACTGGTCTTTTTCTCTTAGAAGATGAGGATAAAAATAACACCACTACAAACAGTTTTTGTATACACATCACACACACAGGCACACACATAGACTATTTTTCTATCTCTAAATTACCTCTATTAGCTGCAGAATGTCAAAAGAAATTTTAGTCCAACACAAATAAACCTTAGAAGCTGAACGTGGTAAAAATACTACATAACACTGGGATGTTTTTTCATTGTGTTTTAACCATTTGCAAGTATAGCTCTTTTGTATGCCTTCCTCAATACAATTTATCCTAAACCTAGAATGATCTAGTATTGTTTGTAGTCCTCACATTAAAAGCAACAACCAGCTGACTCAAAATCCCTACAACTGCAATTGGAGAATAATTCACCACCTCTCACACACAGCAAAACTCAGCTCCTCTCAGGCAGGCAGTCCTTTGGGTCTGTGATGCAGATGAACACACAAAGTGATTCAAAATGTGTATATTCTGTGAGTAACAGCTCCAAGCACCACTCTACCTGTAAACCACCTTCCCCTCTGTGGAAGCAGGACGGCAGGAAGCTCCTTGCAAGGATTTGCCTCCAATTTTTTGTGTTTATCTGCATCACACAGCAAATGTCTCCTAAATAATCCTGCTTCACTTTGTTCATTTTACCCTGAGCAGTGTCAAAACACCCACTGGAGATGCAGAGTGTAACCACAGGCTGAGCACAAAGCATGTAAAAATGTGAGTAAAAAGCCTCACTGCAGCATGTCCAACACGTGTGTGTCACAGACATGGAGGGTGTAACTCACAACACTTCCCACTTCGTGTATAACTTGACACATCCTCATTTCTGACACATTTGCAGCACATCCCTTCCTTACAGCCCTCTCTCAGAAATGGAATAAGAGTCTTTCTAAGACCACCCTCTTCAGAGAAAAAAATGAGTGGGAAGGAAAGGATTGAACTGTGACTGAGACCCACAGTCCTCCAAACCAGACCTTGTAGGACAGCCCAGTTCTCTGGTGTCTCTTAATGATACACAGCTTGGTAATTCTAGGCAAACTGTGACAGGGAAAGTGAGTGTTCACAGTGTCAGAAGCTGTAAAAAAACCCACATAAGAATTACAACTGCTTTTTAGGAGTTAGTTAAAGGATTTTAAATTACCTTTTATATAGGCAGTCATTGGCAATGGTGTTCTAAATTAAAAAGAACTCAAATTATGGCAATCTTAACTCAGATACTTTCTAACTTAAGTGTATCCCCAATAATGTTGTTTTGATCAGTCCACATGAAACACGAAATTTTCCTTAATAACCTAAATCCAGAATCATTTTCCCAAATCAACTTTCACTACCATTGTGAACTCCTTTCCTTTGGTAGTTTGCTTCTCAGATCACATTTCACACAGGAGACAGAATATACAAATAAGTTCTATTTATTGCTTTATAAGCATTACAGCATTATCAAGAAATAAAGGACCTATACACAACCTTTCATTCTTTTAGTTTGGAAGGCCTTGCAGGTGATAAACATTTTAATGAAAGCCAACACACTGCAGGTGCATCTTTATGAAATAAATAGACAGTGTTGGCTATCACAAACACACGAAGACAAATCTTCACAAACCCTCCAGTTAATCTGCAGTCCAACTAGAAACATGGGAAGTCAATACAGGTCAGAGAAAGAAATACATATACTAAACTCCTTCACTCTTGGGATTAAATCCTGCCCTCTGCTCTAGGAAGCATAAACATAATTGTGCATCACTCACTGAAAGGAAAAAAATACTCTTTATTTAATAATCTTACGATTGCTTGATTAGTGCTTGGAAAATAAAAAGCACTACTTAAGTGCTAAATATTATTAGCTTTTTCAGAACATCAGCTCCAAACTCGCCACTCCCCATTTCCTTCTCTCGTAACTCTCTTCATTCATGTCATCAGAAGGCATGTTATTTTCAGCAACAACTACTCACTTTTTTTTTTTTTTTTAATGCTGCTGGATGTGCAGAACTACTGTTGAGGTTGCTTGGCAACTAGTGAGACATATCAGAAGGAGAGATAAGGTCCAGAATGAATGGAATTGAAGAGAACTACATTTGGTTTCATTACGAGATTCTAATGCACTCAAACTATACTGATTTGAATTACCCACAATGGTAAAAAGGTGAAATTTTGCTGTTTCTTACAAAGCAGAGATCCATAATCACAGAACAGCACTAAATTGAGTCAGCCACCTCCTCAGTCACATAGATGTCTCTCTCTACAGAAGGGACTTCAGAACCAGAGCTTTGACCTGAGCTAGGAGTGCGGAACAGCATGGAACAGTCAGGAAACAGATATTTGGTGAGTATTTTGAAGAATTTGAGGCCAGAGGGGATAGCTGAATACTCAGTCTGCCTTTCAGTGCACCATAAGCCACTGTGCTTCTCCATATGCTTTAGTGTTGAGAAGAAATTTGGAATTAAACAATTATTTCTGAAGGTCACAATCTGAAATGAGATGAGATTGAGCACCTAGGACTCCTGCAAGGACAAAGAACTGCTTATAAGAAGTCTGCTCTAACAACCCAAGGAGGTCAAGAAAGCCTTGTGCAGGAGAAGGTGGAAACAAGCCTAGCAGTCCATAATGAAAGAGTTTCCTATCTCAAGCCCTTTAAGTAACTTTATCTGCATCACGTGAGTAAGAACCAACCAGTCTGGCCCAAAAGAGGATCTTCTGACATCACCTCAGACCCTGCCCGATCTTTGATGCCTCAGGAGGAAGTGAAAGCAGAGACAAAACAAGCAGCACATTATCTTAAAGGAAAAAACCAAAACCAAAAGTCAACCCCCACACTTCCCCACCTCTCCGATGCCCGTGGGCAGACACGGGGCTGAAAGGTTTCAAGGCTTCAAACACCAGCATGGAATTGCAAATACATAATAATGTTCAGGGTAGGAAAAGGAAGAATTTGCAGCATGAGCATCAGACATTGTGTTTCCCAAGGCCACAGTGGGGGCCCTGAGCACACACACCTGTGTCAGGAAAGCTGAATCTTCAGGTGGATTGAAACATGGTTTAAAAATAAACCTGCACCTCCCTAAGATTGCTTAAATGAGGCTTCCTCTTTCCCAACAAAGTATTACAAATAAAGTATCTCTAATGCTAAGGAAGCCAATCTCATACCTGCCCTCATTCTTAGGTATGTTTCTCATACAGCACCACCTCTCCATGGCCCTGAAATCACAGCTGGACACGCCTCTTCTGAACCTGGGACAACTCCTGTGGCTTCCTTTTAATTTGAAGTTCTTCCCAAGAATTCTACATCCTCCATGAAGTGAAGGCACCAGCATGGGAGATACTATTTTAATAACACTCTTATCAGATTTGGAAGTCCCCTTTATCACTTACGTTTCACTTTCCCTTTTTTTAGTCATCCAAGCCTCCATTTCTCTTTCTGCTACAAAAATATCCCCAACCATACTAAGGTAATTTAACTAATTGACTTTCGAGTCCTTTTCCAATTTTACAGATACAATCTAAACTCTGACTCCTGCGGGACTCTCTCACGTTCAGTTGCATTAAAGCAAATTTCTGAAGTACAACTTATCAGATCACTCCTCCCACTAATAATTATAAATAAGTTATATAAATTGATGTTTCCCATAGTTTCTCACAGGATATCCTCTGGGATTTTTCTTCATTGTTTATTGAAAATGCTCATATTCTACTTCCATAACAGTATCACAGAATCACACAGAGATCATTCCAATATTTGCTCTTCTAACAGACACTAAACTTCCTTTTCTGTTGGCAGCATTATCCATGAAGGGAACATACTTTCTTTGGTAAGGAATAATATATATAGAATATTTCTACTTTCTCTACCTAACTATGTATAACTTTACCTTCTGCATTCAGTAAAAAACAATAAAAATCTGTGCCCAAACAATATTATTAAAAATAAGTGGGAAAAAAAATTACTGTTTTCTCATTGTCTGAAATTATCTGAACAGAACCCGTGAATTTCAGTTAAGAAAACAGAGGCCGTGGTTGACTTCAGTTAATCCCAGAAAAAAATACATCTTAAAAATTTATTCAGTATGAATAAAACTGTGAGGGAAAAGTCAGACATTATGCTGCCTACATGATTTCAAAGTGTTTTTCCCAACTCCCTACGACTGCAAAGAATACAGAAATGTTTTACTTAACTTAATCTTTTCCACTGATTTCTTGTCCCTTATTTTACAGTGTCAAAAAGATACTGAGGTAACAGAACGCTCCCAAGTTCTTCGGTGATAAACATAAGGAAAGTAAACACTTGATTGCATAAGATACAATTACATAAAGTGAAGACTGTCCAATTAAGAGAAAGCAAAACAGAGGCAGCACAGAGCATCCCAAGTTCCCAAGAGTTCGGGGAAATTAAGAGTGACACAGTTCCAGTTCAAAAAACCAACAGGAAAAATAGTTACATTTCAGATTTTCGAGTGTCCCACGTGTAAGTTACAGAGCATATTTTTATCTACAATGTTCAGCATAAGTAGAACATGTTCCTGTGAGTAACTACTTCGAAACAACATTAATCATTTTGACACAGCAAAATTAAAAGGTTGCATCCAATTTCCAGGCATCTATTTTAGAGTGCGTCAAAACCCAGAACTGAAAATCCAGTAGCTTCCCACAACACTGAAATTTAACAACAAAAAAACCCCACACAACCCCATTAAAGCAAATCTTCCAGAAAGTTGTATAACAATCTTGCTGCAGAAGACATTGAGACAAAATACTAGGAAACCCAGTTTTTTTACTGACACTGAGCTCTGCAACTGTTTTGTCAAATATTTGGAAGTGTGGAAAGCCCAGCTCTGCCTGACCTGCACACGGGGTTGGGGTTGGTGTGGTCCCAGCTTTCCTAAGAACCCCAAGTTCTTCACTGAGCCCCTCCCCTTTCAGTTTTCTCTCTCATTTAAAATAAAAATAATTTTCCTAGTCTTTGCATTGTGCTTATAGCTTTTTTCCATGAATAATGCAGTGCTGTGATTACACTCTAATTTCAGAAGATAATCAATAAAATCATTTCAGTAAATGGCTATGTCCTTAGGATTACTATATTTTGCTTATTAAAAAAAAGTTATTACAACTATAAGTTTTCGTATTTATCTTAAATAGTCTTAACCTGATAAAAACAACAAAAAATACACAAAGCTATGACAGTCACTGTTGTGCAATTAAATTAAAATTCATGAAACCAACTAGCTGAATTTTTCCATAGTAATGTCACATTAAACCAAATTTACCTAGCCTGTTTTAATTTAAATTACCAGGGTTAAAACAGGCATTACACATAGTTTACTGAACTTACTCTGCTAAGTGTTCCATTACACATTTTTATCTATATTTTCAAAAAAGAATTAAAAATCAAGCAAGACAGAAGCAAGGCATTCTTTGCTACAACAAACTTAAGGAAGAAATTTACTCCACAAACACCCATTTCCTCACAACATTTTCTAATTAATATGAACATTTACATTACACAGAGAATTGTACTGTCAAAACAGAATAAAATTGTCTTCACTTGAAGGGAACCAAAGCGTTTCTATGCACGCAGATCTCCAGACAAGAATGGAGTGTTTAAATCCCAGTGATTAAGGAGGCAGCAGCAAATCCCCCAGCAAGCTGTGAAGGTGCCACTCAAGGCTAAATGCAGCATCTCCTGGGACTACAGCAAAGCCCACAAGGAAACCCTGCACACCTCTGCCTGCTCCATTAGCTCACCCACCACTCCTGGGAGGCTGCAAGGCTGCAGCTGGGACAGGTAATTATTTTCTGGTGCCTCAAGTAAAAAGAGAAGTGAACACAATGACTTATTGAATAGCCCTGTGGAGAATACAGCCAGCAACAGGTAGCTCAGAGGGAAGGTCACAGGCTTTCCTGTCCTTCTGTAACAGCAGCACCTTGAAACAAAACATCTCATTGAGATATTCCACCACTACATTTTTTAAAAGTGGATGATTTTCTCTATTCGCTGTCAAAACCACTGCTCAATGCATTGCTGTTTCTACACAAGTTGTAAACAAGTAAATCTAATTAACTTCATGTTTACATTAGAGTACAGTTGTAAAAATAACTATTAAAAACTGATGCAGCTACACTTGCACTGCATCCTAAATACTTGGATTTACTATTAACTCAAGGTTCAACTGTTGATGTAAAATGTAAGGCATGCTATTTTTAACATCAAGATTCAAGTCATACTAAAAAAAAAAACCCTCATCAGTGGAAATTCCTTCATTTCAACTTGAGAGCTTTGAATGACCAAGATTAAGATGAGCAATTTCTGTATCTCAGTTCTTCATCAGAGATGGGACCTGGGCAACCCTGACACACAAACGCATGATATAGCTAAAAATAAAGATAGAGATAACTCTGCCTGCTGGATTATACTTCAAAGCCTTAGCTCTGCCTGCCTTGATGTGAGACACTGGGGAAGGATGTTCACAAAACTAGAACAGGAGTAGTGTTTCCACTTTTTAGAAAAATGCCTTGAAAGGCCCCAAACCTGCTCCCCCAGCCCGAGAGAACAACACAGGAGCTCACAACCTAAGAAACATGATCAAGAAATTCCACTCATATCTAGATTGCTAGAAGGAGCAGGGAAAGGCACAGCTTTTATTAATAATAAATTTTGTCTTATGGGACAAAACCACAAGGTTTTAACATAATGAAATTGAAAAAAAAAATTCCCAGCTGGAATGATCAGCTAGAGATAAAATGTAGCTACATCACAAAGTAAGGGGAATCTTCAGAGTTGGCAATAATGTGAAAAAATAGTTTTAATATCTAAAAGGTAATTGCAATAAGTTTAGGATGATAAGCAGCACTCTGTTCATATATAAACTGATTCAAACATCCATCCGGATAAATTAGTAAAATCATTTTTTATCAGAAAAATCAGAGTACTGCCCAGTGTACCCATCCAAAATATATGGGAAATAAGAAATACAGTGAGATACTACAGAAGAAAATCCTTCACAGTGCTGATTCTGTCGCACTGGCTAGAGAAAAGGTCAACACTCTGCACAATCTAATTATTAAAAAAAGCTGGTGAAAACCTAAAAAACACGGTGAAATTTTTCAGAAAGCACATGGAAGTGTGGAATATAGACATACATTTAATATTCTCCATAGAGAGCTATATTTTTGAAGTTATCTGAAGTTTTTTTGCCGTGTTTAATATAGTTTGTGATTTATTAAATAAGTTAAATAGAACACGATACATTGGTTTATACTAGTAGATGTTTGCTTAAGATAAGAAAACGGAGAAAAATACACCACTTCCACTTTAACTCATGAATGTGGAGACTAAAAATACTTTAAAAAAAATCTGGAGTGAACTGAGGAAGAGCAAGACTGTTTTTAGCTGTTTTTTCTCAGTCTCACTCTATCTCAGATTCTGCTGTGCAACCAAACTTGAAGAAGTGTTGCTGCTGCAAAATTAATTTTCAGAAATTAAAATCAGAGGCTGAGTAGAAGAGACACCAAAATTAGCACTCCAGTGAGGAAACGCAAGAAGAGTTCATGTAGATCTACACCAGCCACAACACATTCTGACTTTGTCCAGCTAGCGTGAAAAATCAGAAAAAGGAAGATAAAGGGTGGGCTGATGCAGGAATATTTACGGATCAGTGCTGCATCAGGGAGAAGAACAAGGAGTGAAGGAAACAGGAGACACTCAGAAAGCCACAGGTCCCAAAGAGAGGCTGCAGATGCTGCAGGAGAGAAAGGATTTGGGAGACAGAACAAGTTACAGAACCCAGACTTCACTCACTCAGCTACCCACTGATGGTTTATTTTCTGTTTGGGGAAAATAAAAGGAAACTTGCACATTTGCTTGATTTTACCAAAACTAATGGGTAAAATCCCACATCTACCATCGAAAGTCAAAACCCTCACAGACCCATTCACAATGTTTTCCACATAGTTAAGCCTTAAGCTCTCTTCTGTCTCTCTCTTTTGCTTCTCAGATTACATCACTCGTGCTTATTCCGCTATTCATAGTTATTGCTCTCCAAGCTCTCTACAACTATAAAGCTTTCTCCTGGGTTGATAGCTGCATACTTAAAAAGCTTTTGTGAAATTTAAACCTCAAAACAAATAGAAGCACTGCCATATTTTTGGCCAGCCCCTTTACATGCCAAATCATGTCTGCAACATATGCAAACTTAGCTTAAGGGATGAGTTTACTACTGGGTTTTTTTTGTTGTTGGGTTTCTTTTTCAGAAAACTGAAATATTTAACTGAAAGCACAAATGTCAAGTTGCAAGCCAGGAAAAGTAATTCAAACGACAGAGAGCTCTCAACATGTAACAACAAAAACCGGTAGTTTAAATACTGCTTTGCTAGGAGAATTCAGCATTTCCCAACCAGTAAATGCAGGTAAGAGGCATGTTCTGCTCTAAGCAACACGGTTCCCATGAAAATAAAGAAATTATGTTCCATTCGCACTTTCCTTCTTTTACCTATGTGAAAACAAAGCATAATGTAAAAATGAAAGTCAATGCTTTCTTTGAACACTGTGCTGTCATCTCTCCACTGATGGTTAACCTGAGCCTACCACAAGCATCTAAAACCAGATAAAACCAAACAGCTTTTTAAACTTTTAGGTTCCTTCATGCACTACTTTCCTGAAATATTTCAGGAACCTAAAGAACAGGATTTTTCACCCTGAAAAAAATTCACTTCACTTGAACGTGGAAATACTTTAATGGCTTGATTTCAGAAATCCTCTAAGCAAGGTGAAGGAGTTATACCAGTGACTATTAGAATTTTCAGTATGTTAACAAACAAGGCCCAGTGCAGGTATTATAAACAATCAAAATTTTCTAAAAACTCATCTTACAGCATTTAAAAATCACACCTGAGTAGCAGATCTAAACTGCAAAACATTTGGTCTTAATGGACAATGTCTCATATTTTCAGGTAAGATCCCATAGGAAACCTGAAAAATACCCAACCTAAACTCAGAAGGTTTTTTCCTATCTTGTTATATGTAAAAAAATATTAATGCTGCTTCACTGAGTTCACTTTTACTCTGTCATAGAATAGAATTTTCCCCCTTGTAGAAATAAAAGTATTTTCAAAGGGAAGATAATTTCAAGCACATAAAAACTCTATTAAACATTCTAACAATTAAGGAATTGCTTGGTTGCACAGGTTGTTTAACATCATCAGATATTACCTCCCATTTCCTTCAAGTTGATGAAAGTTATATTTAACTTGTATGAACATTTTGCATAAACTTTTACAAGCTATATGCAGTAGTCAGTTCTTTTTCATAGTATTTATTAGCTGTTGGCATATCTTTGTCTTTGACAAAATTCAGTTACACAACTGTGTCAGCTCTCAGGACAAGACCTAAAACTTAGCAAAAACACAAATCCTGCTCCCCTCTTCACCCACAGCTCCACTTTATGTTCTACAGCACAAATTTTGATCAAACACCATAATGAGTCGTTCAGATGAATTGAACAGACGTGTACACACAAATTTTCCAGTACCTCACTGGTGTCCTGAAACAGGAGCTGAGAAAAAACCCAAAAGTTTGTGCCTCAAAGCTGCAGAAGCCTCTCAACAGACACTGTGATGCAGAGAAAGAAAGGGGGCGAGGGGAATCACATACCCCAAGCCTCCCCCACTCCAATTTTCAATTTTACTCAAACACCAGGAAAAAATTACTTTTGTTGCCAGTCAAGTAAAACACAATAAAATCTGTTTGTTTCTTGGCAAGGAACTGAAGTGACCATTCTGGAAACATGGGATTGGTACACAAATGTAAAGGAACTATAAAAACAGAGCAATCATATTTGTGTATACAAGCTAATATTAGCCATTAGGAGGGAATTCATTATTTTGGAAGACTTAGTTATAAATATTATACTTTTCCCTCGCTCATAACATTAACTTCCCTTCCATAAAATCACATGGCTAAAAAGACCAAAGTTAGAAAACAACCCACAGTATCAGACAACTGAAGAGTAAAGTTACTGAACCAGAAGCTGTTTCACTTACAAGAGAGACTGACACTGACTAAAGTGATTAGATAATATTATTTACTGCTTTATGCGACATAATGGTCGTAATGGATGTTTTAAGAAAAGGTTAGAAACCATCAATGACTACTTTCCCAAACTCACAAAATCCTAAATCTTGATGAAAAAAGAGAGAATGTTCGAAATCTCTAAGAGGGTGACTTGGCTTTCTTAGCTTTCCCCACTAAGAGAAAACAATTTTTAGAAGTACAAGAGAAATGTAAATGTATTTGTCATGTAAGTCTTGAAAACAAAGCTATTCAGCTTTGCTTATGCCATCAACATCACCAGATTTAATAAATATACAAACTCCTATTCAGCACTTCAGTATACTAGTTTAAGAAAGTGTTAACATTATACATCATTTGGGAAACGGAGGCTGAAAAGCATTACCTGAAATTCCCTGTAACCTCAAGACTTCCTGTATCCTAAATACTATCCAAACTTGATAATCACAAAGGCATATTCCCCTTATTTGTCAATCTTTGTAGTGGATTTCGTAAGTCACATTTCAACCATTTATTTCTATTTAAATATTTCTGCTTGTCCCAGTTTTTCCCATGACACTTCAAAATTGTCTCTTGCCTGTGCCAATTATTCTCTGCTTTCTAAAATTGTGCATGACAATGACCCTCTCCTTAGAGTCTGTCAGCCAAAGCCACAGTGATCACAGAGGAGAAAGATGACTTAAAGAAATCAGAAGTAAGTGAAAGGCCATCTTCTTCGAAGCAAAGAACCCTGGCCTCTAGATAGCACAAAAAAAAGTTTTCTTTTCCTCTTCAACCTGAACTACACATTTAATTCTTCCAACTATATTCCTTACTCCTCTTATCCTCCCTTTCCCATTTTTCATCCTTCCCAGTTGACAAAGATTGCCATCTAAACTTCTGCACAGTCAAAAAGAGAAGGTTTTGGCTGCACTTTATCAGTGGATGCTCACAAAATGTTTGTAGCAGCAGATACCTACTCCTCTGGAACAGCCTCATGAAAAGACAGTTGAAGTGTTGAGGAGGGAGGGAAGGAAAGGAAGGGAAGTCACAGGCTTCCTGCTATTAAAAGCCAAATTTAAACCCTTTCTACATCAAAAGGGCCTCTGTTGTTGGCAGTAAGGCAGAGAGTAGAAAATTTGGTTGATACGGCTTCTTCATTATGCTTAAAAAGCAGCTCTCCCATGTGAAAGACCAGGAACACTGGAAAAATACTGTGGGGAAGCCATACTCCCATTTTCCATGGAATTGCTACAGGAAGAGGTCAGAGGATAGCACAGCCACCTGAAGCCATTCTGCAAGAGCTGACAGTGGGCTGAGCCCTTCCAAAAGACTCCATGCAGAAAAACTTGTGCTGTAGAACATTGCCTTGCTTCTCCAATACTCTACTTCCCTTACCAATGCCACAGCACTCTTACATCCCACACACCACCTTCACTACAGCAACAGAAAAAAAAGAAACATATTTCTGTCTCTAATTCAACTACAGATTATAAAAGGAACATTGAAAAAAAATAGTCGTTACTGTAGTTAACTTGCCTACAACTTTAACCACCTTCACATTAATCTTAGCTTTAACTATTCAGCATATTAATTACCTGGAGCACTTGACTCCATACAGTTCCTCAAATAATTAATTAGCTAAAAGGATTGAGGATTGGAGTCTCAGAGGAAATTCTAGTTTTGTAGAACTACACAGATTTCACCTTGTTAAGTGGCACAACAATTCACCTGAAGGCACATGACAACTTCCAACTATTTAGGGGCAGAATCCTAAAATCAAACCAAGTAAAACCCCCTCACACTCACTGAAGTAAGCCAGCATTTTGAGCACTGGATATCCTGTTTAGTCACCAGAGAGAAGAGTAACACTAAATAAAAACTTTTCATTCTCTCATTCATAGCATTAAACATTTTTCCTAACAGGTATCCCCTTTCTGCTTCAAACATCCATTGCCAAAGGGGAACCAAACCAAAGGCAAACAATTTTAAGACAGGACTTTAAACTGAATTTCTTTCAAAGCACAATAAGCTGCACCAACAGAAATAATTCAAAACTAGTTATGTACAAGTACACTAAAATTAAAGTCTCCTCATCTGCAGCATATTACTGTTTTCACCACCTCTCTCCTGCTATTCATCACATCAGCTGTGGTGTTGTATGCAAACATGTTTATGTTCCAGAGCAACTGTTCCAGGACACAAAGAGAAGTAATGCTCTTCCTACCCTTCCAAAAAAACCTTCATGCTATTTCTCTCATTACCTGAATCCCACATCCTTCTTCCAAAAGGTAAGCAGGGCAGAAAGGGAATGAATCAGGCAAAAAGGGTAACGGAAAGCAAGACAACACAGACAGCAGTTAGTTATTTGAAAGAAAATGCAAGTTATTTAAGGACAGATGTGTAACTGCAAGAATTTCAAAACACTGAAAAACAGCCTTTTCCCTGCTGTAAAATGTATGTTATGATCTACTGATTATTTTTGGCAGCAGAACCCTAAAAATGATGTGTTATAACTTACTCCCTGTACTTTTTAAATATACCACTCTTCTGTATTGGCTTTTTATGCACCTCAGTGTTCCAACATGTACGGCCCAGCAAAGGACAAGGGACAAAATGCCATGGTGGGGACAATCCAGGGCTCCTGAGCCCCAGGCAGCTCTCCTGCAATTCCCGCGTGGCTCCGGCACGGGCTGTGCCCTGTGATTGGCAGCAGGGCTGTGCTGGCACGGGGCTGCCCCGTAATCCAAATCCCTTGCTATGAGAAGGCAGAAGCCAGCAGAGCCTCCTGAGGCCAAACTTGCCATGTTGCCCTGGATTTCAGCTGCAGGCTCGGCTCTGCCCAAACCTACAGTGCAAAGTGAGACACTCGAGGAACCCTCTGCTGCTGCTGCCTGTATCCCAGTATGTCCCAGTCCCTCACCAGTTCTGCACAAGTCTCTGAGCTCCCAGTTCCACACAGACTTGGGCATGCAGCCTGTAGGGTTGGGGTTATCTACCCACATCATACACCATCCATTACACAGCATCACTATCCCTTTAAGAGCATCCATGTGCTTAAAAACTTAGAAAAACAGTGTTGCTTAAATGGATTGATACTTTCAAAGGTAGCAGGGATCCTTCACTTCCACTTTCGTTGTGAACTTTTTACTCAGCACCCAAACTTGAGAGCTGCTCAACCAAGTCAACTCATGCAAGTCTTTTAAGAGGTCTCTGCAGCAGCCCAAACGACAGAGACAGCTCAGCAGTTACAGGATGCAGGGCTAGGCACTCATGAAAAAGTTATTTTGGAAAAAGAAAATATTCCTTATAAAGAGGAGCTAAAAACATGTAGCACATAATGTATTTATTATGAATCAGTCTGAACTTTCATCCAAAAGACTGTGTACCTTATCCTGAACTATCATTTGCTGATTAGGAAGAAGTACTGTCCAGGCTCCTTGGCTAAACTTTTAGCTCAGATATTCTTATTACAGAATTAACTACTGGAAGACTCATGAAAGCTTAACCTTCCGAAAAAGGCAGGATTCACAAAACAGATGATACCACTAAAAGCTAAAGGATGGCAATACAAAAGTGTTATGTTTGAAAACAAGCAAGATAAAACCAGTAATACCATTTAAAAAACCCCAAAAAACACAGAAAATAAGCTTTGAAATTACAACACTGTTAATTTAGCAGGTTTTGGTATACACACACGTAATTGCAAGCATAAATTAACAGGCAGAAGAATCTCTTCCAACTCTCTAGCAAAGTTAGTCAAAGTTAGCAAACAAATCTTTCTCAGATGAAGAACAAGACATCCATTTTCCCTATCTTAAAGCCATTCCCCTCCTCACAACTGCCAAATAACTGAACAGATATTAGATGCAAAAAATAAAAGCTTTTAGACAGATAATTTAATACAAACATCTGGATAAGCAAACACAACAAAATCCCTAAAATTGAGAGTACGATTTCATTCTGGGTGGACACAGAAAATAAAGCATTACTTGCTCCAAATAAAGAAAATTGTGCTCATTTTGTACACTGACACAAGGCATGTTTACAGCAATATGAATCAATGTGCTGAGGTAAATCAGTGTCAGCCATGTTGTGAAAGAAACTGCAGTTGACAAACCCACAAAACTCAAGACTTAATCAAATCAGCTCTGCCTTGATATAAATAATTTTACACTGCTAGATCTTACTTATGATTGGTGCCTGACTTCTTCAGGTTAATGTCCATTAATCTCATCTAAAAATACATATCCAAATTCTAGAGACAGGGGAACAGCAGCAAGAGGAAAATACACAAGATACAAACCAGGAGCACTGACTGCAGCGCAAAGGAGGAAGGTACGTTGTAAAGTGAAAAAACAAATGCACTTACTCAGCATTAAATCCATTCACGTGCAGGATCCTCATCTGCTTGACTATTGTGCTTTTACCGGATTCACCAGCACCTAGAAAATGAAAGTAAATCAATTTCAGAAGGAAGCATAAGTGATTAAGGCATACACTAGAATTTTTTTCTTTGGGGTAAAATCGAGAAAGTTGGGTTTCTCAGTGCAAGAGCGAAAACTGAAAGAAATAATTGCCACTGGAAACTTCAGTTGTAGCTAAAAATAAATGCCCAGCTCAAGTCATGTGTCAGATCTGAATCTTGGATCATTTCACTGTCCATTTTTCCAGTGTCAATGTTAAAAGCAGATTTCAGTATTCGGAAAGAAAATGGACAACTTCAACATTTTACAGAGAAGATGACAGGGAACGTCACAATCTGGTTGCCTTGTCAGTATCTGACAGAGGGAAACACTGACTGAAATCCCCAGTAAACCAAAGAAATTTTCTTATATCCTTAAAGAATTTTAAGTTTGGCTGCAGTTCATCACCACCCAGTCAAACTCCGTAACTTAAATCACAAGGAATAAAATATGCAGATACTCACATTTGAAAAAGGAAGGCATCCCTTTAAGCTTCCACCCACAAAGCTACAAACAACCTCCTCTTATTTGTGTCTTGTAAGCAGCCTCCCACCCTCCCTACATGTTCCAAAATCAACCTCACACACGACGAGAGGCAGAGACCACCTTTTGAGGCTAACTGCTCCAAAGAGCCCCTCCCTGCAGCTCTCCCTGCTCCCCCTCCGTACCTGCAGTGCAAAAACCCCACTCCACTTTACTCCAGTTTCCATAAGTGGATGGATGCTATTTCTGCTGTGCTGCTCGGATGCCAGTGCACAGGGCAGCCCATCTGCCTATAGTACCCGTTTTTCCATGCACGCTGAACAACTCCAACAGCAGCATTTAATTGAGCTGCTCCACGCTGCCAGATCGGCAGCTTTCTATATAAAGCAAACATATTTTTGCAAGGAGTAGTATCGTAACGTGGCAAAATTTAGAAAGATTCCCCTCAGCATCTCCTGGCTACTCGTTTATTCCCCTCCTCAGGCTGTGTCTCATCCACAGGAACCGTACGTCTGTGGAGAACGGGCAGGGAGGTACAGTTTGTATTTATAGGATGTCAGGCCTCTGCTAGCACACACTGACAGCACAAGCCTCCATTTTGAGCCTCATGTTCAAAACTGTATTTTAGCAGTTACATTTCAAAGTTCATTTTCTCACAAACACTTTCCCCCTCTGCTTTCTCCCCTCCTTTCCTTCTCCCTCCTGAATTCCCAAAAGCCCTCCTTTGCTCTCCATAAAACCTGCTTGCATGTTTTGCCACTTTAATCCCAGAGCCTTACTCCTTTTTCCTCTCCTTGCTCACTGGTGTTTTGTAAGCATTTAGAGAGCAGTTTTTACCTACAACTCTTCAGGCAAGCACCACTTCTCCCCTAAGATGCTATTTTATACCATACATCCTCTGTCTGATCAGGCAGACTGCACCATACAATAAACACAGGTGGCAAAACCAATCAAGAATTAATATCTTGGGATAAGATAGAAGAGATTGGATCATCTTCACAACTAAGAATTATTCACAAACGCAGTATCTGCTATAATCATATGTCCACTTAAAAATTAATAACAACTAAATTTCAGCCGTAACACTAAATCACATCTTATATTTATAAGCATTGGGAGCTAAAATCTTTACTTCACTTGGGCCAAGAAGGAGGCTGGACAGTTGCTGCATTTGCTATAAACACATACGGTTTGGTATTGACACACCTGGGTTCTCTGGATCGGATACAACACCAGTGAACCAAAATGAAGTATTAAGAGCTACATTTCTCCCTAAGTCTAGCTCTAGATTTGGCTGACAGTTAAGGCCATATTCTCACCAACAATTACACACACACGTTTAATTTCACCACCAAGGAGAGTTCCGTTAATTTGAGCGAGACTGCTCGTGGCAGCGGGGCAAGCACGTGTGCAGCGACGGGGCCTACGAGCAGCAGCATAAACCCACTAGAATATTCAGCAGCTCTTCTTTGTTGTTATTTGAATATGATTTGAAAAAGATTAGGAACACTTTTCAAGTGCCTGGCTTCTTATTTCACGTGTTTTACAAAGGAAATGTAACATAATAATAGGGAGGTTTTTATATTTTTTACCAGTGAGTCTGAGTTACAGACTATCTGCAATTCATAGCAGAAACTGTAACAGATGAACTATCACTTTAAAACACACACATAAATGACTACTGCCATTGCTAAACACATGCAAAATTTTATTTGCAAATATCTAAACTATTTTTCAGCCACCAAAACTAAAGAAAACAGAAAGAAAACCCAGGCAAGTCCATCATGTTTCTGTTTGCTGAAATTTTGCCTCTTACGAAAGCAACTCGTCTGATGACAAATAGTTTCTACGTATCTACGTAATGTTCAGCCTGAAATCTGGAAGTCCAAGACATTTCCCAGGAGCTGAAGTCCAAATTATCCTGTTAAAAGATTTTTGCTGAAGCCCTGGCAGGCTCCTCAGTGCTGCAGGTGCTGCTATAGTCCCAGTCACTCTCCATTTATATGAAGCCTCTTTCTTCAAATGAGTATTTGAAAGATTTTACTGGTGATAGTACACATCCAAATTCACCGCCTTAAAAAATTATTTTATTTTTCCCCCTTTCAATTAGGGATTTTTCCTCCCAAAACCGAGTCAGCTCGGCGAGGCCTAGCCTGTGCTCCATGCTACAGCCCTGCAGAACGTGCACAGGCAGTCCCTCGGCGTGACCAAAACAACCCACGGCTCGTAACTGCATCTGATCTTAAAACACTACTTCAAAATGCTCCGAAATAACGAGCCTGACAAACATTTGCTTGTCCTCTCCCATATCGATATTTGGACCTTTCCCTTCCCTGAAAGCCACAGCCCGCATTTGTAAACGTCTCTCTTGAAAAACACGAGCAGGTAGCCCAGGGGAGCCGCTGGAACAGCACCTGGAGCCCGGCTCTGCCAGCGCTCCAAGGCGCGGTACCTCACTCAATTCCTGGTGCGACAGCGGAGAGTGTCGAGCCCGCCGGGGCCGGGGCCGTGCCCGCCCGGCCCTGCGCTGCTCCGCGGCCCCAACGCGGCCGCGCTTCCCTCCGGGACCGACATCCTCCCTCCGTTTCCCCCAAACGATTCCCCGACTTCCTCCCTTCCTCTTCCTCCTCTCCCCGGCCTGGCCGCACGTCCCTCGGCACCCCGGCCGCGG
>VZTZ01001066.1:345168-390489 GCA_013400955.1 Drymodes brunneopygia
GCCCGCACGCCGCGATTCGCAGGGTTCCATCCCTGCCTGTCCCTGTCCACCCCGCTCCATCCCGGCCAGCACTGGGAGCTCAGGTATCAGGAGTACCAGTGGATGCACACGCTTGCTTCTACATATGGTTTTACCCCGTCTAACTCCATTTTCTTCTCTAAAATATGTTTTGGGAACCCCATTACAAAAATTACACAACTTATCAGTTACACCTGAAAAACCAAGCTTGGCGCTTTGCTCTTTCTATAACACTAAAATACACAGGTAGTTTTTCTCTGTGCACACCCCCCCCCCATGAGTTAGTGAAATGTCCTTTACTATACAAATATTATTTACCCTTATTTGCAAAATTCGATTATCTACCACACTGTTCCCACGAACACACCTTCTTACATCATCCAGTTACTATATTTAGAAACACCCACAGTAAAATAATTATGTGAATAGAGCAAACAATGAGGAGGTCACAGCTAATGTCATCAAACACATCTGTTGAGCTGCCCTTGCTGAAAGAGGGGGGGAATTCAAGAGAAATAAGGAACATCACAATCACTGTTTTTAAATGCCACAGAGTCTAAGACTTCTGGAGTCACTGGAGAGACTCTTACTAGTATCTCTAGGTGTTCTTTTAGACTAAAGGCAGTTTCAAAAGGTCTTGGAGAAATTTGGCTCAGCAATGCCCAGAGTCATGTGAAGCAAATATAGTAATAATCCCTTGTATCTTTTATAGGTTATTTATTTGTATAGTTTCCATGCAATACACAATATTAAAATATACTTTAACTGTGGAGTTTACAAGGCATAAAGGACTCAGAAAAGCAGAATTTGGACTGAAAATTAGAAAACCTCGTACTTTTTTTACGGTTTCAGGTATGAAGAGAATGCAGAAATGCCAGCACCTGCCACCTCACACAGGGGGGAAAATCTGCTCCAGCCTTCCAGGCTTTGCTTCCCTCCGGGTCCCAGCTGGGGGGAAGGGAGCCCATCTCAAGCTCCAAATGTGAAGGAATACACAAATAAGATAAAAATTATTGTTGGAGATATACAAAAGGCTAAAATCTCAGTGAATGGTGTCTGTACAGGGAAATGGGATGGGTAAATATGCCCAAGCATCCATGGACAAGGGAGTCACAGCTGTGTTAATGCTGTTGTCCAGCAGTGCACACCCATCCCTTCCCAAACAGAAACCAGGACAGGCTCTGCGCGGGTAAACTCTGACAGGAATCACTGTCCTCTTGCTGTAGATACCCTGTGCCTCTGTCTTTAGGCTGAGCAAAGCAGGAGGTAGCTGAAAAAGAAAAACACACTCAGCTAATTCACAAAGCTCCCAGTTACTTACAACAGAATTAAGAATTAGCTCCTTGTATTACAAGTGTTACTTAAGTGTGAAAGTGTCAAAAGCTACATGAAACAAAAAGGAAACTCCCACATTGTGTAACCTATCAGCAATTACAGATTGTTTTTGTCTTTCTGAAATACGACAGGACTCAGGACATCAGGCACCACCCGCACTTCACAAACCCAGTGAACTGCCAGGAGTTTTTTCAGTGCTGTCCTGATTAGGAGCCCAGCGTTTGAAGAGTGAGCATACCAACACATTAGCTGTTCTCACTCTTTTTTCATTTGTTTAAATAACATAATGCTGCTAATGTGTCTTTAGAGTAAATTGTGTTTCTTATTGGAACTAGTTCCCTTAGCTTCCATCTTGTAAAAATCCATGAACTTGAGTTTCACGAGACTCCTGCCATCAGAAGGGTAAGTGCAGGCACAATCTGACCCCTGACTCACCATAAAATTAAAACTCATTTCTGAAGAACCTGCAGCCTTAGGAACAAATAATGCAAAGATAAAATAACTATATGCATGGGCATAGTGCCTCTGTGATAAAAGTCTAACTGTTTGAAGCCTGAAAGTGGGGTGTTAAAGGACACTGCTGCATGTTAAACCAAAATACATCTCAGAGTAAGGATTTCACAAAAAGAACAGGGGGTTTGGCAGTGGGAAACAATATTCTGCTGTCTTCACTTCTCAAACCAGAAAAGGTCTCAGAAGGAGAGGCAGCAGGATAATTCAAAGCAATAATATTTCAGTAGAGTATTTGGGAGAAAAGGAGGGTGTAGAAAAGTTCCCTGTATCTACACTTGATCGCTTCAGTTAATGGATTTTTAGTCCTATTCCCCTAATTTCTATTACATCCTAATGAAAATCATCAGGTCTCTTAATTTTCCTAATTTCTTTTTTGAACGAGAAACTTTATTGTAATTCTTTTCTGCACAGCTTTTGCCCCAAAATCTACTCTCTGGTGCCTAAAACTAAAGAAGGATTTGTAACAATATCCTAATCCTGTAAATAAACCTGAACTTTACTCAGTTGAGCAGTCCTAATGAAGTGCATAACTTATGCAGACTTTACTCTTCCCAGCTAGGACAACTATATTAGCTTGATTTAAAAATGGATAAAAAGATTTAGATATAAAGTAGAAGCAGACTATCAATAGCAGCAGGAGAGAGAACTTGTTGAAAAGTTCACGTGTTTTTTGCTTTTCCCACCCTATATACATAAATTTCTGTCCTTTTAAGATTAACATGTAATACCTGCTGGTATAATCACTCAAGAGGACCTAAAAATACTATCTTTTTCGTATTTTAATGTATTTACTTTATATCTGACAGACTGTTACATGTAATGCATTTTCCTTGTGGTAGTCTCCCTTCTTGTGCACGAGGATATCCACACTTGTATAGGGAAAAGGCAAACAAATACTGTTGTAAAATTCACAAACATTGGCTGGAAATGTAGACGCAAGACTTGGTTTTGGAGTAACTATTGCCTTAACAGAGTAGATTCTGAGCCTGAGGAAAAAAGGCTTTTCAGACATGTATTTCATGTTGTTCTGTTCTTTTATCTTTTTAACTAAATGGATAAAACTTTCTGCTTACAGTTCTGATGTTGCATCAGTTTTATTCTAAATTGACCAGAGTCAGGCTCTGAATTCACTCGAGTTACTCTTCATATTTAAAACTGATTATGAGACCCAGATCAGACACCCATCTTACCACACAGCTTCCTCCCAAACCCCCCAGGTGACAAACACAAATTTCCTTTTGCAAAAAATTTACAGTTGTTAGTCAGTTGGAGGCACTGAGCACTTGGGTGCCTCCAGTAAAGAAGAAATGGCTGATTTTCAGACGGGACAGTTGTGCAGTTCCTCACGGCTCTCGCTGCCCACAGTGAATGTGACCTCATAAACTTTTGGCTGTGAACTGTGGGGGTGGAGTTGTGACCAAGCCAATGTGCTCATTTGGAAGAGAAGACACAGACGACATCTCGCTCCAGCATCCCTTAGCAACTGGACTGAAATGGCACTGCAGCCTCTGAGGAGGCTGTCAGCCTTCCTCGCCTCTGGAATAGCCTGTCCTCCAGTTCCTACCATGGCTCAGGAGATGCAGCAGAGAGGGCAAAATTTGTAAGCTCAGAAAGTAAAAGCAGCAGTGCTGATCTAATTGTACAATTTCTTTTGTTTCTGTTTGTAGAAAATAGCATATTTTCAGCAAGTCTTTTCCATGGAAGGATATAGAGTTCAGTTAACCTGGGGGACATATGAATCAAATGGTTCTTAGAGCAACACCTAGATTTTTGTTAAGGAGCCTACATTACTCCATGCTTCATTTTGCTGTCCTACAAATCCAGAGTGCCGTGGCTGAGCAGTTGGAACTGACCTCCCTCTTTTAAAAGCAGGGATTAACTCTGGAACAGATTGACTCTTTCAGTTAAAGGACATTTTTTAATAGCACACACTGTATATTTCTGTATATGGATACCTCGCTGGCTTGAAGTTAGTTAAATTTAGGGTCTTCATCCTGGGCTGGCAGTTGAGTATCAAACCTATCAACCTCAGTGTATTTAATCCCCAGTAAACTTAATCTTTTAGTTACAGATAAGGATTAATTAAAGTTCTTATTTAGACTCAGATCAGTGGGGGTTTTTTAATCTAAAAAAAACCTGCCATGGCTTCTTGCAGTGACTCAGGTCTGCTGCTCATGTTTTCCTTAGATGGAGCCATCCTCCACGAGCTATCGAGCTATCGTCCTGAAAATCCTTTGGACTCTGGGAAGAACGAAACATGGTGATAAAAAGGGAGACGGTTTCAAAGTCTCCAAATTACCCTTTGACCTGCTGAACAAGGAACCCTTGAGTAATCTCAAGCCCGTTTAAAGGAGAAACAAACAAATTAAAGCCAAACAATAATCTAAAAAGGAAAACCAAAGCAAACAGATTGGAATTGGAGCAAGAATTCAATGTGGTTTTTTTTTTTCATCTGCTTCCTTTGTGGGGGCCAGAACAAAAATCACTTAAAAAAGTATTCAGAGGTAAACAAGGTAGGAAATGCAGCCATTACCAATCAAACCCTGGGAGGGCAAAGCAGGATCATCACGTGAAAGGACAAGTTTGTGTGTCAGATGGGAAGGAGTGAGTGCAATGAAACGAGCATTGTCAGGGAGGAATTAATGCACCACTAATGTATTCAATAAAGAACAAACACAAAACACTTAACTACAGATACTCCAAAACAAACAGAATGAAAAGGAGATACTTCCCTCTCTGGCAAAGAAGAAGAATTTTTCCATACAGAAATTCTAAACTTGAGAGGGATTTTGTTTTGTTTTTAAATAAAAACAAGCCCAAAGTCCACTAAAAGAATTAACCAAGATCTTCCTTTAAACCAAAGTTAAAAAAAACCCTTGCCTCTCTCCTTTCAATTTGAGGCTTTCCCTCAGAAACATTAAAAAGAGACTTTAAGGGACTCGTGGAATTATGGAAATAACACACTGAGTAAGATATTTTCACCTAGTAGCTTTTCTTATTTTCATGTAGTTCTTTTTCTTGACTCCTTCTCACTCCTCATGCATTCTGCACTGCACTTTATTAAAAAGAAAAAAACCCTCTTATGTAACAGAAGTAGCAGCACATCCTAGCTCTCCACATAACACATATGGAATGCCGATTTAAAAAAAAAAATTGGAACAAGTCTTTTCTCATATTTAGTTTCAGTATTTGTCAACATTCACTGCAGACCTACCCCTGACTGCAAACTTTATTTTATAAAGGAATGCTCTACTTTAACCCTGGTTATGTTTGGGTCACAAAGCCCAGGGAGGCAGTTGTGGCAGAGGCTGCTTTCTAAATACTGGCTAAAGTTAATTCCTGCAAAGAAGCACGAAACTCCCAAGCTTCTCTCCTGCCTGGGGGTCAGCAGAGGAGAAGAGGCTCCTGCCTTCCTCTCCCCAGCAGCAGGCACAGTTCCCACCAGAGCAGGGTGGCAGCTGGGGCTGAGCCTGACCCAGCCTGACTCCGGGGTGAGCCATCCCTCCATGCCAATATTATTTATTACTGGCACTGCATTCTCATTTTATGGTGCATAACAGGAAAGGGAATAAGAGGATTGTTAAAATAGTTCTTGCTAAGTTGTCACACAGGTTTTAATGTGCTGTAAACATTCCTCTCCTTCTTTTACATTTTTTTTAAAATAGGATGACGTCCAGGCTTTCATGCTCAAAATAACTTTACATTTTAGTGCTAGCAAACCACAATACTCTCAATACCAGGAGCTATTAGAGACGATCTGCAAGGAAAAACAGGACTCTGATTTTACTACTCTGTCTCTGCATTGCTAAAGGCCTAAAAGTGTTCTTTTTGAAAAAGGGTATTTTCTCCCATCTTTTTCTTTAGATGAAAAAACGTTAAGTCTAGGTCCTAAGATTACATACTGACACAGTTATAGAATAGGGGTCTTTTGTACCCTGTTTTTCCTGGAAGAATCTGTCTGGCAAACTAACAGCACCATTATGTCTTAAGTGCCTTGATGTTAAATTAGAGTGCCCCACACACCCTAGGGCAGTTGCAGAATATAGACCCTTTTTGCACTGAAAAAGTCTTTCTAGTGGTTTGGGGGTTTTTTGTGTCTGTTAGATTTTAGAAATGCATATGAACCAATTGATTGTGTCCAAGGCTTTAGGTGCACAGTGAAAGGTTTCCCTCGTTGCTCTATCTCAGGCAAAGCCAGGAAAGCCATCCATGGCCAGGGCTGTGGGAAGCAGGAAGGAGATGGGTCAGAACCGGTGGTCCAACACTGAATTCTGCCTCTGCAACATCAAAACCAGCAGAGGTGAAGGATTATGCCTTCCTGTGGACCCAGATGGGGGATGATCAGACCTGTCCGAACACCCACAAACTGTGAGTGGAGACAAGATGAGCGTGGGGATCAAACAGGGGAACGAGATCCAGCAGACCTGATCTACTGCAGATGGTTCAATCCAGCACAGCCACCGATCCGTGGGTGACCTTGGACGAGCCACTTCCCTTTTTTGTGCCTCTTTGTCCAGCTATCTTTTATCTGCCTCTCTCTTACAGGTTGTGAACTGTTTGCTTCCGACATGTCTGCACAGCACTGAGAACCAAGGGGCCCTGCTCTCACTGGTGACCTTTAAGCCCTTCTGCTACACGTTTCATCATAAAATAATTATTCAAAAAGGAAGCAAGTTTTTTTAATACTCTGTCTTCCTTTTCTTAACACCTCTTAAATGCAGACATTTTCAGCAACGTTTCATGAAAAAAAAATAGGCTCTATTCAAAATCTTAATGCTGTTTTCCTTAAATGAAAATAGTGAGGAAGCTGCTAGTACTCTGTCAAGTCCTTCTCCCACAGGCCCTCCAGCAAAACCAGGGAAAGCTAGAACCAGCATGCTTGCTACATTCAAAGTACCAGACAAAGATACTTTTTATTTTGAAAATAGGGGGGGAAAAAAAAAGAGCCTGCACACTTCTCAGTCTTTCTTTGCCCACCATGAAGCACCCACCAGGACAGAAACCCGGTGCCGTGTTCTTCCGCAGGTCACTCCCAGTTTGCTTTATGTTCTCTGGTGTTACAATAACGAATTTGTTTTTCCATTGCTCCCTTGTCTAACTGTGACCTGTTCTCTTCTGAAGCAATCGGCTTTTTACAGCTCCGTCCCCGCTGTGCAAACAGAGAGCGAGCACGGCCGAGCCCCCGGAGCTCTGGGGCCAGGAGCTCCCTCCAGCCCAGCCCTGGACCTGCTTCCCGGGGTCATCCCCAGAGAACGAGCTCCCCAAAACCTCCCCCTGCCCACGGCCAGCCCCCTCCCCTCTGCTCGGAGAGATCACAGCCATGTCAGCATTCCCACGTTGGATGGAAAGCCCTCGGAACACCCAGGGAAGCAGGGATGCTGCGAGGGGCTGGGGATTTGATGGCTTTGAGCCCGCTGCCACCACCCCTGCAACCGCAAAAAACACAAGAGTGGCTGCAAACCCTCCCTGCCCGCAGCCCCAGCCCTGGGGTGACACTGGGGGACTCCTGTCCCCTCCAGCCCTGTGCCGTGGGGCACCTGGATCCCCCCGGCCCCGGCAGCCCCAGACTGCACTTCACACCCTATATACAAAATACACAGCCGTACAGTGAGCCTGAAACATTCTTTCAATGCATTGGTGTTACTGAAGGATATATATACTAACTCCATACATGTGAGAGTTAAGGAAGACTTGTCCAAGGAACTACTTCCAGAGGAAGTGCTGGCCAGCCACATTATTTGTTTTATTTAAAATGATTTCAGGCTCGATAATGTCTCTTTATCAAAACTACACATGTGCTGAGCATGCACAGTGCTGTGTGTTGTGAGCCATACAGGAAGGGGTGGATTTAATTTATTTCGTTATTATGAATATTGTGGTGCTGTAGGGGGAATCCTGGCCGACAGTGTGAAATAAAGCAAAACTTTCAGAGGATATTTTGGGAGCTGAAGTTCCTGTGCTGCCTTTTCAAATTCAGTCTTAAATTCTGTATCCCTAATCCTCTGTTCTGTCTGGACCATCTCACAAATGGACATGTATATTATTACAAAGCCAAGCAAGTACCTCCTAACATTTGCCATTAATATTCATTTGAAAGAAAAATGGAGTTTCAGTTTCCTGGTTTTCCTTCTCTCAAGTGAGGAGCCCAGTGAGGGAGTTTATAAATTCACAATTCTGGCATGCAAAAGGGACCGAAGCAATTGTGACACACCAAAAATAGTTCTCCAACAAAATGATAACCCTGTTTCATTTTGCAAACACAATTTTTGCTATAAGGTTTGTTTACATTTATTTGGTATCATATCCTCCATGGTGGATCAAAGCACTCTGTACCCAGCTGAACGACAACGGCCCGAAGCAGAAAGAACCACCGTGACCTGCACAGACTATCTTACAGCATAGAAATAAGAAGAATTAATTCTTCTCCACCCTAAAAGCTGGTTTGGAGGGAAGAAAGTGGGCTAGAAAGAATGGACTTCTGACTTTCTGTGGGTCAATGTGGGCTGCTCTGGAGGGAAGGCAGGAAGAGCTGCTGGGTGTAGGGACAGTGACCCAATCCAAGACACATCAGCCAGGATGTGCAGCAGCAACTTGCAAGAATGCACTTCTTCAGTGATGCTTCCAACTGCTTAAGAGTAAAGTTAAAAAGGCTAAGAAATTCCTTGCCCAAGGATGAATAAAAGATTTCCTGTTACCAGAGAGTTGAAACTGAGATTATATCATGGAATTAAGAATGTGAAGTGCTGAAGCAGTGCTTCCACCAGCTAAAAAATGGACTGTAGGACATCACTGTCCCAAAGTGTCCTCTCTTTATGGAAGTGTCAATGTGAAGTCTGCAATGACCAGGTGAGAAGTGGCAGAAGGACAGAGGTTCACTGGCAAACACTCCAAACTCACCTGCAGAAAGAAAAGGTGGGAGAAGGCATGACAGAATTAACCTACCATGCCTTGAGACCGCCTGCCCTAACAACAATTATGTAATTGTTACAGTCTCTTAATTCCCAAGTAGGAAACCTTTTTATTGCATCAACTTCTCATGTCCAGACAGATACACATCCCAGAATGAATCACTGCCTTTGAAGACCTGAGCTGAAGAGCACTCCACACTCCATGGTGGAAAGCCACTATCTGGGCACATCAACACTTGGGGAACAATTTTCTGGAGCCAGGTTTTTCAGTACATTTCAGTCAGGTTTACTATCTATGAGAAACTCTAGTTTTCCAACAGTATCCTTAAAGGACAGACAAGAAAGCAGAATAGGCTTAGCAAAAGAACCTCTTAAACACAGAATCCTAAGTCTTCCAAAATACTCCAAATTTGCCCCCCAAAACAACTTAAAAGCTAACAGAAACGCATAACTAAGACAAAAATACATGGAAAAAACCAAACAGGCTTGAATTAATCTCTTAGCCTGATTATGCCTTTCCTAGCAGCAATAATTCTGCCTCCTCTCTGTCTAGAAAGTTTTACTTCTCTGTGAGACAGTGCCTATTCCCTAAATAATTGGAACCCCTCTTCTGCCTCTTTGCTTTAGCTTCAAAGGTTCTTTTCTTCTGTCCCTTTCCAGAACTGCCAATCAGCTTTCCTGCAAAATGATCACCATCTTACGGAATTCTTTTCCTCAGTTGTTCTGGATGATTCCCAGCTTTCCCATTTGCCCTCTTCAAGATGCTCCTCTCCCTGGAAAGGACACAGGGCATCTCCAACATGAACCTGTAATTTAAATCAGCACAGAGCGAAGGATTTGGTGAAGGTGAAGGTGTTCTCAAAAACTGTGTTCTCAAAACCACAGTTTGACTCACATATGCCCCCAAACAATCATACATTAGCAATTATAATGATCCTTAATTAAAAAGAGAAATATGTTGCTGCTCTCACAGATAAGGATCTATAGAAATACTTGTATGGGTGCCATGAAAGTTTATTTTTCAAACTACATTTCAGTGAGGGAATTTTTAACTACCTTACCTGCATTACTCGAATTCTACTCTAAAACTAACTTCTTTGAAGTTTTTCTATTAAAAAAGCTTTAAAAATAAGCAGTTTTAATTATTTTTCTATGAACCACCTAATCTTCTTAAGTAGTAAAAAGTTAACTTCAGCTCAAGTCATTCCCCTCGGAAAAAAGCAATGAAAAAGCAGTAGATTCACCCATGAATTCACCCATTTTCTCTAAATTTCTTCTAACCTCTGATATAATTTTTCATGGTAAAGCCTTCTGAGTGTTTTTGGCCAGCAGACTTTGGCTTTTATACTGGAAAGTCTCTTATATAAATGTCACTTTCATTTATATCTTCAGATATAACAAAGTCATTAATGCAGTTGATTCCTAAGAAAACTTACATTTTTGAAAATTCTTCTAGCTCTGGTACTGCATAAACATCAAATGCAGAGCATGAGGAAAGGATACCTTGGAGAGGCTACATGTTTTAAATCAGGAGTAGAAGCTAAATTCTCACTCTTCTTGATATGAACATCAATTGTCAATGACACATTTTGTCTCCAGACAGCCACTATCTCCTAACTACATTTTGTAGCTGCACTCACATTATTCTGTGGAGAGTTGTGGCTTGGATCCTAAGGTCTCACAAAATGAGAATTTGGGGTTGGATGCCATGGCACTGAAATTGCTCTTCAGGAGATTCCATCACTGTCGAAACCAGAGCCCAGAAAAAAACCTCCCCTCCTGGTTTTTAATCCTGCTCAACACCAAATATTGGAAGCAGCTTAAGATCTACGAACTAACAGATCTGGCCTCTTGCCACGTGCCATATTAAGATGCCATATTTAGCTCCTCATTCCCTAATAATCAGACATTTACCCTCCTCCCTCCAGCCCTTTCATCTACTTCCAGTAGGCTGCAAACCAAGACGTCTTTCACTCTCCTCTTTCTTTCTTCCATTTCTCGTGTGTGTTTCACACACAATTAGCGCTGCTCTCCCATGGCACTGGAAAAGGGACTGTTGTGCTCCCTCTGCTGCCTGCTGGGCTCTGCAGCAACACGGCAAGATGTGGTGAGCAATCAGAGCTCTCCTCGGCAGAAGGAACTACTATAATGTGAAAACTCACGTTGGTACATGTATGAAACCCAAAAATGCCAAGCAGGGGAACCTGTCCCCAATATTCTCCATGGACCTCTTGGGTGGCTTGCGAGGAGATCAGAGCCTCCCGCCAGAGCCCCTCAGGAGAGCGGGGAAGACCAAGAGTAGGGACCAAAGCACACAAATGATGGGATAACACTATCTAGCTTTGGTTTCTGGGCATTCCTGGTGGGAAGAGGGCCAGCCCGTTTCTCAAGGCTGGTTGCAGTGGTGGTGTCACACGGTCCTTGACACCGCTACCGGAGCGGCAGTGGCCGCGAGGAGCCCGCAGCAGAATTTGAGCAAGGTTAGCTCCCAGCTGATCACAGCCATGTGAGCACAAACTCCTCTTCATTCCCTTGAGGAGGCTGTTGTCAGGGCTAAGACAATGGAGAAGGACTGTGGACAGCCAATTATCTAAAGAATTCTCTTGAAACCTTAACAACATGGAGCACTCTGTCCCTCTGCTTCAGTGCCCGCAGCCCGGGTGCCGTGTCTGTCCTTCCCACGGGTGATTCAGCAGCAAAGAATATTTACTGTTATTTAACAATGCAGTGGTCTACAGACATAACTTATGACTCAACAGAAAACACACTGGGTGAAGACCTTCCAAAGAAATGATCAACAGATTCTGTCTTGTGTTTAAAAAAAAATAAAAGGAAATATTTTATTTATTTGAGGATTGTATGAAGAATAAAACGGATGAAGTGGAAGATACCTTCATGCTGTTTTTAGAAATTACAGTCTTGGTTGAGTATTTTTAGAAATAATTAATATTTAGGGTATTATGGATTAAGTGAAAGGTTCACTGGATTCTGTCTGAAACTTCTGAAAAATAAGCCTTCAAGTCTTTGTTTATGTTGGCAAGTAACCCGGCTGGGTATAAAAGCCAAAGGTATGATTGACTACCTCACATATTTTACAACTGTCACACTAAATAGGTATTTTAGAATTTACATCCTTACAGAAGGATCCTTAAATAGACTTTCTTACGGTGCCTAAAACAAACATACTTTAGGACATACTTCCTGTTTCGTTACAGTATTTAATATACTTTAAAAAAATAAGTTCACTTTTCCTTCAACAAAGATCCAAAAATTCAACTTTAAGGGTAAAAAGATCACAGAAACCTATCTTATTGTTTTTAATGTACTGAAATTTTTAAATGAAGACCCACAAATCCTTAAAAGAAAAAAAAATCAGAGGTAGTGAAGCCTTTCAGACACATTAATGTGTGCATTTAGCACTTGAACACAAAAGGCGTGTCTGCATATTGCTCAGAATGGAAAACTCCTACAACTAAAACTCAAATAACAATTAAACCCCAGATCATTGATTAGATGTGCCTGTTACAGACACTGAAAAAGATGACACTGACATTTCTCTCTACTTCCTTTAGCTTTGTGTGCAAAACACTCATAGCGCAAATTCATGCAAAGGGATGCAAACTGATTTTTTGGTAGTGTTTAATATTAATCACTGACTTTCAGCGTTGATAAACAGCTTTTGTATGACCTGTAGTTAGAGTTGTGTGTCACATCTGGCACTGAGAAGATCAGTGACAGTGAGTGAGGCAGCTTTTAATGACACAAGTTGCTTTATTTGACTTTTCTGAGTTTCCAGGTGAGCAAACCAATGTCCCACCACTGCTCACCATTCCCATTTATTTTCAGCATCACTGCCAGTCACACACCTCCTTAATCCTCCACAGGTGCTTTGCAACAGCTCTATAACTCTTATTGTTTCTTAGTAAGAACATGGATGTTCCTCCTCCTCCTCCTGTCTAACAGCACTTTCCATTTACAGAGGGGAAATAGAAATTTTTCTGCACGTTTCTACAGAAAAGGAAAAACAAGGATACAGTCTTGCAAACCCTCGGCATTGAAAGGAATCTCCCCCAGCACTTAATTTGGGAGGAAAGGCTCAGGAATTGCAGAACTGGTTAGAACTAGAGAGGTTGGTGGCATCCTGCAGGAGTCCAGCTCTGCAACAACTGAAGAATTAATTGTATTTTAATCAGAAGCCAGTCACAGCTTCTGCTTTAACTCGATACACTCAAAGGTATTACAGTTCTGGGAAGTAAATTCAGTTTATTAAACAAACCATTTTTCTGCACATTTATTTTTTCTGTGATGTGTGATACAACTTCTTCAGACACAGTTTTGGGAAGGAACCAGACAAAAGTTGGTACTCGGGATGTCTGGGGAATAGTTTCCAAAAAGCACATGGAGACCACATTTCAGAAGGTACAGATGCAGGTACCTCTCAACAAGTGCATCCAGCTGAACCCCTGAGATGGATCTATTTGCCACACCTACAACAGTAGGCTCCCATTGGGAACTTTGCTGTGTTTTTAGATAATTCTAAATAAAATACACAACATTTTACTTTAAAAGAGGGCACATGTGACTCTGGAACACAAGGCTACAGATGCACCAGTTGATGGAGGGATTTGTGTCCCCACTCCCTGTGCTGCAGCAGCCTCCAGCTTTTTGGAGCTGCACTTTAAGCCTTTCAAGCTCTTTCCCTGGATTCAAAGAGGGGAGGCTGAGTGTTTAGGATTGCTCCTCTTTTTGTTTGAGTATTTCAGACAAGCACCCACAAAGGGACCCTTAGAAAGATATTTAATTGGGAAGCTCACACGCTACGCATGCATACCATTAGTGCACAGCAAATTAAAATTAGCAAAAAATGCTAATGCTGTATATTTATATTATGGATATTACATGTAAACAAAAAAGCACTTGCCAGCAGGCACAGAAATCTCATTATTTCAAAGCACTGCTGAACATTCACTGATTGCAGTTGTTGTTCTGAGTTTTTCAGCTTTTCATTCCCTTTTTTTGTACCTAGCACTAGCATTTTAACTCAAATCCCTGTGAGCAGCGAGCTGTGCCCTCCTTCTCAAATGATCACTACAAATTTTCTAACTCATGCAGTGCAGAATACATCTTGTGATGCAGGGGGTATTTTGACATTTGTCAGGAGAAGATTCTAGTAAAAATTGCATGTGTATGAATGCATCTAAGCTTGGAATAATGGTTTATCTACAACTGCGAGCATGCAGAGCCCATCCAGAGGGGATTCAGTTTCCCTCAACCACCCAGGGAACACACACCAACGTTCACACCCAGGCCAGACCTGTGTAAGAAATTCTACAGAAATCTGCTTTATTCACAAGTATTCTTCTGTTTTAGTTGTTATCTCCTGTGAAAACATTTTTTCTGTGGCACTCATCATTTTCAGAATAAAGAATCCAAAATTAATTGCAAAACCTGTGAGCATTCACTGTAAATCAACGAACTGTGTACAACTTAGCCTATAGTGTCCAGCTCAAAAACCACTAACTGTTCTGAACTTTTTTTTTCCTTTCCTTTTTTTGCCATTTATCTTTTGCAAAGCTGTTGTCTTCTGCTTTCTTGCAAATTCATGCTTTTCGGGGGTTCTTGTTTCTGCTGCCTTCTCAGATTACAATTTCTTTTGTGTTAATTAAGCTGAAAAATTGAAAGAATGTCGCTGACTCTACAAAGAACACAAAACAGGCTTGCTTGAGGAGCTAAAAATAGATCGCTCTGTTCGGAAGACAGACGACTCAGTCTTCAAACTATTTGTACAATGTGAATTAATTGCAGATGGCCAATTCATTTATTTAGACCTCTGTGACAGAAATGAAAGTGCTACTGCCATGATTATACATCTGCAGAAAGCTCCTCTCAGGTAGTTGGGGCTAATGGAAAAGCGGGAGGCAGCGCTTTGTTATTTTCTGGAAGTCAGTTTGTCAGGAAGTTTAGTGATGCGATTCTCCCTCTCCAGCCTCCCGGCCCCTCTCCCAACTGCTCGGATTTAAGACGTGAGACTGATGTACACAAACTAAAGTTACAATGGCCTGCTCACATGCACTTCTAGCACTCACAGTGCGTGTTGTAAATCAGTAACATTCCTGCGATTAAAATCACGTTTTATGATGTAAATGTTGTAACGAAACCCACCCTGATTATTTAACTTATCTGAAATTCATGCCGTTTTTCTTTTTTTTATATGCCTCAGTATTTCTTTTAAATTGAATTTTAATTTTTTTTTCCTTTTTAGCCTTTCTCCTTCAAAGCAAAAGAAAGCTTAATCTAAAAAAATAATGTTATTGATTTAATGGGAGAGAATTCAGGAAAATCTAAGTGGAAACTGATATTCCATCCTGGCTCTTATTGTTAGATAAACGGGAGGTTTCCAAAAATACCAGCTATTAGACTAGGGCCTATAAACTGTAGCTGTGAAATAAAAATATCATTGAACTAGATAAATTGTTTGGGATACAGAATGATCTGTACTAGAACTTTACAGCAGATCCTGAACAGCATGAAGCCTCCTTTGTGCTAGAAAACTAGAAATGTTTTCATTTTGGAGTCTAAATAATGCCAAGAAAAAGAAACTAAATATCAGAGTCCCTTCTCTCTAACGCCACTGTCTCTCCTTTGCAATTTTACTACTTTACAGTCTCTAAATCCTTATTTGCAGCCTTGCTGACTTGAAATATGTGCAAAAGTTGATCCACACAGGGTCTGAGCTAACAGAAAGAAAACCTCCCAAGAAGTTTCAGGTGATGTGATATGATATCTGGCATGCTGATAGTATCACAAAGATTACATTTCTCTGTTCCTTTTTTAAAATAAATTAATGTTGCTGCCTGCATTTCAAAGTATTTATATTACATCATACAGCTTTTAAATCAAGACTGGAGTTTTTTAAAGGCATTAGGTCTTATAAGCCAAAAATAAAGCTTGATGCAGGAATGAATTAAGTTTTCTACCTAGACAAGGATTGTAATATATTAAAATTAAAATACCAGTCCTTGCCACTGTTCAGCCTCCTTACAAAATACCTTTTAGGAAGTTTCTTAAGCTTAGTGGTTCTCACAGATTTAGAAGGGGGCAGGCATAACCCTCTGCCCTATATTTTAAACTATATTCCTTTGCTGCGACTTCATCCCAACTCCCACCAAGGTCAAGGGAAACAATTTGTTTTCAAGCAATACAAAGCAGGCTGTGCAGTCAGGCTACAGCATCTTCCTCCTGCCTTTATGGACTACCGAAAAAAAAAGAAAGTTTAAATAGAGCTACAAGCTTCTTAACAAGAAAAAAATCCTTTCCTCAGGAAAGAAACTTCCTGGGATGCCTCTGAAAGATGACCTCCGTCCTGCAGTCTTCAAAATGTTCTCATTTACTTCCTGGAAATCCAGGTGATACCCGAGGTGGAGCAGAGGACAATAAAGCTGCTAAGTAACAAAGGTCACCTGCCTTCAACTGCATCAATAAAAAAGGCTGAGATACCCCCTCGGTTCAGTCCAGGCAGAGATTTACCAGGGCAGGGGGATATTCAGCACAGTGCTACACACAACCTACTCCCATCATGAAATTATATGTGCCCCCACCTCATTTTGGGGGGGAAACTGAAATTCTTTGGCCACAAATTCAGAGGAGGAATCTGCTGTTGTCCCTCAGGAAGACGCAGTGAGGAAAATGCTGTTGGGAAGCAGCATCCAGCACACACCAACCAACCACGTCCTGATGATGAGACACTCCAAAAGCAAGAGCAACAAACCTCCTGATTTTTTTTATTTTTATTTATTTTCCACTCTAGATTTTTTTCCTTTTATTTATACTCTGTGGTAGGGCAGACTCCATAGGGACCATGTCCTTACACAGACACATCTACCTCCTCACAGAAGAGAAACATCTTTGTTTACTTAAACTATTTTAGTTAGACCTAGTTTTTGCTGGTTCTAAAGAGTTTTGTCTTGCTTGTAAAGCAAACACCAACATCTCTGACAGAAGTACCACCTTTGAGAGCCCACTCCTGGTAGACCTCGTAAAGATGACATAAAAATACATATATATATATTCTTTTTTTTTTTCACTGCTTGCCGAGATGAATCATGTCAGCCAAGGTCTTTGTAATAAATAAAATGCTCTCAAAGCATTATCTATTAAAGATAGAGGAGAGCAGGAGTGGAAAATCTTTGCACAGAACCAGAGCAGGGTCTGGTGATATAAAGCAATGCACTTATCAAACATCAGGGCTGCAAAAGAGGAGGGTTGGACCCAAATAATGCAGTCAAGGGCTGTGTGTTCTCTCAGTAGGATTTGCAAAACCTCCAGCATAACACACACAGAACCCCATGCAGAGCTGGAAAAGCATTTTTTACAGACACTGATAAAGCTTGACACAATACAAATAACCAAAGCTCATGGGGTGATTTCACTTCGGGTGCATCTGCTCCACTGAAATTCAGGGGCTGAAGGTTAAAGACAAAGCATAAAATGCAGTAAAATGCATGTGGAATACTCCCCACCTCCACACAAACTGTCTGCACTGCAAGTAAATACCCAGAGCCGAACCACTCCGTCCCTACTGTGATAAGAGCAAAACAGAGAGGAAAGTAAATGGATTGTTGGAAAAATAATATGTAATTTATTAATTTCTTGCCAGGATCCCACAAGAAGGCACAGCTCACCTGTAAACTGACAGCTCAAAAGAAAGCACCCAACTCACTTTTCAGCAGTGACATCTTTGTTATAAAGCCAGAAAGTGTTTTTTTTGTTGTTGAAGTAGCCTTTAATGGGTAAAGATGAAAATTCAGTGTCTGTGTGCTCCATGAGGGGGGGAGCACTAGACAGAGAGAGAACCTAAGTAATGACTTAGCATTTTTTTCCCAAATTTGTAAGGAATCGTAGTACACCCCCCCTCTAGCACTTTGACTACATATTCCCAAATAAGTTTTGAACCTGGAGGAGTGCTAGAACTTAACATCTTCACAGTTGAGAGCACAAATAGGAGAAGTGAAAAACCAGCACACTCTGATTAGGTTTGTCCCCTCAAGTGCCCCACTTTGGTTTCTTGGAAGCATCCCTGAGGCTCCTGCTGAAGGAGAATGAAGTCAGAGAGTTTACATCAGTTCTTGCATCTCTAGCCCCTGTCCCAGCAGAAACTTCTCTCTCTGGATGTAATTACAGCTTAAGGAATAGCCTGTCTCCAAGAGGACAGAAATCAGATTCCACTATTAAAAAACAAAGAGAAAAACCATCATTGTACAAGATTTCCCAAGTATTGAAAACCAAGATATACCACTGTTTTTCAGGATGACTGAGAAGCTGCAATATTCATGTTTTCAAAGGTCGCTGTCATGTTTTTATTTCCTCATCGGGTTGCATGAAAGAAGCACTTTCTTTCACTTTGTTGAAAATGCAAACCATCACATAAATATCAACATGGTTAAACTAAAATAAATCCATCGTCCTGTACATTTTTAAATACATCAATATACTGTTATGTTTTGAAATGGTATAAGACAAATTTGCCTCCCTCTATAATTCAAAACCAGCCTTAACCAATTACTCCAAACTTTTCCCCAGACACATCTCCTTTGGCTACACATTTCACATGAGAATTTCCAAGCCAAAAAGAGTTTTCTTCCACAGACAAAATTGGAAATGAGAGATTGAAATCACCCTAATGATAGGTACTGGGTTTTGCCTTTCAACTATGGATCGGTGCCCGTATCTCTACAATTGTGACAATATTTTTCCAAGCAGAGTATCATGTTGTATGTAACACTGAAACTTCCTGGTCTCTCTCTGTCTCTGCTGCATGGTTACCATCTTATTTTTATAAGCATTCCATTCTGGGGCTGGCCCTTCAGCTTTGGCAGAGTGAGGCAGCTTCTGCTTTAAAGCGGCTATTTTGCAACTAGCTGCTGCTTGCTGCATCCCTCTCTCCCAGCCAGGGAGTACCTGCAATGTTTTCCTCTCCAGCTCCTGAGAAAATTTCACATTCCCACAGGTGCTGCCCCTAAAACAGGGCATGTGCTGGGAAGAACTGGAGCCCACCAAGAATGGCCTGAGTGGGTTCATTTCTGGGTTTTTAGAACAGATCCAAAATGGCTGGTTTTAAACAAGTTCATAAAAAAGTTTCTAGGTTCCCATCCTGCTCATGGCTGGCACTTCTGCTACTGGAGTAGGCAGGCTGGCATCAAAGGAGAGTTTTCACTGCCACCCCAAATCCAGGGATAAACACCAGAGGAGCCACAAACAGCACCACCAGGCACTTCTGGACACTGCTGGCTCAAAAGCAGTGGTCAGCACAGCAAGGGTAGCAAACTTCACTCTGTATTCTGAGTGAAGTAAATACTGTATGAATTAACTTTACTTGGGCTGTTCAGTAGTGAGAATCCAGCCCTTTACAAATAACAATTAATGTTCTATTTTTACCTTAAAATCAAACAAACATAAAACCCCAAATGAGTGGATTTAGAGCATCCAAAATGCTAAGTAATGCCTGGAGGGGAGTCCTGCCCATCTTGTTCATAAACAGCTACCTTGTCCTAGGGGTGACATGGTTGTGTCCTTCCCATTTTCTTTAGCCTTTTAATTGCTGTAGTTAAGATTCTCACACACAGGTGAACTGCAACCAAAAGAAAAATTCCACCCTGGTCAGTCCCATAGGCATCTCAGCCTCCTGATATGCCCAGGAGCCCACAGGACATTTTGGCTGATCCTTACTCCAGATCAGACATCTGCATCAAGGCAGTAAGTACATCATGGATTTTCAGCAGAAGTTCCTCGCTGTTCTGGCAGGCAGTAATTAGATTACGAGAATTACAGAAATGACAGGCTGCTTGTCTACTCTCTGTATGGGCAGCCAGCAACAGCTTGGAAAAGAGTAAAGCACTCAGATTAGTAAAGGGATGAGCTCAGTGTAAATCCAAATAATACCAAAATAAATGTATTAAGAAATAAGGCCCCTGAACCAGCACATTTACTGCTGCTGTGCTCATCCTTATCCTCTCCTGGCTCCCTCAAACTACTGATGCAAAATGTCCCATGTATGAGACCCTCTGGTTGTTTGCTTTTCTAGAGCATCTCAGCATCATGCCTTCCCCCGTGCCATATCCCTTGTTCACAGAGCTGTTAGAAAACCCCAAAGAGGTGGGAAAGCACTGGGAACCTGCTTTCACAAAGACTGCAAGCACACGTTGGCAACCGCAACAACAACATGCCAGATGCTGGCATCCAGATGAACGTAACAAGCATCCAGCTTTGCTTATAAAATTCCCATATTCAGCACTGCCACAACACACAGCTTTAAAAATTAGAGCAGGGTTTTCCCATATATGGGAACGCTGACCTGCTGCTGCTGCACCAGCTCCCCAGGCACAAGCGGGATTGCAGCCATGTAGACCCTGCCTCCCCCTTTGCCTGGGCTCTCCCTCAGTGCTCTGGGGTGATGCTGCTTTGCAAGAAGCCACATTATTTCTATACTGGGCTCACTTGCCAACTTGACTAAACCTGTTTCAATGAAACTACTACATTTTTCCAACCCTTCCATCCAGAGTTGCGTTTGTACGTCCAATACTTCCGTGTCCAAAGCTGAGGTCTGAGCGGCAGCACCAACCTCTGGGCTTGGGCTGGATGGGAATAGAGCCCTGGGGAGGCTTCCTGGGCTAAGGAACTCCACTTGAGATCCCTTGGTCGGATCAAGGGATCCCACTGGGCCAAGCTATAACACTCCTGTGTGATCTGTGAACCCTCAGGAGTGCCTGTGTTCAGGATGAGCCCTAACAGACGTCTCCCTTGGCTATGGGAGGGCATCTGAGCAAACACATTGCCGCAGTGCCCTGGAGGGAGGGTAAAGGACCACACTCCTGAACCCCTGGTGGCAGCTGCCAGTGGTTTGTTGGGAATGTTCTATTGTTTTGAATGTATAGAAAGCATAGGAAGCCGTGCCAAGACCGCAGCGGAGCCACTGCCGGCAGCTGGAGGCTCCTGGCTGGGAGCGGTTCTTGTGTGGGTTTGGGAACGCACGGAGCCCTCTGGACTCAAACAGCCCACAAAATCCTGACCCCGGCTAACTGCACGAGCAGCAGTGTGTATTTATAAACTCCTCACAAAAAACAGCAGGATAAGCAGGGCTGGGACTATCCAGCTGCAGCTCTGGTTATGCCAGACAGCTGCTCTGTCAAAGAGCTGGGAGAATCCTCGCTTCCTTGCAGGGGATGCCCTTTGATACTCGGCAGGAGCTGCTTTGGCAGCTCTGTGCTGCCTGAGGGAGAGATCTGTGAGAGGGGATGTTTCAGGAAACCAGCAGTGTGCACTGAATACCTGCCTGTGCTTCTGACTGCAAGGGATTTGCAGAGGGGAAATAAGAAGAAATCCAGAGCAAGCGCTATTAATCACCAGACATTCACGAGTGCATTTTCTTTTTCCCCACAGTTGTTAAAAATCAAGCAAATCAATCACACATGACTTTTGAGCTCCTTGGCACACGTTTCATATTCTGCAGGTTTCCAGGGGGGCTGCCCATGGGAAGGAGACCCACCAGCAGCTCCCCCTCGACCTCACTGCCTGTGCAGCAGGAATTAAGCTGCAGAGCTCGTGAGCAAGAGTAAAGACTCCAAGAATGAAAACTCTGTCTCAAAACAGGAACAGAACCAGCACAACCCGACAGAAGAAATTAAAACTGCAGCTCTGTCGTCTCTCTTGGTTTTCGTATTAGCATGGAAACGTCTATTTAGGTAACTGAAAGTGTTGCATCACTTTAAGAAAAGTTAATTACATCAGTGGTTTTACTGCAAAAAGTTTCTTTTTCCTTTCCAGTGTTCTAAAGCCTTAGAAGTCTTTCAAAGGGAATCCTTCCCAAATATGCAAACAGCAAGTCAATACTCTGAGTTTTTTTGCCAAGCTTCCTTTTTCTCACTCAAGAAAATACAATTAAAAATACACTCAAACAGAAAGGGACTAGAGTTGAGCAGGTCCAGTATTGCCAAATAATTACAGATAATCAAAATCATCACTAAACGAGTCCCAGCCTTCCCCATCCAGAGGGGCCTCCCGATGTTCCTGTGCTCCCCTGGAACAAAAATCAATTTCAGTGTCTGCTCCTGCTGTTGCACACAGGGAGAGTGCAGGAGCTGGGAAAGTGGGAGCAGATCTGGAGTTCTGAGATACCCTTTGGTGGGTTTTACCATTTAAATCATGCCAGGAGTAAGCTGGGTTCTTCTTCTCTCAGCAAAGACCCTCAGCATTTTTGTTGTTTTAAATAATTAACTTTCCCTAAGGGGAAAAAAACCCACTAAGGATCAATAACAAATGTCATAATTAGTATCTCACTAATTGCATTCATTTATTCAGAAATGCTATACCCACACCTTCCCGGAATATTAGTTTTCCTTGTGTTCATTTTTTAGTATCTAGAAAAATCTATCTAAAAAAATATTTTCACCTGATTTAGGAATTTTACAGAATGACAAAACAAATTATTTGGTATTACTTTCTGCCATCATTTAAGATACCCAAATTTCTAATCATGGTTGCTGCCATCAAATTCCCTACTTTTCCTTAAAATTTAGATATTGCAATTACATGTTTAACACTATGGCTACAGTTCACATTTAGCACAAAGGTGACTTAGCACTGATCCAGTATAAAGGTACAGAATAATCTTCAAACAATCATAAAGCAGTTTCATATATCTCCATGCCCTTTAGCATGGGGTTTGTAGAAATGCTAATAAAATTAAGTATATTCATCTAATAATAATGTAATACTATTTATATTAAAAAGTAGACCAACCTCAAATAAAAAAGAATATATCAAAATTCTGAAAAGCATTAACTCTATCCATCCTATTCATCTATTGTAAAAATGAGGAAGAAAAATATTATCCAGTATTTAAAATTAACAGATTTTATTTATGCCACCTCAAACTGAATGTCTTTAGGGTAAGGGAAGGGGAGGTAGGTTCCAAGGAAAAATGCAAGTATCAAAAATGTTGATTCAATCCCTCTCCCTTATGCCCTTACTGTGATAATATGCAATAGGAAAAGTTTACCAGGAGAAATGGTAACTATCTTCTTTTCAGAGATTTTTGGCTTTGCAATTACTGTCTGTTTTTTTTCTAACAAAATATAATTCTTCTGTTAAGTTTCTAGAGAACAGTATTGAATTCCCTACCATGCATCCAAAAATTCTAGCTCTGTAAAAATCATTTTGAACAAACAAGGACTGCAAGATCTGTTTTGACTTTCCAGAGATGTTCTCTACATTGTCAAAAAATTACTAATTTTTCACTTGTTCTCAAAACTCTCCAATATATACTCCACAAAACAGTTTATCTGATATTTTAATAATATGAGTTATCCCTTTCAAATAAAATGCTAAGTTATCAATGCACTCTAGATTCTGACACATACATATAAATATAAAAAATTATGAATAAACAATATCCTCACCATCAAACCATTGGCAGGAGGGGGGTTAAATTTTATTACCTACAAGCAACAATCACAGGATTGATTTCTTTAAAGCTCAGGCAAATGAAAAAATACAAATGTGGAATTCTGTTATTTAAAACAACCTAATTCCAGGAATTAATCTCAGCTGGCTGTTATCAAGTGCCAACATGCCATCTGTATTCTCCAAGACGGGAAACCATAACAAAATGTTAAAGCAGTTACAAACAGGAGCAAAATAACTCAATAGGCAATGCAAACAATTGAACAACTAACAAGTTAGCAGAGCCATATGTAGAAATACAGGAATTTCATATGCTATAAGTTGGCACATTTATGCTACAGTAGTGAGAAAAATACTTCACTTTTTTTTACTTTCAGTCCTGTGCCACCAATGCAATTTGGAATTAGACATGTATAATTCAAAAATTCATTGACACAAAACCAATAAATGGCACATCAACACATCACTATTTCTGAGAATCCAAATCTTTTTTACCTATGCAAGGCAGTAAAATAATCCACTTGTAAAATAACTCTATCTTGTTTTTACTCATCTTAAATTCCTTCACATGATTTATCCTCTCAGTTTAATTTCTTTGCAGACTCTAAAGGGATTAATTTCAACTGCATTTGAGCTTTTTTCCCCTAGTTCTGACTTCATAAGTTATGAAAGACAACAACTATTAAGTATGTAAAAAGGTAACAATTTTAAAATTACAATCCCTGGGAAAAAAAAACGCTCTTTAAGCGCTAAATTCTCTAAAGAATAGAAATGGGCAAGATGTATTTCAGACATATGACTATTAGTCAACTATTGTTGAAGTGATCCAATTATTAAATAGTCAAGAGTTATTTATTTTACTTATATAAACTATCCCTCTTTTCTGGGTCTGGAATAAATTAACACATCCACATGTTTCTTTGTTTAATATGCCAAGAAGAATGACTAATATTTTTCGATAATAATATTTTGATAAGAAAATGAATGTTCAGTTTAGATTCATAACAGGAGTTTCTGCATCATTTTTGTGCGCTGAATCAAATTTGAAATGATCAAATTAGAAGGATTGGAACAACCTAATTTAAAAACAAAACAGCTTTGCTCAAATACAAAAAGAGTTTTTTCTAGGTACTCTATCAAAGGAAAGCATACTTGTGTTTTCAAAAATATACTGGTTAAAAGATTTAGACAGGCTTCATATGAAATATATTTAAACATCAAAACTAATTTAAAATGATCTAGAGAAACAAGCTGTGGAATGTCCAATCCTTAAAAAAAAAAAAAGTAATTAAATGCTCAGGGCTTAGGCTGCTAAATACAATTAAGGACATTCTCCTCCTTTCTCGTTTTGCCAGATAAACGCCCTCCCTTTCACCTCCCAGCACTGGCACCACCCTGGAGGGCTGCACCAGACCTGGGGAAACAGGAGACATCAACCTACATTTGAGACCCACTTCCAAATGCATCAGTAATGCCTCGATACAGAAACTCTCGTAACCACATTTATCACGTTTGGTTTCCCAGTTTTTCAGCAGAGGAGCACCCGGAATCCCCCAGGCAGAGCCTGGTGCAGCCCTGCCGGGGCATCTCCTCCATCCACAGCCAGAGCAGAACTACCCTGTGAGGAGGTGTTAAAAATGCTCCCCTGAGACACCCACCCCTCCACCTTGGCGACAAAAAGCCACGTGGAAACTTTCAGCTGCTTGGCTGAGGGGGGGGCAAAAAGAAATCTGATTAAAAATGTAATTGCCTCTGAAGTGCAGGGCCTCCAGTTTGTCCCTGTCCTGTGGCGGGGCAGCTTCAGGAACCAGATCTGCCTTGTCTGTCACAACAATTGTTTCTGCCTCAGTTACCCGGGGTCCAGGCAAAACAGGCACATTTACAGCCAGAGCTATAAAATATCTCCAAAAAGATCTCCAAGGAGATTTCTCCCAGCCCTCCTGAGCATCTCCCCAGCCCACCCCGGCAGCGCCTGCTCCTCCCTGACCCCCTCCCACCCTCAACACCTCTAGAGAAGGGACCAGCCAAGCCTTTGCTCCACAGAACGAGATCCTCAAGGTCTCTCCATCCTTTCCTTTTGCTGTCTCCTCCCTCTGCCACCCCGCCGTGCCTGGGGAACAGCCTGCACCTTCCCGATGTGAGGGGAGCTCGATGCGGGGGGTTCAGGTCCCGCTGGCCCGCGGGCTGGGCGCTGCCAGGGCCCAGGGCCAGGGCACTGCCAGCAGCGACAACACAGGCTCAAACACCGAAGCAAGAACACCACCAGAAAACAGGAAAAAAATATAAATAAAAGGAAAAAAAAAGGAAAAAAAAATGCCACACCAAAAAGGTGAAAAGGAAAGGGGGAAAAAGTGAGAAATAACCCCAAGGATCTTGTAACTGCTCTGTCCCAGGACGGCGTGAGGTGTCAGAGAAAAGAGGGATTTGTTCCCCCTTTTTCTGGCGCGAAGTTTCAGCGATCAAAAGAACAAAACAAAACAAAAAATATCCCTAAAAATCGTCCAGAAAAAGGTCCCCAAAGCTCGTCCTCTGCAGAGTGCAGGGTCTGCTTTGATGGTTTCAATCTGCTGAGGGGGTTTGCTTTGGGGTTCCCGGCTACAGCGCAGCGGGGCGCAGGGCAGGGGCGGCTCTGGAGGGAGCAGTTCCCAGGAGGGTTTCAGGAGTTACTGCACGTTTATTTCACCAGATGCTATTTTTAACCCCGCTGTTACTATTTTTACCCGTGTCAGTGTTTTCCATTTGCTGAACTCTGTCCCCAAGCCGGCCCCGCTCCCCTCGGGTCCCCCCGCTCCCTCCCTCCCTCCCAGCGCTTCCATCTCATTTCAGGCTGCACTTTTGGATCTCTTCAAACAGCCCCAGAGGAGCCCGTTCCCCCCTCCCCCGCCCGGCGATACAGATCTATATATCTCTGTCTATAGAAGCAGTGCAAAGTCCACGGGCAAAGCTCCTGCTCTAACTTCATTCCTCTCCAAACACATTCCTGCCAACGGGGAGGGGGAAGGACAAAAAAAAAAGAAAAGAAAGAAAAAAAAGAAAAGAAAAAAAGCAAACAAACGCCACTGTTGCTAAGTTTTGCACTTTATACCCTTTTATATTTACAATCCTCTCTCGGCTAAAAATAGCAACACATGATCCATTTATAACTGGCCGGACATGCCCCGCAGCCGCCGGCGGGGCCCTGGCTGATGAAAGGAGCTCTCTGCGTTCCTTCTACCTGAGCTCATCTCCCGCTTAAAGGGCTCAGACAGCTCTGCTTCCACAAAGCGCACATTGAAACGACTGCTGCTTCCCGGGGAGAGCGGCACAAGTGACGGGAAAAAAAAACAAGAACAAGGAAAAAGCAGTGCAGTGAGCCGTGCTGGCTGCCCCATGCACTGCCGGCCCTGCTGCCCAGTGCCCAGGGAGGAGGCAGGGGGCAAAGCACAGGGGTCGGGGCTGGCAGGCGGCCCCAGCAGGATCTCACCCGGCACACAGCACCGGGGGGCTCCAGAGGCAGCTCCACCTTGGCTCCATGTGTGATCGACACATTAACTCACACCAGAGCAGTGCTGGGAACGACTGCAGACCCTGACACAGGGGCAAGTTCAAAGGTTCTTCTATAAATCACCTTAGAGATGGAAGTTACTCTAGACATGGCTTTAGAGGTGGCTCTAGAAATTGTGCTGGAAACAGCTCTTGGATTGACTCCAGACAAGTCTAGATGCTGTTCTTGGGTTTGGGTGTGGAGAGGGGCTGGAGGGCGATGCTGGAGCCAGCTCTAGAAGTTGGTCGAGAAGTGGCACCATAACTTGCAAAGGCGTAAACACTCAGTGTTATCTGCAGTAATTATTCATCCAGATTTTAACAATGCTGGATTTGTTCCTTCACTAATACCTTGTGAATTTGTTGTCAGAAAATCCCGTTAGCATGTGCAGGACTCACAAGCTGCATGTGCTGCAGAAGGAGCTGCGTGACTGAACAGAGTCCCAAGGGCACAGCCCAGTGCCCAGTTCAGTAGAAGCCACTCCTTCCCATGTAGAAGATCCAGGTGCCACACTAATGCCACCTCCCAGCTCATATGGACATGCTCCTGTGTTTTAAAATTTCCTCTCTTGGAAACGCAGGTTTCCTTATTTTCTTCTCATTGCCAAAGCAAAGAATCCCAGTTCAGGAGGAGGAGGATGGTTGCTCACACATCACTGAAAAGTGGCAACAAACACCACCCCACACACAACAGTATTTTACTGAAATTTATCACAAATGTGCAAATCCCAGCCACTTAAAATAAGGGGTCAAATCCTCCCAAAGTTTTCAGACTTTAAAGGAAAAATACACCTTCCAGTTATGAGCCTTTTGGGAACACTTGAAACGTTTCTCAGAACTCTTAAGAGCTAGAAAACGTGGCTTGTTTGGACTGACAGCAGACGTTCAGTGCCAGTGCTCCACGGATTGTAGCTGAGGGGAAAAAAAGCAATAACCATGGTGAGACCCAGAGAAAAAAATGATTGCAACAGTTGGCAACATCATCACCTACATTTATTCCTCCTAATAGCCCCATTTCAGTTGCTTTTCTGATACTCTTCTTGATTGGCTTTTCAGTGGAAAGTCACATCACCTCCTCTCCTGCCTGCACAGGAGTTTTCAGGCTGTATTTTCCCTCCATAGCTCGACCACGTATGCACTCACATGCTTTGTTTATACAGGAACAAAAACTGTCCATGTGTACCACTGCCTGTCCAAAATTTTACATATCACCGAACCAGACATGCAGTAGGCTGGTCAGACTTCTTGGAGCTGTGCTCCTTGTATGCATTACAATTTTTTTTTATTATAATATACAGATTTTTGCTGATTTCCATTCACTTCTAGAAGCCTGCTACAGGCAGGGGTTCAGACTAACCACCTCCCATGATGTGACATTAGCAATCAAGTGCCATTTGCAGGCTGCTTTCAGAAAGGCTAGAAGCAAAAATCACTGAAAACCATGATCCTGAAAGTCATTAACAGGAGAATGCAGCAGTGGTTCTGCAAATGCTTTTCTGGGAGCAGATGCTTTAAGCAGGGAAATGGAACCTTTGCTGCCACATTGCTATCAGTGTTGTAACTCTGTGTTTGCAAGAAATCCTGATTATCCTGCCTTTTGGCCATCACCAAGCTGTTGCAGAATGACAGCCAAACATGCATTCAGAGGCACAGGAAGATGGAAGCATCCCTGGACAAACCTGTCTTGCTGTGGCTGCTCTGCAAAATATTTTTGAGCAAGAGAGAGAGCTCAGCCCAGGGGCTGGGGGTACTTTCCAACCAGGTAGAGAGTGGAAATCTCTCCAAAATACATGAATTAGCCATGGAGGTGCTATGCCCTGGGTTTCAAAAGCAGAAGCAAGACAGAGACAAAAAAGTACAACTTCACCCAAGCTATGAATAAATGCCTGTGCGTAACGTTATAGAAATTGATATTATTATTATTAAGGCAAAGTATAGCTCAACAAACATTTTTCCCCCCAAATAATAACCCACTGCAGATGTCAAAACTGTAGCCAGAGGACAGTGGCAGCTGTAGCCCAAGCTGGGTGGGCACAGCCCCAGCTCCCGTGGGGAGGCTGACCCCCTCCTCACACCCACAACACTGCTCAGGAGAGGCTTTTCCCTCGCACCCAGAGTGCTCAGCCTTTCACTCTGCTCCTTCACTTCCCTGCCTCCTTCCCATTGTCACCCTCTTCCTTTTTTTAACCTGAAACCCACCCTCGGTCCTTGCAGCTTTGGCCCCCTCTTCTGTCAGCAAAACCAAACTCCCTGGTCATGTTCCCCTTGAGGCTTTGCCAAATAATGCCACTTCCTTTTTTTCTTCACGTTCTGGTTTTGGATTTTTGGGGTTTTTTTCTTCCCTTTCCTTTCCCCCCTCCTTTTTGGAGGGCAATGGTATCGGTGTAAAGAGAACAAAGGGACAATGCAAGTTGTCCCTGCAATACCCTAATACAGGGTGTGATATATCTAAAATACAGTATTTCACACACTGCCCTTGTGTTCTGGTTCAAAATACCTGAGGAGCCTGCAGCCAGGACTCCCAGCTGTATGAAAACTCCCCATGTGCAGCAGAGAGAAGCACTTGGGCCAAAGGCTTTAGAACTTCCTTGTTTAAGTGGCCAAAAAAAGCCCTGGGCTACTGAATTTCTGGCCACTGACCTTTGTATTTGTTTACTTTAAAGATGTGTCACTATTTTTCTCATAAGTCAAACAATTGAATGATTTCTAAATTCTCTTCCCTCTGACCTCTTCCTTTCTTCCTGTTTTATTCTAGAAATACGCATTCAAGACTAAAATATAAGGAGTGGGTATGGTCCAAATGTTGCAATTCCTCATTCCATAGATTGCTATCACTATTGCAATTGCTATTCCCTCTGGATGCAGAGAAACCCACGCAAAAGGACACTACAGAACACACATTTGAATAGTAGATGCTAGGAATACGAAATAAAGACTTTGAAGTGTCTTCACAAAAACACTCCTTAATAATTAGGAGGAAAGGGCATTACTTTTACACAGGGAGAGTTGCAAGCGATGCCTTCTGCTCTGAGCAATGCCTCAAATGTTCATTTTGTGGATACAGGTAATTATTAGGTGCTGTGATTGCATTACCCCCATGGAATCATTCCCTTAGGCTGAATTTGCTTCTCCAGACACAGCGGCATCACTCGGCAATTCTGCTTTTGAACAAAGCTGACCTGACCTACTTTGATCAGACATGCTGGGAGACAAGAGGTGGAGAGCTCAAGAGAAGGGAATTCTGGAGAAGGGAGGAAATCACACAGACAGCTTTGTCAGACAGCTGAAAGATGCTGCAATTCTAGGAGCCACTGGGGCTTCATTATTCACAAGCTGAGGAGTGAGTGCAACCAGGGCTCCCTCCAGCAGCTGCCTCAAGGAGAGCTGGAATTATGCTAGCAAAGACACAGTCCAGTGAGTCCAGGGCCCACAGGCTCCTGGCACAACCATAATAATGTGTGTTTAGGATGTGTAACAACTCCAGCAGACCACAGTTGTTTCACACTGCCATAGCTTTGTCCATGCAGTTTATATGATATATCAACAGTGTGCTGGTTAAATCCACAGCCTACCAGACACAGTTCCCTCAATACCAAAGGAGAGTGGATACTGTGCCTAAATCCCAAATTCTCTGTTAAGGTAATGAGTGACACCAGAGAAGATTCTGTTCCTCTGTCTGTGCAGCCTGAACTAAGAAAAGGCCATGGGAGCTGCAGAGCAGTTGATAAAGCTGTGCACTGGGCTCTGCTGGCACCGAGCATCCCAAACACCAGATCAGCATCCTGCAGGACCTGGCCCATGGCTGACTTGTCTGAAGAAAGCTCCTTTGCTCAGGTCTCCTTCCACCATCACTTCCAACCAAACTGGTCCTGAAAGCACCTTTCTTACCGCAGAGCAATTAAAAAGGAAACTCCCAAACCAGCACCCTTCCCTTCACACTGGTAATTAATTTAAATAGTCTCACAGATTTGTGTGAGCACTCAAAATCCCACCAAAATAATTTACATGCTCTTACAGGGCTAAACGTGCTAAAGAATCAAGCCCCAGCACATGAACCCTGGTGTCCCATGGGACAGACACCATCGGGCCTGGCAAGTGTCACAGCACTTGAGGGCGCTGCTGCAGTAAATTTAACTCACCCTAAAAACCTTGACTTGGTTTTATTATGAACTCAAGCCTTCTGTTAAAATATCAGCACCCGGTGTTGACACTGACTTACATTATTGCTGTTACACAGTGGCCCTGTTTTGGTAAACAAGGAGCAGAAGTTAGTCCTAACATTAAACATTCAAGGTTAGCACCTAGTTATGCCTTCAAATATTTGCACAAAGTGATAAAGTGGAAGGACGACACAAAAACAGCTTCATTCGGAATTTTTTTTTTCATTATAATTTCCGTGCTTTAGGTTAAATGAGAAAGTGTGAGAAAGCATATGTGTTCATGGAACTAAACAAAAAGAAAATTGGGGATGAAGGTGTAAGCACCCATTTCTCCTGGAAGGGATACATGTAATGGCTGTGTTGATTACCCTGTTTTGCACTATTTTCCCTGTCTTTAATAGCATCCTCCCTACAAGGAATAAACCCACATCCCTCTGGCACCTTCCACCTGCTGCATCCTCCACTGCATCCTCCCCACACTCTTTCTTTCAGGAGCCAGGTCCTGCAGGATGCTGATGTGCAGTTTGGGGTGCTCAGTGCCAGCTCCAAGATCCTCCCCCTGTTGGGAATTGTTTTCTTGAGATTCTACCCCCAGCACACATCTGCCTCCAGTGCCAGGTCATGGACTACTTTGTTCTCCGTGGGTTATGGTAGCGTTTCAGCTCTTTCTGAAATAGTGTCAAGTTTTTCCTTCTCCAATGTAAAACAAGCTGAAGGGAGAAGTCTTTTTTGAGTAAAGTTACAACTTGTCAGTCTGAGAAAACTGTTCAAAAGTTCTGCCAATGCAATGCTGCTCTTGATAACATCCTTTTTTTTAATTACAGGACTTCCATATTTTGTTCTTTCTCAATTTTGAGTGGAATGCTCAATGTATTTCATTGCAGGAGTTACATGGTTTACTCAAAAAAATATGTTGGGGTGAACTAAGACTTTTAACTTCGATTAATACTGACTGCTTACAGAGAAAGAGTAAAGGGAAACAGTGACAACAGAAAAGGCTTTTCACAATGTTTTAAAATATTTCTGCAGCACTGTATTTCTCTATCATTTTATAACAGTGTTCTGCGTCCTTAACAGTTTAATATTTAAAAATTCCCTTGACAGTGTTTCAGAAAAAGCCTGACCTTAAATTTGAGAAAACAGAAATATGGTAAAGGAGGTGTGCTGGACAATACATCCAAGAGTATATGAACTGCTCAGCCAAAGATTAGGGACAACTACAGTGTCAGTCTTAGAAAAATATATTAATGTATGGAGTACTGCTTATATTGTCAAAAACAAACTCCAAGTGTAAAAAGGCAGGGACAAAGTTAACAAAGGGAAAGAAATCAAAGAAAGATGCCCTAAAACCCACATTTGTCAAGAAAAGACTCTAAAACAAAGAATAGAGCACAAAGTAACTCAGCACTTTATCTGCAAATGAACGAATCCTTTCTGCTACAGAGTTCTGTGGTAGTGAAGAGTTGCGCTTGAAAAACCAAGCGATAACAAACAGTGCACGACCAATTTTAACAGTTCTAGCTGTGACATGATCCTGATCTCTGTGTTTATAGCTGGAAATCAGAGCAGCAGATTCTACCCTTGAGTTCTGACTCCTCGAGACAGACCAAGGGGCCTTGGGATGGCAGCAAGCTGTCATAAGTTGACAGCCAAGCTGTCCTAAGTCGAAAGGTTTTTCTCGGTTGGGCTAAGTTTATGCTAAGTGCTAAATTAACACTAAGTAACGCGGTGATAAGTGGGTTTATGTTGAATTAAATGTTGTATTTCATCCTTTGCCAAAGATCATTGATTTGTGATCGTTTGATTTTGATGTTTTTGCCAGTAAACTTCGGTATGCTTTTCACCTCTTGAGTCTGGCTGGTGGGGGTTTCTCCTTTGTGCTAAGAGAGAGTAATAGAACCTTCTGGGTTAAGGGCTAGGGCTAGGGTTAGGGTTAGGGTTACACTTCGGTTTAGGCTTGAGAGAGCCCAGAGCTCCAGGAATACTGGGCTGGAAAAGGCCTGCCAAGGCCATCCCAGCAGGGCCCCAACACTGCTGCTCCTCCATCTTTCTGATGGGACCAGTTACCCACCAGGACATCTCCATTTGGCAGGGCTGGAAATCTTTCAGTCTCATCTCTTTTCCTGCTGACCCAGCAATAGCTGGAATCTTCTGTTAACAGCCAGCAGAGTAATTTGCTGAGCTTCAGATTTAGCATTTTACCACGATGTATGAAAACCTCGCACATCTGCAAAGTTCAAACCTTCTAGGAACAATTCCAATAAGATGCTTCATGTTTCCTGCTCCATGCAAAAATAGGGGAAAAAAAATCTCATCTATAATTGACCTTGACAGATATTGAGAGCATTTGGCACCTATTAAAACTCCTTTAAGATGAAACCCTCTAAGCTATAATAAGAAACGTAAATCTGAACCTTATACCACATTTTGTTCACTGGAAACACTGGTAGGTTCAGTCACTTATTTTCCATTGAAAAGTTATCTTAAAATATGTACAGAAGTAAATTTTAAAACATTTATTGAGCAAATAGGACCCTTCTATTTCATCTTACACATCTGCTTTTTCAGGCAGACTATTAAAATTAGCTTGGAAATCTGCATAGCTTTATCATGGTTCTTTTGTCTGGTCCATATATATGCACAGGGAACAGTTGGAGAAACGCAAAAATCCACTTAATTGACTTTTCTACTGAGAATTATTCCTACTCACAACTTGGAAGAACCTCTATCTAACCACATCTAGGAAGCAGAGACAAAGCCAGGAACTATCAACAGTGTCTTGGTTGACACAAGGGCTGCTGTCATCAGAGCCACAACCCACTGAAGTGTCAACAAACAAGTCCTTAATCAAAGGACAGGAGGAGAAAAAATATTGGCGGTTTTAGAGGTCCAGGGACTCTACTCCCACTTGAGAAATAGGAAGGTCCAGCTTGGAAATAGTGCCAAGGCAGCCAAGCCAGAGTGGTTGGCTGTCCCTTGAGTTAATCCAAGGAAAAGCTCTCTTCCCCCAACACTGTCCTCACTGCTGTGATCAGCTCCTGGGTGTGAGGGTCCCTCCCAGAACTCCCTGTGCTGAGATACCTTGTTTTCCATAAGCATCTGGGTCAGATGTGACATAATCCCTTTCTGGAGGGAATTTTGGGAAGCACTGGAAAATTGCTGCTTCCCAAGTCACGGAAGCAAAATTTTCTCTGTGCGTAGTAGGATGCAGGTGGAGTTTAAAATTAAAAAAAATAAAATAGGAATATCTTCTAATTATGTAGCATGGACAAATTCCTAATGGCCAAGGCACACACTCTTCTTGTGAAATCCTGCCTAGCACAAGGAATGATTCAGTGTGCTGGTGGTTCAGGACAGAACCAGAAGGGGCAATGAGCTGCAAGAAGAATCTGGGACTGAACTACAAACTCTCCATCTCAAAAGCAATTATAGATCCCATAATCGTAAAAGACTTAGAAACAGCACAGTTTCTTTTTAATAGTTTGCTATTGGCCATGCTAATGATATGAGCTGAATAACCAACAAAAATATTAGAATTTCTCTGGAATAAACTCAGCTATTTAGAAGCTGATATTTTGAAAAGTATCTGTGATCCTAAGGCTTGTACTATGTCCTGGTGGGTTTTTCATGATTTCCTGCATTTTTCACATTTGTCTGTGACAAAGAAGAACTCAAGCAAATGCTCCTGAGAGTCCACTCACGTCCTGCTAGAGCAGCCACCACCAAGGATTTCAGGAGTCCACATCACATTTTTGTGTAAGAATCCTCTACACCTGTCCACCGAAGTTTCAAGTGATCAGAAGCAACTTGTTCACATTAAAATTACAATCTCAAATGATTATTTTAACATTACAGAAAATTAACCAGTCTGAGGTGAAGCTTTACAGGTATCTCTGGAGGCAGAGAACTGGGCTTTTCACTCTTGATGCAAAGAAATATTCCAGTTGTTTCTAAATACATTTGCCATAGTTTAACCCTTACATCAATAAGGTCACCTGCATGAAAATGCTGTTCTTTGAGAAAAATACTCCAGATAATATTCAGATTTTCCATCTAATTCTAAAGACACAACTGTAACATGCAAGCACAATACGCTAGCGAACTCGTATCGACTGTACAAATAATTTTTTTAAAAAACTGTTTCTGGAAGCCCAGCAAAAGCTGGGCTTGAAATCTCTCAGTGGAATTACATTTTCGTTCAAGCAACACCACATAGTTTGGAAGCCACGGAAAATATCTATTAAGACAGTTGCTAATTTAGAGAAAAAATGACCCCATCTGGAACAGCGTCTGCAGCGCTGTTCATTGCACCGCAAGAAAAATATTATTGTACTGCAGCGTGTGAAGCCTTGTAACAAAGATGACGCCAGGTCAAAAGAATCCAACTTAGAAAGAGAAGTTGAGGCTAAGGTCTTGCTTTTACTGTAAAAGATTAAGTCCAAAAGGAACTTTAACACGAAGGAAGGGGTGGAAAATAGATGAGCTAAATTAACAGCTTACAATTTTTTTTCACCACCTTAATAAAGGTTGCCAGCTCCAAGAAGATGTCTTCCAATAATGTAAATTAAGATAAGTAAATTAGGAAGCATTTTTTTGAACGTAAAGAAATTTAAGCATAGCAAGAGCGTTAAAGATTGCTCAAGTAACACGTTAATAAATTAAAAGATCCCAAAGAGAAACTATGGGAATTACATCCCTGAGTTGGAAACTTCGGTGCCTTAAACAACAGAGAGAAAGTCAGGTATTTATTGACAACAGCTGAAAGGGTGAGTAAGGAGGAACCAAAATGACCAAAAAGTGTAACAGAGGGGGTTTTACATCAGGTGCTTACCCATGCAGCAGCACTGAGTCTGAGCAGTCCCCTCCTCAACTGCAGCCTCATCTGCCACAGAGATCTATCAAAACCTCATCCTTCTCAAGAAACACCAAAAGAACGCTGCCCATGCAAGAGCAGCAGTGCCACAGTGCCATGGAGATGTCCTGGGTTGCCCAAGGAGATTCCTGCAGCTTCCCCACCACCCCCTGGCCCTTGGCTAACTCTGTCTGCTGGCACTGCAGTGAGGGCCATTTCCCCAATTCTCCATCCCAATTTCACATTGGATTACTCCAGCAGTAATCCTAAGAAAGAGGTGATCTCTATGGGTGAGATCAGTGGGAAATGAAGACAGTGAGCATTCTAATGCCATGCCAGGCCTGTTGTTGAGTAATCCAGATTTCAGAGGAACAAAATAGCAAGCAGTTATATAGGACTACAAACATCTGTTTTCAAGAGGTGTCCAGATCATTAGCAGCTAATTCTACATCTCTGTTACATTCCCTGCCATATGCTGGGGGATAATCTCAGCAAGCAACAGGGATTTTCATCTCAAATCCTAACAAATCTGCTCTACAAGGCTTCATAGTTTTTCTTATGTCACTTATGAGATAATACCTCTAAGCTGCTCCTCTCTGCTCTTTCAATGCCTTGTGTATATTCCATCACAGCACCCAACAGCTCCTGCAACCTGCCCAGTAAAAACTGACAATTTCTCCATGCCATCCTGGAAAAAAATCCCCTCCCTTGTATATAAAATTTATCTCTTGGATAAACTCACACTCGAGTTGTCCCCCTCACCCTACATGTCCCATCCTCCAGACGAATGATGGCACTGGATTTGAAACAATCTTGAATGACCTGTGGCAGACCAAGCTCAGGGTGGTGAGGATTTGGTGGTCCTGCCTCCTGCCAGCCCCCCAAAAGTGATGAGAAGTTCCTGCAATCCCAGAGTTTCCACCAAAGCCACGAGCAGTGCTGCTGCTGGCGAGGAGGGACGTGCGGACGGAATATTTTTATCTCCTCTTCGTTCCCACCCCTGTCAATCCAAAACAAACTTGGACTAGTGGGAAAGATGGTTCATGATGAGAAAAGGATTCCCTGGCTGGCTTTGTGTGTCACCACTGGATCCGTGGATCCGTGCCACTGCGGTGGCACAGCTGCATCAGCCCTGGCTTCCCAGCTTTCAGTAACCTTCCCAGGCAAAAATAGCAAACCTACTGCTTGATTTTTAGCAGCTGAAAAGCAGCACCAAACCACATAAGTATTATGTAAAATGATCTTTTTCTAAGTATATGTTTATTGTGCACAGAAGAAGTGGATTTAATTACAAACAACTGGAAGTTTTTAACAGGCTGGATTGCCCCCTACTCCCTTTCTAAAAACTAAGGTTTGGCAGCAGCTTTTGGGTTTCATTGCAAGTCTTCTAAGTATTTCCTTGGAAAGACTTTACACTTGGTCCCAGGCAAGAAGTCAAAATCAACATTTAAAAAGCATGCCCTGCATAATTTCCAGGATTCAGCAGCATTAAGGTATACTTATGGAGGCCAGGAGGAGAACTGCTTTTTGTGCTTTTTGACTCTGTGCATAAAGCTGGGCTTCAGACAAGGAAGTTTATATTCCAAATAATATTTTTAACTACATGCGGTCAAGTACATAACTTATCAAGCCTTTCCTCAGCCCCCTCCCAAAATAATCCTGAACACTAAATACCTTTGCAGTATTTAGATTTTGCTTAGACCTCTACTAGAAGCAACAGATTCTCAAACCTTCTAATGCAGAATAATTCAACTGCAATAAGCAAACAAAGTCTCAAATAACATTTTCTTAAATGCCTTTGTACCATAAAACTCCCATTTGGGCCTGACAGCGATATTCAGGCTACACTGGCTGGTTCTGCACTGAAATGGGTCACACCCAGTTTCAACGTGTGTCCCTGTGCCTTGCCCAGGGGATGGAGTGTCCAGGTGGGATGGCAGCACATGGGGTGACTCTGAGGGGACAGTGGACACTGCTCATATGAGTAATGCCACCTGTTTCACAAGGATATAATACATGTTTAAGAACTATCCACTCAAATTTCATGTTTATTTTTGTCTAAGGAAAACAGATGAGGAGAAGCATTTTCCTTGTGAATATCTGAAGTGCTGTTAAAAACAAATACGCATTCTTCTGAAATATGAGCAAGTGAAGTCCTGTATTACTCACCACCTAAAACCACAAAATGCCACAGATGAGGCTGAACTTCACAGAAGCTGAGAGAAATGAGAGCCCAGGTAGTGTTAAGGGACCAGGGGAGAAAATATCTTTCAGCTTTTGCAATACAAAAGGAATTTGTTCCATGTTTTTCATCAGCAGAGAAAAATCAGTTCTACCAAACTGTGAATCTCCTGTGTGGAGGTGAGGCAGAGAAAGCATCAAGACATTATTTCACGGAGTATTTTTCTTCTAAGCAGGCAGTTTTAACTGGTGTTTATAAAAAAACCCAAACCATCTGAATGCAGATTTTCAGCTCACAATACCATGCCCTTCTCCTCAGTATCTACATTTCCTCCCTGTGTTAAGTCCCAGTCCCACAAATCCATCTGTGCTCCAGAAAACCTCCCAGCTAACCAGTGATCCTGAGATTTCAGCAAGAAAAACAACCAGGAAAAAACGCAAACCCAAACAAATACAGCCCACAAACTAAAAACTGTGTTTGGTGGGGGGTGGGGTAGGGAAGAGGAAGAGGTTGTGGTGTACGTGCAATGAGGAGGAGAAACAGAAGGTCAAACCCTAAAAAAGTGCCTTTTTTTCCCTTATTTCTGCAGCAGCATCTTCCCATCAGAGCTGCCCAAGGGACCACGGCACCCACATTCTGTGAGATTCTGGGGACAGACAAGCTGCTGGTGTGCACTCCAGGCTCTCTGTGCTCCAGGGCATGTGGACACAGACGTGTTTGTCACCTCCACCAAGAAGCCAGCACAGCTTATCATCCCCAGCAAAGTCACTGAAAGGATTTCCCAGCTGTCAGTGTCCCACTCACACTGCCGTGAGCAAAACTGAAGAGTCAGAAAGGACTAAAGCCTGGAGAATCCCTTCCACAAGCCTTTGGTCCCTGCAGGGGCTGGCACACAACACACATTCACCAGCAGCAAGCCCATGATCCAAATTGTTCCAGGGTATCAGTGAAATCTGAAATCTCTGCAATGTGACAGAACAATTTCGAGTTGAGGCTCAGGTTTCTGGCTGCCATGGGAGCAGCACACACCTCACAAGCTCCCCTGCAAGGCAGCCTCAGCAGTCACAAACAGCACAAGGGCAAGATGGGACCGATTTCAAAGTCAGAGGAATGCTCTCAAAATGCAAGCATTACATTATAAAAGCAACTTATTTGGGTTTAAGTCTCCTGTAACATAATGTAGGGGAAGCACAGCTGTGACAGCGCTTGTTCCCTCTTCCTAAACACTGAGACAGAAGTGGCTAAACAGAGCAAGACTGTAGATTGCAAAACTGCATCTTATTCCTTGCTAGGAACCAACCCATCCTCCTCAGCACCCCTTCCTTCACTTGGCAAAATAAAAATATCAACTTTCTGACATCTGTGTGACACCTGCTGCCTCCCCACATTCCTCAATGCAGAGAATATCCATCAGCTTTTCTGTCCTCTTAGTGCCATACAGATCTTTTAAAATGCTGCCCAGACACAGACACTGTGGGTTTTCTTTGCAGAGGGAACACATTAGAGGAAGTAAAGAAAACTTTGGCTGAGCTATTTATAAAGCTTGCATGGCTTGGTTCTCAAATGCTTCGCTGAGCAGGGGAACAATAAGAATAAGTCATGGAGTTCAACTTCTCAAGACACATTCTTCAGGTCTGAATGTCCAAACTATCATGGATTTATATGCCTGGTAACTGGGCTTTCTCATGAAAAGCATCTGAGTTGTCCTCACACCAGGGAATTGCCAAGCTCTTTCCCTGACATTTTTAAATTGTGGCAATTAGAACGAAATTCAATGAACTCATGCATATTTGCGAATGAGGACACTCCCAGATTTAAGGGAGCCAGGGAAGAACTGCATGTAATTAACTGCACTCCTCCAGGCTTCTCCTCTAGGGAAGCCCTTGCACAGGAGACAGTTCAATTTAAGATGTCCCAGTGGAGAATGGTGCCAAGAGTTGCAGAGGAGCAAGCAAGACATTTTGCCTGCTCTGGAAGCAGATGGTGCTGACCAAGCAACAGGATCACAAGCTCAAAAAAGTCAAGTCAAAAAGAGAGCATTGTTGGGGTGGAGTTTTAGCTTTAAAAATAAAATTCTCGCATAAGTCTGAAATTAAATCCATGGCTACAGATGAATGCAGGCTCTCTAGAGTGATGGATGATGATCTTCATGCCATCAGACATTTAATGAGTGAAAAAACCAGATTACCACTACACAGAGATGGCATCTCTGCTGGGGAAAAGGAGGAACTATGCACATTCATTCTGCTGTGTGACTGCACAGGCATGGTTGGTCCTGGGGATCAGAGGATCCTTCAGACTCCTCACCCCCTTCCCACAGAAACCCATGCTTACACATGCACAGAGCATCCCCTCAGCATTAGCTGCAACTGTGAAAGTAATTAGTTTGCAGCTCAGATGCCTGTAGAGAACATCCACCTCACCTCACACAGCATTGCCATCCATTAGCAGCCCTCCATCCTCACACACTCAGAGCCGTGCAGCTCCAGCTTTTCACACACCTTCCACTGCCAGACCCTGTTTGAAGCAGCTCAAACTTTGCCAAACTTCAAATATGCTGGCTGAAGCTCTCCACACCATGTGTCTGCCTGAGGCTAATGATCTTTTTGTTTATGTGGAGGAAAGTTGCTATCAGGAGCTCTCAAGGAAAAAAACCAAACAAAAACAAAACCAACCAAAACAAAACAGAGCAAAAGAGAGCAGGAAATGAGAAGTAGCTTGTCTCTCTTCTTCCTATGAAATTTAAAATGAGAGCAGGAGAGAAACGACTTCACTAAGTGATCTAAAGCATAGAGGTGGCACTGCTGAGGACACCAAGTTGTTCTGAGGCTCAGCAAACAATCACAAATCACACCACAGGTGCAGCCAGCATTGCCTGCACACTGAGTAAAGCTTTCCTAGAGTTTGCAAAGCTTCCCAGGTATTTTTGTTTGGGGTGAACATATCCCAGTCCAGAAGATCTCCTTTTACCAACTGAACATTTTGGATACAGCCATGGGAACTGAGTAGGACTCTTCTTGCAGAGGCTCCCCATTGCAAAGGAAGATCCATAATTAGCATTCCACCTCCTTGCTGTCCACAGCAGGATTGTCATGTCTGCACTGGGAAGTACTGGGAAGATGGAAACCACAGAGATTTCCATGTCCAAGTGTTCTTGTAGTATCTGGTAATTACTGGGAGCCCTATTGGAAAATATTTTAATTCCCTCCCCACTAAAGACAGTCCATTTGGAGAAGTGTGCACTGCTGCCTCTCCAGCTGCTATCACAGTGTGCAGGCTCCTACAAGATACACACATCACAGGCATGCCCTGGGGTTTTTTTGTCCTATTCCTGCTTTTCTTAAAGGGGAAATTCAATCCCAACTTGGTATAAGGTGTTTAGTGTCAAAAATCTTGTTCTTGAGAATGAGGAAGAACCAGGCTTAAGATTACCTTTACATTTTTAGTCTATTTTGTCCTGTACATCTTTTACATGATCTTCTGATAAGGATAACATGCTTTTTAGGAGGGTGTGCGCCCTCTCTTGCAGCTCACAATACCTGGGGCACAAGAAACAAACTGGGTGCAAGTGAATGAAAATATTGTCAACAAGAGGGAATTTTGTCAAGTGCTTGAGCACATGCCTGCCTTTATAACTGGTTGTCTTCCTCTCCCCACCCATCCCGAGAGAAGCAGTGCCACGATAATCAGCTCCCTGTGAGTTAGCAAGATAGGGAATCACCACAGGAGAAGGAATATTTTGTGGGATTTGCCATTACAAAATGAGAAGCAGGCCAGCTTCAGTCTGCTCTGGCCAGCGGAGCAGCACACAGCTTCCATCAGGGATAACCAGCTGTGCTTCTTGCTCCTGGGCTGCACTGCAGAGCACCTAAAGCTCACTTGGCAAAAGTGGTGAGTGTTCACAACAGTGAGGTCCATGATCTAAACATAAAGTGTTTACTTAAAAAAAAAATTGAGTACTATGGATTAAAATTAGTGCTTGGCACAGACGGAGCTTTTAAAAATCAGTGGTATCTTCAGGCAATTTCAGCTTTAGTCTTTGGTGGCATTTCCCCTTCCAGCATCCACAAAAGGAGGAGGATCCCACCTCATTTCACAGCAGTGCCATGCACTGACATTTGTGAAGCATTCAGCCCCTGCACTGATCAGTGCTACAGCATGAAGAGTTCAACAGTTCTTTATTCACTACAGGGTAGGGACGGAGTGTCGCAAATAGGGCACAGGGTGACACATTGTATGAGGAGGATAAGAATATTGAATAGCTGCTCATTCACTGCACAACATCCATCTTGTGCCCCGAATGAAGTACCAGCCCTGTGGAAAAAAATACAATGTAAACCATACAAGACAGTCTTTAATTGTATGTCAGGCAAGGGCTCACCATGCAGCACACACAGAGAGGGTGACTGTGGTCAGTCTTCACGCTGAGATTTCCCAGCTTTTTAAAGTGTGTTTTTCTTCTCTGTAATATTTCCCCATAAAAACTTCCCATTTGCATACCCTATATTCATATTTGCACCAGCATAAATATTTCTGTTAAAACCATTTTTACCTAAGCACTTATGCAGGGAAGATTCAGAATGGTTGTTATTTTAGAAGTTGTAGTTTAATATAAATATTTAGGGTGACAAGTGCATATATCTCTATTCATATATTGATATCCACAGTTCCTTTTCAAGATGGGAATAAGTTACAAGTACTTTTTACATAGGCAAGAGTTCAGCCTGAGACAGTGAAAAAGCTAAGTACACAGAGATTGGCAAAGCACTGAGAGGGGACCAGCCCAAGCTCACTCCCTTATAGCAAACCAGATTAATACTTTAAAGTCTTAAAAAAAAAAAACAAAAACAAAAACAAACTATAGAGGAAAACCCACATAACTGTCACCAGTAAGAAAGCACATGCATAATGGAATTGTTTTATGACAAAGTTTAAAATCTTTTCCCCCATAACCATAACCACAGACTTTCACTTTTAGAGCCAGGATTGTTCTCAAACAACAAAACAACTCCCATGCAATGAAAAAATCACCTCCTATTCCCAGTAGTATCCCTGAACTCACACGATGCTGCCAACATAACAGTGATTGTAATCTTGAAGTTGTGACTTGTACAGCTCACTAAACAAAATCCAGTAAGATTACACCTGGTTAAGCATTTCACAAAAACAAAGCAAAAAGCCTCCCACTAATCTACTGCAAATCAGATTATTGCTTCCAAAACAGAGCAGATGCAACATCTTTGCTCTACTGAAATTAAGAGAAGTTCCAGGGCTTGGGATTTTATCTTATGCAACAGTGGTGATGAAAAAGGCCTGAAGAACTATTAAAGAAACCTAAATCAATTAACATCATAAAGCTATCCACTGAGTGACTACACTGCACACCCCTGAGTACCTGGATAAAATGATGAACTTCTCCTTCCAAAAAAAGCAACTACAACATGGGAACTTAAGTATTAGTTGTGCTGAAGAGCATAACCTGAGTGATACTCTGAATAACAGATGTGGATGTTACACACACACTGTAACACCAAACCACATCACTGTCCTGCCCAATTTGTGTGTGCAATCCCTAAGCAATCTCAGCACAGACACACTCAGCTGTAGCAGCAATACCTGCTCATGTACATGAAATAACACCAGATGTACCCCAAACTTCATATTCCAGCTGAGAAACAGAAAATCCTCAAAGGAACAGTGAGAGTGGGATGCAGGGGAGCAGCAGCAGGGGAAGGAAGCTAACTGGACAACGGACAGTCCCCGTGCAAGGAGCAGGGAAATGGGTCTCTTAGGCATCCCAAGATTTACAAGAGGGCCAAAAAGTGACTTCCTGCTATTCAAGTCCGGGCTGAAATATAATAAATGACTGCCAGCATAACACTGACTCATATCCATCAGATTTATAAATCAGTACTTCAACAAAGAAAGCTCTGTTGGCTTCACCATAGACAACTCTAAACCACTCAGATGTGTTGTTTAACCCACTCAGTGTTCAATGCCATTGCAGCAAAACCCAGCTCTTTATTAAAAACCAGGCAACTGAAATGCTGCCTACAGAAGCCTGTATCAGATAGCCTTTATGACTTAAAGGCTTGCAGATTAACATCAAAACTAGCCCTGCTGTTGGATTTTTTTTCCGAGTTATTTAATCTACAAAGAAAGAAAAGTTCTCACGGCTCCTCCTTCACGCACTTGTTCACTACAGAACGAACTGGAAATACATTAAAACCAAATGGCAAATGATAACATACCTACAGCTATGGTGTGCTTGAAAGGAATGCACGTTGGGTAGAGGTGTGATTCCTTACCAACAGTCACAGCACACAAGCTTTACTCTTCCCACAAGTGTTGCTCAATCCCCTTCCCATGAGAAGGAGGAACACCTTTATGAAAGACTTGAATCAGTATAGCTGCAACCACATCAAAAGAAGTTCTGCTTCTGGAATAGAAACTTTTACCACCAACGTGCAGAAAACTAGATCCAATATTGTTTTCTAAAGCTCCTTAAAATTCAGCTACACTATTACAGGCTGCAAACACACCATCAGAAAGATGAAGGCCAACTTCTGCTGTTTGTGCCCTGCAGAACCACGCACACTCCGAGGGTGACAGGCGCTTAAGTTATTTGTGAACATTTGAAAATATTCTCTGTTATTCCAAGATGCTCAGGATAACCTGTATTCCACCTTCACTGCACTGGGGGATGGAGGAATAGAAACATTTCCAGCCTCCTTCAACTTACCTGAAAGCCAATACGTGACTTTCTATGCGTGTTTGGGTTGGGGTCGTGTACCACACAAGTTCAGTCATCACACAATTGGATAATTACAATGCCTTTCTCATAGGACACCCCCTCGGGAAGGCAGTGCCGGTGCTGTCACCGTGCAGGAGCATCCCTGCCCGTGAGCCCTGCGCAGGGACGAGCTGCCGTGCAGGGAACAAGGGCTGGTGCACGGGGCAGCGCTGGATGGAACCGCACACAAGAGGCTGCATCTCCCCGCTGGGCATCCGGGGAGGCGGAAGGTACCGCGGCAAATCGCTCCCGCACACAGAAAACTCGGGCTTCCTCCTTACGGGAGAGCCGCCCCCGCTCAGCCTCCGCTGCTGCTGCCGCGGTCCCGCTGCGTGGCTCTGTGCGAGCAGCCAGCGTGGGGACAGCGTGGGGACAGGCGGCCGCAGCCCCGTTCTGCCGCCGAGCATCACCTTCGCGGCGGTGCGGCTGCTGCATCCCTCGGGCCGGCCATCGGCTCCGACCGCACACAGCGGCACAGGCGGCCGGGCACGGACCCCGCCAGCCCCGGTACCCCCGGCCGGGCTCGGCAAACCCCGGCCCCGCTCCCCCCGCGCTGCCGCAGCCCCGCCGAGCCCCGGAGC
>VZTZ01001066.1:390616-426520 GCA_013400955.1 Drymodes brunneopygia
TACCCTCCCCCCCCCATCCAGGAGCGGGGGTCGCGTCCCGCAGCGCCCGGGGACCTGCGGGCTCTCCTCCCGCCCCCCGGGGGCCAGCGCTTCCCATTCCCCGCACCCCAAACCACCGGAGCCAGCGCTGGTTTGACGTTTCACCCCGGCTTTTGCCGGGTCGGGAGCTGAGCCGACAGCCCAGGGTGAGGATGCTGCGGCGGCACGGAGAGCTCTGCTCCACAGAGAGCTGTGTCCAGCTTGGGCCCTGCACCTGAGCTCCTCAACACACCTGAGCCCACTGGAAAGAAGGACATGACACCAGGACCTGTGCCATTTTCATGCCCCATTTTTAATTCACTTCCTTCCACACGCATATTTGTCAGTGACTTCTTGTTATTTTCTACCAATGCCGTCATCCAGTGGAGAAGTTACTGATGAACTTCCTCTGGAGGCACCACATTTGCCTTCTGACAACGAACTTCACATTCAGCTCCTCGGTTCTCTCAGTTTACCCAGCCTGGGGTGCTGGTGCTGGTTGTGGCCGTACCCCTTCCCTGGCAGCACGGGCTGCTGCCAGCTTTGTCATGCTGTATTTTGTACTCATCTCCGGCCAGCTCTGAGCATTCACTTATGAGATGACTAATGCTCTCTGGGGCCTGGCCACACATCCTGCACTCTGGAATTGCAGTTTTCCAACCAGCTCTCTGTGCTGTAGCCTGTCCTCTGCCTGTCCTCTGCAAATAGCCTGTGTGGTTCCCACTGAAATCTCCATTTCTCCTCTCGGTGCTCGCTCACAAGTTAGGTGTCTTCTTGTTGCAAATTTATCTTTCACAATCTCCTGCAATTGTTACAGCAGTTAGTAAGTGTAAGAACAAAGTCACTACATGGGAGGGAAGTTGGCTTTGCACATCACTGTGAGCCCAAGGCTCGGCAGCAGTTGCTGCCTGTTGCAGGAATAAATCCATCTCACATCAGGCTCAAGATGCCCACATGACTCATTCTGTCTCCACTGTTGTAATGCCTTTTCCTCTAGGACCCAGAGCTCGTTCTTCTGATGAACACACCCCTGAGAATGCAATATTACAAGAAAATGTAAAGGTCAGCCTAGAAGATTATTAATAGTTTTCTTTCTCTTCCTGTGCTTTTTGGAGAGACGCTGAGAAGAGACAAATCTTGTGCCTACAGACAGGACAGTTCTTTGAAACAGGCAGGTTTGTGGGGATCTGTCCATGTGCCACCTGCCAAAAGGAAAGGGAACTCTCTGGAGAACTGTGGAAAAAACAAATCTAAAAAAACCCAAAAACGAAAATGACAAACTAGTTGGAACATTCAGCCTATAAATTTGTTCTGGCTCTGGGGGCAGGCAAGCGGAGTTTTCCTGCTGGTGCAATTCACAGCAAGACAAGTTTAAGGTCAGCCTGTCTTAGTTTGGCTACTCTGAAAACTTTGCCAGTGCAGGTGACAAGTTCTGCAAAGCCCACCAGGCCTACCTTGGCTGTAATTCCATCCTCTGAAGAAGAAATCTGAAAATGAAGTAGGATTCCAAAGTGGAAGACAGGCTTTCCTTCATCCTATTATTCCAAACCCCTAGAATAACTCATAAAACTTACAAATTCCTTGTTTCAGGAAATCAGAAGTTTCACATCCTGCTGTAGCCCTGGCTGTGGCCCTGCCCATGGTTACAGCACAGATTTACTTTCTTGAATTCCAGCTGTTAACAATGCCAGGCACAGTTCATCACTTCCCTGCTTACACCAGTTTTAGTGGCAAAAAGTGACAGCAAGGGTAAAGTCACAGGTTTCACCTGGGTGAAGAGTGCATGGCATAGATTGACAGCTTTTTGAAATCGCACAGTTTCAAAGACAGAAGAGGAAATTACCTTTAAGATCTGCGTCTCCCTGGCTCTCAGGAGGAAGGAAGGGAATAGAGAGCCGTCCTTCCCTGAGCACTGGGCTGCAGATCCCTATGTATTTTTCTTCTGTTGTTTTACCATCTGCAATGGGTGGGAAAAACAGTGAAGATGTTAAAAAGCAGAATGGGCCATCTGAGAATGCAAAAAATATTTAGGAACAAAAGAGGCAACAATTGTGAGACTGCAGCATTAAAAGAAGAGACATGGACACACAAGCAAAAAAAAACTTGGATCAACACTAGGAAATACGACATCAAGAGAAATGTAGATGAGTAAAATTTGCATTTATATATACCTTGGGAGGGAAAATAATTGATTGAACTCGAACTCCCACCCCTGTTGGTGATCCATTTGTGCAAGCCTCATTTCTTGGTGCAGAGCAGCACGTGTCAGCCCTGCTGCTGGCACTGCCCTCCCACAGGCAGCCGCTCTCCAGGGCCTCAGTTTGTGCTCAGCTTTTCCAGTGTAGGTGGCTGCAGCCTGGCACGGTGGTTGGAGACATCTGAGTAAAGGCTCAGCTCTTGAAATGGGCCCTGGGACTGCCACGCACAGTCTGGCTGGAGCAACAAAGGGAGCTGAGCACCCCTGAAAAAAAATCCTGCCACCCAGTTACAAAACAAGGCTTTCAGGGCATAAGGAGAGAAATCTGCACTTGGGGGATTTGCTCAGTGTTTATATGACTGAACACCCACTACAGACTGTGAGAGTTTTCCATTAATTTTAGCTGAAGCAGGTTCTATCTGGTCTTTGCTTTTGGTTCTTTTCTTCACTTAACTCTTATTTTGCTGTCATTTCTCTGTTTCCTGCTTTGTAGTTTAGATCTAAAATGGTGACTAAGTGCCTAGTTTCAACCATGGATTCCTAAATCCTTGTTTAAATATCAATCTAAACTGTTAATTTTTTGTCTTCTTTCTGAAGAAGTCAGAAAACCAAGAGCTCCTGATCCCTGTAACCACATAGCCACTGTCACTGGCCTTGTCACATCTCTTAATCTAAAAGGTGGCTCATCTGTAAAGCAAACATCATGATGCACAGATAAGGCACGGTAGGTAGAATTTGCTCCATTTGAACTGTATTTCAGATATAAAATGACAAAAGGTGTTGGTGCTTCTGGCCATGGCAAAGTGACTGAAGACATGGTCAACAGTGTTGCTGTTTCTGCACAGCAGCTTTCAGCTTTCACCTGGGCTCACGGGGCGTGGGCTGAGCAAAGCCACCTCCATCCAGGATATTCTCATCCATTCCACGTACAAAAAAGATAAAGTCTTTATTTGGAGAGACTGGAATGTGTAGATACAGCTGGGGAGGGGACAATGTCCTCTGGTCTAAATGCCAGTTCTGACTGACACCTTCCAGTCCATCTTGGTTCCCATCACCACAGGGAGAAGTCCTGGACTCCAGCAGCAGAGCTCTGCACCTCACTGTGTGTGGTGTGTAGCTGAGTAGATAAGCATCCAACTTATTCATATCCTGATTAACTTCATGCAGAGATGAGTTATCCCACGGTGATTTCCATGAGATCTTTCATCCCCAGATCCAGCATTTTTCTTCTCTCTGGTCCTGACACTGCAGTGAGTGATACAAGGCCAGGGACAGAACCAGCCCCTGCCACCATCCAAGCTCCAAAGTACAAACTTTTCACCCTCAAATACAATAAAACTTGCTACCTTTCCCCTTGCCTATCTTAATGGTTGGTTTTCCCCTCACTATCTTGGTTTGTGGCTTCATGGCCCAGTTTGCCCTCAGGAATATCAAAATACTTTCACTTTTTTTTTTTTTCATCCACTGCAGACCATGTGTGAGGTTCCCTAGAGTGGCCTTCTCTGTTCTATGGCTATCACCTGAAAACATATTTATGGCTAAAAGAGTAAATCCCATTGTCAAATTCCCTCCATTCAGACATCACTTAACCAGATGGCTGAGCCAATTCCACTGATTTTACTGGGCTTTACACCCAGATCTGGCATTAACCTGCCACAGAAGAGGCGCCCTGAACTGGGCCAGAAAGCCACTGGGATTGCACTTGTGAAAACAGAAAAGCAATATTTCGATAAAGCAGCTTATTTCCATTTTTTAACTGCTTTTCCTACAGCCTGCAGATGCTTCCTGCTTCCCCTGTGTCCCTCTCCAGCAGATAAAGGGACACGTTTGTTGTTGAGATCATTGTGGCACCCTCAGCAAGCCGAGCTTGTCATGGGACTCCCTGCACAAACAGAGCGGGTTTTCAAGGATAATACACAGCATAAATGAGCGGTCTTGTTCTGTCAACAAAAGCCGGTGTGTTTATGAGGACCCTCGAAAGTGTTTTTAAAAATACTCGGGCGGGTATTTTTAGCCGTGCGAGGCCGGGCAGCCTCCCCTGGCACACCGATACCGCTCCCGGCGCCGCTCTCCCCCTCGCCCCGGTATCCCCGGCGGCCGAGCTCCCACCCGGAGCTGTTTCTGCAGGAGCAGAGCCCCGAGCAGAGCCCGGCCCCGTGTTGTTCAGGCTGCACTGACATCTGTTGGCTCTTATCAAGCCGGGTAGGAAAAAACAAGCCCGTGTGGTTCCACGCACGGAGATAGCGCCTGCGGCAGGAGCGAGGGACAGGGCGAGCGATGCTGCAATAACAGCATCACATCAGCGATAAGGGGCTGGGGACAGCGCCGGGCAGCGGCAAGGGCGAGCCGGCAGAAAACTCCGCTGGCAATGACCATGTTCCCTGCGAAACAGGCGATTCCCAGCCGTCGTCCTTCCAATTCTGCGGCTGTCCTCGTATCGTGAAGGAGCACGAGTCGCCTTTCTGAAGGAGAAGGTTGAGGCAGCCCGTGTTGCTTCACTGCAATCCTCAGTCCATGTGACTAATTAAAGCAGTAGGACATGAACACTCATTTCTGAATCAGTGTCTGAAAACATCACACAACCTTTTGGAAAAAGCAAGTAAGGTCTGAGCAGAGCGTTTCAGTTGAAGTAGCAAACTCTTACTCAGATGTACGATTTGGATAACACAACTACATGTTTGGTGTAATAAGCAGAGAGCAACTGTATGTCCTGGAGTTCAGCCAGCATCCTGCTTTGCTTGAAAGCTCTGCTGCAAACCCTGTATCGTGTGTCAGTGCTCTTATTCACGGAATTAACACGAGGCTGAGCTGAAGTGGGTGACAGGGCTGCGCTGCTCTGTCAGCCTCAGGGATGGAGCAGTTACAGACCTCTGCTGTGAGTGACTCAAACCTGAAGTGTGGCAAGTCCCAAGCCTGGCTCTGTAGCCCGAGGGGTTTTCTGAGAAACGCTCTGCAAGCGTGGGGCCCAGCTGATTCGGGCACTGATGGTCCCCGCAGCCTTTTATGAGCAGGAGAAAGGGCAAACGAGGAGCAGGGAGGTGTTGTGGGCACGGGAGGATGTCGTGTGGAAGGACTTTTAGAATAACATGGGCTGGAGGCTTGAGAGAAATGGAGACTACCATCAATTTTCTCTTTGAGTGGAAACAATCCCAGAAATTCCTGTCCCTGCTATTCCTCACAAATGCTTGTTATATGTTTGGGTCAACAGCATTTAATTTTGGCCACAATGTATAATCTCATTTTTAAATGTCAAATTTGCCCTTTGATTTTAAAGACAGCTTGTGCTGTTCAGGTTCTGAAATAATTTAAAACAGAATTAGCTTATTTTACAGCTTTATAAATCTCTCCTGGTTGGCTCCAGTGTAAGTAGGTTATTAAATTCTACCAGTAGAGATTTCATCATTTCTCTGAGTGCTGCAGTTTAATATTTGCCATTGAAGCACTGGGTCAGGCTGACTTTGCCTGCTAGTCTTCACTGTTCCCATGCAGCTTTAAAGGAGAAAATGTCAGAGAAACAAGGGATCTACTTTCTTGGTAAAAAAACCCGCCCAGAACATGAAAGCACCGCTGGCTGTGCAGGACAGGGGACGTGGGGAAGGCTGGTGTCCCCACTGCCAGCAAGCCCTGGAGCAGCCTGGCAGCTCTGCCACCAAACCTCTGTGCCAACACACCCCAGAGCCAAGGGAGAGATGGAGCTGCCAGGACCACGGAGGCTGAGCAGAGCCAGGCTCTCAGGAAGGTACTGCAGTGACATTCCCACAAGAGCTGGGAAGCAGCAGCCCTGCAGAGCATTGGAGCTCCCACTTCCACCTTCTCTGTGTATTTTTTCTTGTTGCCTCAATACCTGCCTGTCATCAGGGCTGCAGGAAATAGAGGCATCGATGCACTGTAGCTGCAGCTGTAGTCAAAATTCTGATTATTTGTGTTCTGCATCCAGGGCAAGACACCCTCAGTGACTGGGGAGGGAACAGGGGAGATGCTCCCAGAGCACAGCAGCTGCCTCTGCTCCGTGTCACACACTGACACTGTCCCAGCTCTGGGGACGGTGTCAGAGCTTCCCCAGGCACAGGCTCCCGATCAATCAGTCACAGCAGAGAAGAAGCAGGTTTTGGTCCATTCTTTGCTCGCAGCAGTGCAGTTTACACCCTCAGTTAATGAAATCTGAAACAACAGCGGAGCGTTTCCTCAGGGGCAGCTACACGTGCACACGGAGAGGTTTTTAATGTTCTCCTGTGCCACATCACTGTGAGATGGGCTCAGCTGGCAGCAGGAGATGCCCATGGCCGGGAAGCCCATCCTTCCCCGGCACGGAGCTGTGCTGGTGCCGAGAGCTGGAGTCCTCTAGATGTCACCAGTGCCACGGGCTGGCTGTGCCTGGTCCTGCGGTACCACATCCCTCCGAGTGTCCGCCAGGAACAAAGGCAGAGCTGCTGCTTTGAGATGGGCAGCTCCAGTGCCGTCTGTGAGCTGTTAATGAGGCCCCAGTGTATTAACACCAGCCTCATTAAAAGTTAAAAAAAGAACAAAACCCCTTCGTTTCTTTCTCGCCGTTTTGGCTGTTATTTCACTCCGTGCTGTCTCACATCTGGTGTCTCATCAGTCCAGGTGTCTGCCTGTTCCTCCTCCTTGCTAATGCTGCAGTGCTCAGGTGCAGGCACAAAAGGGATTGATCAAGAATTTATCACCCTTGCTCTTCTGGAAACAACAGGGAAAAACCCTTGGAAAATACTGTGTTCCCTCTTATCCTCCTCGTGTACTGTATTTTGCTGTTACTTCACTGTCTTATGTTTCAACTTCCCAATGTTTTCTGTAGAGTGAGGATTAACTCTGTGCCTGAATAGAGCCAAAATGCATCAGGTTGGAGTGTCTAAAGAAAAGACTTGTGTTTGTTAGGACAGACAGACAGCTGCCCTTCACCCAGGAGGGTCCTTCTGTGCTGAGCTGGAGACCTGCAGCCTCCACTGGACCAAATGGAAGGGCACAAGTGAAAGAGAACAAAGATGTCAAGGAAAAAGCACCTTGAGGCCTCTCATTTATAAAGCCCTCCTGGGAGTGCAAAGCATTCATGATTCCCCTTGCTGTTCTTACTGCTGAAAAAAATTACAAGAGAATGGAACAATGAAGACAATGAAGTCTTTTCATGATAAGAAACAGTTTCATGTGGCAAAAATGACACCTTTGCTTACATGATACAAGATACTTTGGTTTCTCTTCCTTTTAAAAATGTGCTTTTCTGTGTCTCGAGTAATGTTTTTTTTGCTGGGCAGCAAAGGAAGTTTTGATGAGCTTTATTAATTTTTGCTGAGGACATCTGTGCTCCCATTATGAAAGAGTTCTTCCTACAGCCAGCACCAGCCAGTCTGCAGCCTTCCTGACAAGATTTTAGGTGCCGAATGCAAAGCTAACCATCACTCAGCCTTCACATGGACTGAACTAAATCCCACTGAGAGCAGCAATAACCTGGAGCTGGGGCAGAGGAACAGAGGGGTGTGTGGAGCCTGCAGTGTTGCTCCTTCACTGCTCACACTGGGGCCTTCAGGACTCATTCCCTGCAGCACTGACACTCCACAGAGACAAACTCCCTTTGGACAGACTGCAATTAAGGCACAGTCCCTGGGCTAATTCCCATTCCTGTGTGGGAGCTGCAGGCAGCTGCCCAGGGCTAGGGGATGCCCTGGGAATTGGTGTGATCCAGGGTCTGACCACCTGCATTGCTTCATCTGAACATTTCCATGCGTGTGCTGAGGGGTGCAGACACGTTCCAGCATTCTGACTGAACTCTGGATGGGAGCTCTGCTTCACCCTGTGATTAATTCCCTTTAAAGCTAACAATAACATAAAAGGAGACTGCACACAAGTACCAGCCTCCAAACAGCTTGTAATTGCTTTTTTGGCAAATATTCGTCAAGAGCTCTGTGTTTTCAGAGCTGCAAAGTTCATTCACAGATACGTTTGGCAACAGAAATCACAGACCCACCATACACTCTGTGCTGGATTATCTACTACAAAATCCTTAGCCAAAGATTAAAAGGAAAATTCACGGATGCATTTCACAGTTTAAGTAGCAAATGGCTTCAGTAAATAATTAATATGACAGAAAGAGGATTTGCTGAGTAAGGCAACACTACCAATATTACTAGATCAACTTCAGTGTGTTCTGCCTTGCTGGTTAATCCTGTCCTCAGTATTACTAAGGATATAAACCAGAAGTCTTGTGCTGTTGTACCTCTCCTGTCCCCAGTCTCCAGCCTGGTTTGCTCTGAGCTGGGCTGGTGCAGGATGAATAGGAGGAAATTTGGGACATTTAGCACTGTAGCCATTCTTCAAATGCATTTGAGTTAATTTAGATGGATCATGCAGGTCTCTGTGATGCTTGGGGTCGCTACTTAGAATGGTCTTTAAGGTCTCTTCACTTGGTCTATTCAGCATTTAAGGATACATTGCATAGAGACTGTGTGCATTCATCTCAAACCCAAGGACTTCTGAGCACTAATAGAAAAATCAGGGTTATTTTTGGTTGTTTTCAATGTGAAGAACACTTCTGCTCTGACTAGTTATTTGTATCAGGAAAGAAACCAAGCAGAGAAACTCTAATTTAGAAAGAATGATCCTACAGCCACATATGAGAGTACTTGTTCAGCAATAAAGAGTCTGGATTAAAGTGAAACATAAGGGATCAATAGTTCCCATTTCAGAGAAAATGAGGATTATTGGACGGAAAGCAAATCCCAGGCTTGGTTTGATGATTGGAAATGTATACAGTAAATGTACCTGCAAAGCAATCGATGGACACAGGCTGTGCTCTCCACCTGAGAACTGAAGGGCAAGGAAACAGGAGCAGCTCCCTGGGAGCTTGTTCACCCTTTTAGAAGCAATGGGGGCAATTGCTGTTGGCACAGGACACTCCTTGCACCTCACCCCCACCAGCAGCTGCATTTCTGTTTTCATGAATGCTTTCTTCTTACTCATAACATATGCATGGTTTAAATTTTAGTCTATCAGATGTAACTTCATTTATCCTGCTGAAACTGTAGCATTCTTACAGTTCTTGTACGAGTGCAACTCAGCATGGAAAGCTCTCCTGGAAAAGAAGGATAATTTTTTCCGCTGTTCTATCACAAAAATTTTTACTTTAGTTACTTTAAGTTCTATTAGCTGAGTTTTTAATAACTGATATGAACTTGCTTTCCTGTATTTATTATTTTTGGAAACTTGTTTTGAAGAATAACCTGTACAATATACCCTTGATTATTCTTTACCCTTAAAGAAAATACTCAGTAAACTTGGTACATGAAACAATTGGACAACATGAATAAATGACCTAATTTATGAGTGTTGCTTTTTTTGGCTCAACTTACCCCTCATTGAAAGCAGCACCCTGTAACTGCATTTTTAGCTTGGCAATACCCACTGCAACGAAGAGGCAGCTGAAGTCTGGGCTTCTCCATCCCATTAACAACCCCAGCTTTACAGCCCCACACCTTGAAAGAATAAATTGGCAATAAAAAATTGTTGACTTACAAAACATGCCAGTTCTTCTTTTGTTTTATTTTAAACTGGCATTTGGTCAGTTTTGTGTCTGAAGAAAGAAAATCAATATTTCAGGGTTTTTCCATGTGCTATTGATTAATTTAAAATAGAGATTTTGTTCATCGAATGTTATTAACTGAATTCTGCTTTCATTGGTTATGCAATAGCCACTCTGATTTCAATAAAAGGTGTTTTACATTTGGAGCAGAAATCAGGAAAATGTGCTTCTCTGTACTTTAAAAAACAAACCAATCCCTCTCTCATTATCAAAAGTCAAAGTTTGCCCAGCACTTCTTGTTAATAGATTTTATTTGCATTCATATCAACCTCTTGCTGCCTCCAAACCTTTCACCTCTTATTATGAGAGCATTTCCCCTTCAAAATGCACCAGCAATCCACATTCCCAGTTTGGCTTCAAACTGCAGGGAAAGGGTCTAGGACATTCTGATTACAACAATTTTCATAAAGAGATAAAATGCTACAGTCACAGTCAAAACCAAGCAGTAGAGAAGCCAAGTTCATGCTCAAGGCTGTCCCCCAGAGGCACAGCAGAGCTTGTGGAATGATGGAGAGATGGCTTTGAATTCATTACTTGTTCCCACCATCAACAGTATTGCCAAACAAATGGGGGATTTAATATCCTCATCATTCTCAATTAAAGTCAGCTCTTATTTCAGAGCCCCATCACCCCATGTGATGAATTTTGTTTCCTGTCTCATCTTCCTTGATTGTGCCAGGGTTCTCCAGACCTGCAGCTGGCACAGCAAGAGGGGAACAGTGTCTGTCCAGCTCCTGCCTCGTGATCCACGTGTCATCCCACATCTGCTGCCTCCTGGGAAGGGCAGTTTTGTTCCTATCTGCTGAAGTGCAGTGGGGAAGATTGGATTTGTGAAGCTGGGACTGGAAGGTGGGATGCCAAAGCATGGCTTTGCTTCTGCAATGCAGTGCAAATGTGGTGTATTGGATACATTAAGCCATGTCCAGTATTGGCTATAACAAAGTAAAGCAAATAAAGGGATCCAATTGCACCATCTATTAGGTTATCCTATCCTTTATCTCACTTATAACACAAGGACTGATTAAGTCTTTCCTTGGAAGACAGAATAAATGCTTTACTGGAGCAACTTTACTGCACATTTGGTTCCTGCCATGCAATTTGCTGTGGTTTCTATCACAAGGGTGCTTTTTTCCCCCCCTGTATTACTGCAGTTACATTTCTGGGTGGTAGACATAAGAGAGATTTCACGTTAATTATTCAAGAGAATAGATGGAAAATTATGAAACTGTACATTTTTCAGCACTGCTCTCTGCTTGGCAAGCTCAGCAGAGTCAATGCGGGCAATATCTTCTGCCTACAGATTCCTGATCTTGGAATATTTTGTAGTAGCATCCCTCTTAGAAGAATTTTTAAAAAACCCCAAAACTCCAAAATTCAAACAAACTCCCAAAAGCTGGCAGAGACCTAAATTCCCAAAATACTGTCTCATTCTGAAGATCAGGAACAGGAGGAGGAAGAGGAGAACAACAAAGAGGTTTGTGTAGTATTCCATGATCCCAGTTCAAACCCCAACATAGAGCAAAAATGGAATTGGGATAAAGTTTGTTCATAGCACATGCAGGAGATAAGGAATCAGTGCTAAAGAGAAGCTTTGCTTTGTCTGGTTTGTGTTTGAGTTTTGGGGTGATGAAGAGCAAATGTGCTCACCTGGTCTGTGATGTCTGCCTAGACTGACTTTACAATACATTAACTGTATAGTTTGTATAACATTTGCACATAATTTTAATGTGCACATCATTTCCCAGGGTGACATCTGCTTCTCTATTGAAATGGGGCTATAATGGCATTTGGAGCAGCAAATGAAAGGCACAGGGACTGAATTTACAAACTCCATGAGGGTGGTGGAGACCAAGACCAGAAGGGCCGAGAAACGTGGCCAAAAGGGCAGTGACACCTGGCTCCCTGAGGGATCCTGTCCTACCTCATTCTTTACAGACAGGCCACATCAGCCTTCAGGATGCCCGTTTGTTCAGTGCAGACACACCACATTTTCACCCTGGAGCTGATTAATCCTTTATTTCTCTTCGCACAAGGGAACCAAAAGGGATAACACAGAAAATCTGTGCACTGATACGACTGATTTTGAAGCATGTTGGAATTTAAATGGCAGAATCTCTTCCCCTGTGAGTTTCTGTTGCTTTGCAGGCTCAGGGCATCACAATTGCAGCTGAGCCCCTTTTGTTCTGCTGCTTTGGTCCTGCATCATTCCATGGCTCGTGACCAGAGGCGTCCATGCCTTGCGTAGTTCCCCATTCCTTCCTGCTTACGGGAACATCCTGCTTGTCCCAAGTTTCTTTGCAGGGCTAAACACCTTCCCAGAGGAATTCTTCCCTCGGATCACACAATCAGTTCTCATCAGCTTTGGCTTCAGACCACAGTGACTGCCCAGCACGGTTCTTGGCACAGAGAGAGGAATTCCACGTTTCCTCATTCCCTACCCAGGTGAGCCAGCCTCTCAGGAAAAAGTAAAACTGTGTTTTCATTCTGGTGCTGTGCTGTACTCTCCCTCAACCTGAAACATGTGAGGAATGATGTGAGGGACAAAGCAGAATTACTTGGCAAAGGCACTGCTGAAATCCCTGCAGTTTGGCGTGTTCGCTGTCAGCCTCTGAGGGCAGACCCCAGGCAAAGTCCAGCTCTTGTTATTAAATCCTGGGAGCTTGTTCCAACCCTACCAGTTTATCATAGCCCAAGAATTTGGCTTTTCAGGGGAGCCTGGAGCAGTGAGTGGCCAGTGCTGGAGGCTGCACAGGAGAACACTGGTGTTGGGAACACTTGTCATTCGGTTTGTCCACGGCACCTCAATGCAGGGTGTGGAATCCAGAGGGGAGGCTGCTTTATAGCCAAGTGAAACTTTCTCCTTCCTTTGCTGCCTTAATTAACTGTTGGGGAAAAGAGCCATTTGCTGATACTGAAGAAATATGAAGCAATTAGACTTCACCCCCATTTTCTGACAATGCTCAGACCTCACAGTGTGCTGTGCAATGCCCACACAAAGCAGCTCCTGCCCCCAAAGCCTCTGCAACCTGAGCTCCCTGATTTACACCTGCCAAAGCTGTGGCCCTGGGACAGACATCTTCTCCAAACTGTGCTGCCTTTTTGACTCGTGTAGTTTGTAAGGTTCTACATCTCTCTCGATGCCACACCAGGAGAGGTGTTACTTGTGTATCTCTACAAGTTCTGTGGGAAAAATAAGGTGCAAATGTGGTTTAATTGCAGCTCCTCTATGCATCCACAGTCTGACTGTTGCTAAGGCAACATGCGATTGAGAGACATAAGATAAACAAGAATCTCTCCAAAAAGTGTCAGGGAATGGGCACAGCAAGGAAACAACACAAGTTCCTCCTGGTGTGATGCTCTGAGCTCCTCTTTAGCAGCACAGTTAAACATTGTGCTAAACTAAGGCTGGAACCTGTTACCAAAATGTCCTTAGGACAGTTTTACTAAATACCAATTGTACAAACACAAACACTTGATGTTTGTGATGACACAGGTCCCCAGCTTGGCTGGGAAGTTCCCCGTTTGCTCTTGCAAAGCCCTCAGCCTTTGCTTTGGTGCTGGGATGGGGACAAGCTTTTGGGCATCCCAAAACAGCATGTGGGATAGAGATGGGTTCATGCTCTCAGGAGAGACCTTCCAGCCAATCTGGGAGCAACACAGAGCACTGCAAGGACCATACCTGGCTCCTGAAGCAGAGGTTCTGCTGCCAAGAACGTTCCTCTGTTTTTACCAGCAGTTCAGCTCTCACTGGTTGCTGTTTCAAGTATTTGAGAAAGAAAAGTGACACCATGGAAGGTAGAAGAGAACACATTGTGTGTGCTCAGGATCAGCAACTGCTCTTCAGGACACCAATCTCTGCATTTTCGACCTCAGTTGCTAAGTGACAATGTTTAGGGAAGAGAAGTCACCTACTCCAGGGGCGTTTGGAGCCACAGACAGGGATAATTATAGAAAAGGTGTCAAGTCACTCAGTGAGAGCATCATGCCCAACAGATTTGTTTTCTTCTTATTACAGGGAGGGACAAACCACATAATCTTCTTTTGGAAATCCTTGGCCTGCTGCTTAAGGTAACATTAGTTAAATACTGGAGACATTTCTGTGCTGTCACACTGTCAGTTCTCAGCTTCAATGGCAGCACGGTGGCATTTGGAATAAATACCCTGTGCTCTTTTGGTCCTGTGTGGCTTAGCACCAGGGAAGCAGGAAAACCAAACCTAGAGTGTGCATTAGCACAGATTTTCAGAGGGAGGAAAAACTGTCATTTCTCTACTGAATTTTGTCAGGGGAATAGAAAAAAGAAAGGTTTTGTGAGCCTCAGTTTCATTTACACCACTGTGGCAGCCTGAACTCCTGCTGATCCACGGGCTGGTGCTGAGGGCTCCAGGAGCAGGAGGGCTGTTTGACCCCCTCGAGGGCAAATTTTAATGTTAATCACTGAGAGGTTGCTGGAACAATGTCACAGGAGGGCCAAGCAGCACCAAGCTCTGCTGTGTATTAGGCTGTGGTGTTCACCAGGAGAAGAAAAGCCTTGCAATGTGAGCACTGAGTGGTTGTTGGTTGTTTTTTTTTTTTTTTTTGCACTAACTTTCATCCTTCTATTTTGGTTTTCACTATTAAAGAGAGCTGGAATGCATTTGCCAGTTGGCCAGGAATAATTTCAATGACTTCTGCTCCAGCCAGTAGGCTAAACGATCCATTGACCTGCACGGGATAAACCGGGTGCAAAAGGTTCTTTAAAACACAAATCCTGTTTGGATATTTGTGACAGCCAGTGGAGAGGAGATGGATGAAACCAGTGGCGAGAGGACCCCCAGCAAGGGGATGCAAACAGCCCTGCAAGCCCCAGCTCACCCAGGCTCTCCCAACACGAGGCACATTCTGATTCTGCAGGGAAGCCTCTCCCAGTGCCTCTCTGGGTGAACAAGGACTGATCAAACACTCCGTGTTATCTGCAGCAGAATCTCACAGATGTTTCCTCGCAGAAGCCTTAAGCAGAACACCAAATGTTTCACCATCACACACAAAGCTGGTCCCGGGCCAGCCCTTTGGGGAGGTGCTTTGTGTTTGCCTGGAGGGCTGCATGTGCCTGTCAAATCCGCTTCCTGTTTTGGATCCCAGATCTGGGGGTGGACCTGTGCCAAACGCTGCCCGGCTCCAAAGTAAGCCGTGCTCTGCAAAAATAAAAACAATAATATCAGGAGAAGTATTAATACTCGGATGAATAATTGTCTCTCTATTATTTCCTGACTTGCAAGCTTACATGTGTCCCTAGGAGGGGGGCAATTTTCAAGGGCTCAGTTCCTGCTGGCCAAAGAGATTAAAGGCTCCTGCTCTCACACCCTTTGCATCTCACATGTCAAAGGGATAGCCAACAAAATACAGGTTTCAGAGCCATCTTCAGCCCTTCTTGTATTCATACAATGAGCTTTGGGTTAGGTTTATGTGCTTGCCCACTGCTAAGTCTGCTGAAGACAAAGGGAATTTGCAAAATTAGCAAAAAAAGCTATTTTGCTACCATGGATTTCAGATTCATGAAAGATTTCAGATTCATGGAAGGATTTCAGACAGATGGGAAGAGTGGTGAAGTGCTGTGAAATTTCTTGTGAAGGATGATTCAGGAAGAAGAACATTGGTGGGATACCCAGTCTTAGGAGAAAGAATGAGACAGCCAGAGGGCAAAGAAAGTTGTGTGTGAGTGTGGATGCCCATAAGGCTGGTGTTTCAAACACCAGTGTCTCCTTGGCTTTAGTTTGCCCTTAAGTCTTCAGGAAAAATATTTCCCAATTTCCAGTCTGGATTTATTCATTAGGACTGGTCTGACAGGAAATTTAAAAAAATAATTAAAATACGACAGGATAAAATAAAAGTATTTGACTAGTTGAAAAAAAGTTTAGACGAAAAAAATTGAGCGTTTCTCATTTCTTAAGTAGTTTCTAAATAAAACCTGAGTTTTCTGGTGGTTTCTGTACCATGGAAGGTACAGGTTTATGTCACAAGGACAGTGTTTGTGAGACACTGAGTTCAGATGAAGTGCACACCTGATTTAAAACAGGCATTGCCTTAACTTTGCTTTCAACCATAATGAGACAGAAGAGATGTGAGATTTTGAAGCAAAGCAAAAGCAGGAAGAGCAGCATCTCCCAGATGCAGGTGAAGCAGCAGCATCTCTTTGTGTCTCTGTCCCTGTTCTCTCCTGGGGCTGAGCAGAGAAATGATAGCAAAAGGAGCTGGGGCAGCCCTGGCTGAGCCTCAGCTCGGGGCAGGGAGAAGCCAAGGAACCATTTCCAGCAGGAAAGGTGATGTGGGGAAGTGGAAACAGCCCAGCAGGAGGGAGATGAGTCTCCACAGGCAGCCAGGACCTGCAGGAATGAAACTCTGCACTCCAGGAGCTGCACCCAGAGCTGCCCTCACCCGAGGGGGCTGAGTGAATTTTAGCCAGACATGTACAATTTTCCACCCTGTCCCTCCCAGACACTGCTCTTGCCCAGCACACTTCAATGTACATGGAAAATTATTTCTTCCCAGATGTTCCTACTTGGAGCTCAATAGCTGCCTTCAACTGTATGAACATCACATTAAAAACACCAATAAAGGGACTAAAAACATGGACTTTTGTTCCATGATGCTGTGGTTCACTGGTGCTAAAAATCTAAACATGCACTGAGATCAGCACACACAGCATTTACAGGCACAGCTCCCTGGGGTTTTGTCTCTCTAAATCATCCACAAAACTCTGAACTCCACTGATTTTTAGATTGTTTTGGTGATTTGAACTGGTGGTTCGTGGTTCTCCCTATTTGAGGCTGAGCATGAAGAGGAGGACCCACAGGTGAAATATTTGCCACTGGGCAAGAACCTTCTGTTACCTGTGCCCAAAATGATCATTGTCTATTAATTTTTCTTTCCTGATGGACTTAGAGATGTTCAAACCCTCACATTTGCTGAAGAATTCAGTGCTGAAGAATTTCTTTTTTTTTAAGCAGCAGAAGAGATGGGAGCCAAAAACAGCACCAAGGGTGAGATGCCAGGGAGGGATCCCTCACCTGCTGCCCCTGCTCTGTCCCCCAGCCTGGAGAGCCACCCATCAGAGCAGATCACATCCCTTCCCACCAGTCCAGGGGTGAAGAAAGCAGGCAGGACATTAAATGAAGTTCTCATTAGGATCACTGCCCAGGGATCTGGCTCTGAACAGGCAATGAAAACCCCAAAGCCAACCCACCTGTCACAATATGCACGTGATCAGTGCAAAAGCAAATAATTAAATATAATACCGCTTAATAGTTCCTAGTTTTTTAAGGATGAGAATCTTGTGTGGACTAAAAGGGTGGTGCCAGTTGTCCTAAATGAGCCCTGCTGCCCTGGCAGAGGGCTGGTCCCAGTGGGGTGTGTGTGGCTGCCCTCATGTCACACTCAGGGACTGATGCTCATTTCCACACTGCACATCATCCCCGTGGCCTTTTAGGGAAAAATCCACTCCTGTCCAAGGAATCTGGCAGCTGTTGGGTGCCCTGTGTGATGGGCAATGCAAACACAGCCTGGGAACTCAGAGGGGTTATGGGGTGGGAGCAATTGAGATGATTTAACTCACAGCATCCTTTTAGTGCCCTTAAACCAGCCCGAGCACCCCAGGCTGGGATTATCTCTGCTTTTAGGAGAGACTTGGGTAATACCCTGTTAGCACCTCACACCTGCAGTGCTTAACAGTTCCATTATGCCATACCCTGCTCTGGTTTATTTATTCATCTGAGCTAAAAATGCTCTTTAGCAATCTCACCACCTTGTTCCTAGAAAACAGAAATGATTCAGTTGAACTCTTTTTTTTCCCTCCCATCCCCGTGGTTCAGCATATTTCATGACAATGAATTCGAGGAGTCAGAGAGGTTTTATCTGTCTGCCCTGTGCTTTGCCTTGAGGTGTCCAAACCAGAAAGATTTTCTATTTCGTGAGCATTCTGAATTACAGGAATTTCTGCTTCAATTCTTGCTTTGGCTCTCCCCTTTATTCTTTCTTTTGTATGTCATTTTATCGGTTCCAAGGCCAACAAAATCCTTCTGGAGGACAGATTATTTATCCACAGGTACGTTTTTCTTACTACTGATGAAGCTTTTCTTAGTATTGAAGTGAGTAACTTTGCAAATGAGACATTTTTTAATACAATGAACGTCCTTCAGCCCAATGTTAGAGTGGATTAGCAAGATATAAGGCTTGAAACATTTTGTTCATGAACTGTAGACAATTCATGAACTTGAAAATGAGAACTAAATTGAGTAAAAAGAAAAAAAATATTTATTCATCCTAAAGTTTCACTGGCTTTCAAAGCAAGATTTGCTTCCAGAGTTTCGAGCCATGAAGAATGTCTGTTGGAACCATCCCCTATACTTAAAAAGTCTGTAGATTCCTCTGAGAATAACTATAGCCCAAAATTCCAGCTAATTTTGTTTCTTCCCCGCCTCTAGATAACAGTGGCTGTCAAATATTTTCACAGTTTGGATTTTTTCCCCGGACCACTAAATTACATTGGGCCTTCAATGCAGGAGAATCATTTGTTCTGCCAGATATTGGTGGGATTGAGGGTGGTTGGCTCTGTGCTCTTTGATCTCCTTCAGTTGCTGCTTTGTTACTGCACAGGTCAGTCCTGAAGGTAAATTTCCATTTATGCAGAGAGGAATGTTCTGTGAGGCATGTTTGCAGTTAAATTAAGTGATGCTGAATCTGTTTTGTCTTAATTTTTGTTATAAATCCAAAATCTACCTTTTTTTTCCTTTTATTTTTTTTTCTTTTTTTGCGTTAAGGGATACGACCTCAGCATCCAACCTTTGACTTGAAGGTTTCTCTCAGCTTTGGAAAAGGCTCAGTCTCACAGCTCAGGACCATTGTCCTGCTTCTCCTGCCACACCACACACAGTAAGAGAGACTCTTCATTCCCTTCAGCTGAGGGCTTTGCTCCACCACTGCAGACACGAAGGGAATTCCCTCTGATCCACAGACGGGGATCAGCTGGAGCAAGGCCAGAGGATGCTCAGAGGGCTGGGGCTCCTCTCCTGTGAAGACAGGCTGAAAGAGCTGGGGCTGTTTAGCCAGGAGAAGAAAAGGTTCCAGAGAGACCTCAGAACCCCTTCTGTTGCCTAAAGGGGTTCCAAGAGAGCTGGGGAGGAGCTTTGCACAAGGTTGTGTAGTGCCAGGACAAGGGGGAAATGGCTTCAAGTTGAAAAAGGGCAGATTTGATCAGATATTGGGAGGAACTTCTTCCCCATGAGGGGAACAACCCCACACCTGGAGTTGGTTTTTTCCCAGAGAAGCTGTGGCTGCCCCATCCCTGGCAGTGTCCAAGGACAGGGCTGGGAGCAGCCTGGGATGGTGGAAGCTGTCCCTGCCCATGGCAGGAGGTTTGGAACTAGGCAGTCTTTAAAGTCCCTTCCAACCCAAACCATTCCATGATTCCCCCTTCCTCCACAGAGGACTGGTCCAGTCCTAAATAATTCCTCCACCAGTATTTCAGACTCATGGGCTCGTTGCTGGCAGCCTCCCCTACACTAAATTCTCTCTGGTGCCTGGAACAGCCGCTTATTCCTCCAGCCTGGGCCTTTGAGATGTAAATAGTGTAATCCGACTTCAAGAGGCAAGGAAATATTAGCAGAATTTAATGTAAATATTGTATAAATCATCCCAAAATAGCACGGCCACGGGATCAGCCAAAGACACTAACTGAAAGTTAAACAGGCTAAGTAAATATAGACTAAATATATTCCCCTCCTGGAATTGCCACTGGAATGGATCCAGACAGGAAATAGGTTAAAATGCAGTCTTGTGGCAGTGATATTAAAAAGCCACTGGTCCGTTTGGTGACATTTATAATGAATTTTATGTACTCCATACATTTTTAATGCACGCCGAGTTAAATATTATCAAATCTATAAAAAGATTATGGAAAAAATGTCTGGTTTCATATGGGTGGACGCTGCCTGGAACTCTCTCTGTGGGTTTTGTGTAAGAGAAGTGTTTGAAAGAAAACATAAAAGGGAAAAATAAAAATCCCTGCACAGCAATTTTGGAAAACTATTGCTTTCCCATCCAGAGCGCAGTAGACATCACATATCAAGGCAACAGAATTTCCAAGTCACAACCACAGTGGGGACTGAGGAGGGAGATGTACTAATTCCAACCCTTATACATGCAAATGGAGAAAAATCAGTTTAATTTCTTGGGGTGCCTTTGTGCAGCTTCTGGGTCAGTGCAGTGTGAGCATCAAAGGGTAACTAGAAAATAAAATAAAACATGCCCTGACTCACCTGGAACAACCTTGGAATGCAGGTGCTCGTCTTCGTGTCCCAAAGACTATCTTCCAAAAAAGCTGCTTTGTCCAAAAGTTTCTGCACATTACAAAGAGGATGGGATTTCTGTGCCTCCTGCTCTCACACTGGTCCCAGGGAGAGCAGGGGGTGTTGATGCCTCCACACTCAGCTCCAAACCAGAGGCTACAGGTAAAGCCCAACACACCCAAAGGGAACCCAAATCTCTACTGCACCTTTCCAGGCTCAGAACTGCCCAGCAAAATCCATCCCTAATTATTGTTTGGCCCAAATCCACCTTTCTGGAGCACCAGGTAAAACTGGTGACTTGTCTGTTGCCAGTTCCCAGTTCAGCCAGCACTTGGCAGTGCCAACATGGGATAACACTGTTGGCTAAATTTCCTCCAGGAAAAACACACCAAAGCCAGAAAAGGCCTCTCCTGCAGTCAGGTTTACAAGCTGAACACATCACAGACAGGATCTTCCCTGAGTGAGCACCAGCTTCACTTTAACAAGCAAACCAGCAGATCAGCCTCGTCCTCCCAAGCCTGACACGCATTTCCCAGCAAGCTGCTGCCCAGAGGGTGCTGCTGTCACAAGATAAAAGAGCAGGAATGGTCTGGACCTTTGCAGGGACCCTTCTTAACTCACCTGCTGCCTGTGCCAGCTTCCACTGGGCCACCCTGGGAACAGCAGCACAGCCCCAAGGAGGAAATGAGAAGATCTCCTGAAGGGGTGCATCAGCTTGTGGTTGCCAACCTGGGCTGCAGAAATTTAAGCTCTAAGACCAACAAAACAACCCAGAGAGGCACCTCCCTGCCTCTGGGACCCTGCCCTGGCTCCTGGGCTTGCTCAGGAGGCAGCTGAGGAGGGGAGGACATCTGGGAGCCTGGAGTTTGGGGGTCCCCAAGTTCAGTTCTTTACTCTGACACCGAGGTGACCCTCAGCACCTCTGAAGGGCTGGTCCAGGGCTCCCCACAGCCAGGAGAGCCCAAAGCTCTGCAGGTGCTCCCTGCCCAGCGTGGGAGTGTTTGTGTTAGAAGTTGCTTAAGTGGTGACAGAATCCACTTAAAGTGCAGACCTAAACCCAGAGGTCAGCTCTGGTGTCTGGAAGTGTTTCCTGTAAATATCTGCTGCTCTGTCCCCCCAGGGGCTCAGGGAGCTTTCTGTGCCACGTGGGACACACGGCCAGGGGGGCTTCTGGAACCTGCTCACCCCAGGGATCAGCAGTGGTGGCAGCAGCAGGGACAAATTCCAGCTCTGCTGCTCAGCCTGGGCTTATTTCTTATTTTGGTAATGACCCCACATAATAATTTCTATCTATCTGCTGCTTCTAAGGCAGTGTTGGGATCTCCCCTTTTGCAGATTGCTTCCTGCTCTCACACCAAGATACTTCAGGGCAAAAACAGGAGTTAAAATTGCCCAGCACCCAGAAACAGGTGAGTAAACTAAAGCAAATAAAATCCTACTCATTAGGGGTTAAGAAACACTGTCAGCTTAATGGGAATGAACCCAGGGCAAGCTCTGTGAAACACAGAGGAAAAAGAATTTAATTGGCAAATACAGCTCACAAATCACTGTCCTGTGCAGGTCCAAAGCTTGTGCTCTGGAGAACAGACCTTTATCAAAACAGAATGAAATAATAATGTACATGAGGAATAGCAAGAGATTTTATTACAGATTTGAAAGAAAGAGCCTTTATTTTTATTTTGTATGTCTGATACAGAGGAAGCATCAGACGTTTTTATTATTAGGTGTTGAATTCATTTATTTTACTTTCCTTTAGCAAACTTCACTGGTTTTCAGTTTTTGATTTCCCAAACATCCCATTTGCTTTTCAGGTGTTTCTTAATAGATTTCTTTAATATGAGGTACTTAGTTTTAAAAATGGCTTGTGTTAAGTGCCTTCCAAATTAAAACCACCAGAATTATATGCCTTGAGACACAGCAAAATTGAAGAATATGATAATCAGCCATCAAACTTCTCTGTTATCATTCAGTGAACAGCATCAGAATTGAGCCTCGTGCCACAATGCCACAGGCTACTTTTTATGCAAAAATCTGGCAAAACACTACATTTCAAAATAACAATTAATGATTTGAAGAAAGCTTCTATAAAATGGAGATTGAAGATGATCTCAGAGCACTGAAATTACAACATGTTGCTATTTACTTCAGTGCTGAGTCTGTAATAAAAATAACTTCATCAACACATTTCCCACAGCAGTTTTTGGTACCAGGTAGTGCTTTATACCAAGAGTTAAGAATGACCAAAGGCAGAACTCATTTAGATACAGATTTCTTAAAACTGAAGTGGATCAGGGAGCCAGAACAGCAAGGGAAAAACAAATACAGAAAGTAATGAAGTTTTGGGTTTGGGTTTGTTTTTTTAAAGTTACACTTTGGCCACACAATCAGCTTGAAACACGTTCCTTCTCCCTTCTGCATTAAGCTTTCCAAGAAGTCTTTAATCAAAAAGGCTCTTGGTGTCTCTCAGTGCTGGAGCTCTAGCTAAAACCAACACCAGCTCTCCAGAGATCCCCTCAGCAGGGAAAGGGACAACCCCTCACAGCTCAGCTTGATCTGCAAAGCAGCCAAGGGGGTGCTGGGGGGGATTTCTCAGCACTGACGCTGCCGGAGCCAGGAAATGCTTCCCAAGGCTGCTGCTGGAGCCCCAGGACAGCACTTGGTCTCTCTGTTCCCAGCCCATGACATCAACTGGGACCAGTCACTTCCTTTGGGTGTCCCAGCCAAACCAGTGCCTGGAAGCTCCTTGTGGCTGGTACAGAACCTCACACTGAGCATCCCTGACTGCTGCTGAAGCAACCAAATGAAGTGAATCAGAAAATTCTGCAGAACTGCCCCAGAGCACTCAGTGCAAGCTGTTCCTCTCTCAGCTCTGTCTGAGTGCTGGGAAAAGGAATGTGAACAGGGCAATGATGTTGTACACAAAGTTTGGGAGCACTGTGTTCTCAGAAATATAAATAACACTGCAAACACCACATGGGATATGTAAGCTTCTTTAATAATAATAAATTTATTAAGTGGCAAGAAGCCACTCTGCTTTGTAAACCGATTTGACTCAATCACAGTCCCTCTATTGTTTTCCTCATTTAACATGAATACATTCTGTAATTTGCATGTGAAACAATTACATAGAGATATGTTCTGAACCCTTCTTGCTGATTTTACTGGTCAGAAGAACATTAAAACATGCGGAAACAGCACCTTATTAAAACTATAGGCCTTTTCTCATTACATCTCCCTTGCTGCTAAGCTAAATTGTCTCTGAATAAGCCAAGTCTACGGAGTTTTTTTCCTTGTCCTGTGTTCTGAGATGTAGTGGGGCCTGCAGAAATGTCTGATAAAACCTCACATATAATAAGTAGTTCAGAAGGCTTTGTAAGCAATAGCTGCAGTTGCTTCTTCAGACTAGAGAGAGCTTCTCATGCATTAATGCACTTGGTTAGGTTTTGTGAGGAGCTCAGAGGAGGACGTGGCCTCTTCCTGATATAGTTAGTTGAGCCTGGACTCTGCACCACTGATATTGTTCAGCAACTGTGTGCACCAATAATTTAAAAAAAACAACAAACTAAACAATACATCAGGCTGTTTTTATCAGAAACAAGTAATAAATCTTATCATGATAGTAAAAAAAAAAAAATGGCCATTTCTGACGTGTGACATTTTCATTGCTTGAGAACAGATCAGTGCAAAGTGAGGTAACTCCATACCCCTGCAGGGCTGGGGCTGGGTCAAACCAGGCGCCGTCTCTTGGAGTCCCTCTCCATCTCTTCAGGGGGAGAGTCCCCATTGCAGCCCAGGGGAGACACCAGGTTCAGCAAAGGGTCTTCAGAGGCCCCTCCAAACAGGGACAGCAACAAAGCCACGCCATAGCCAGTAGCTCGTTCACCCTAGAACAAAGCCAAAACCACACAGTTCACACTTGTAGGATTTGGATTAGTTTAGATTTGGCTGCTCACCCAACGAGAGCTGTGGTGGTCAACAGCCACAGCCAACCCCTGCTCTGTGCTGCTGAATCCTCACTGCCACTGGAATCTGTCCCAGCTGGATTAAACCAACACATGAGAGCAAAGCTCCCACCGACTTGTGGGTGGAGAGAGGCCAGCATTGTTCAGGGCAGGGGATCTCCCACCCAGCCTGAGCATGGATTTGGAATATGAGCTGAATAAATTTGGTTTAAAAAAAAAAAAAAAGCAGCAAAAGGAGTGAATTGGCTTGGTTTTTAGGAAAAAAAGGAATATACACAAGTTCCACCAAAGGGAGGAGAGAAAATCTCCAAGAGGGAACATATTTTTGGAAGGATGATCAACTCTGGTCAATCATCTTAAAACAACATGGTTAAAAATGGAAGGCTGGGATTATTGCCATGAACAGAGAGCAGGCAAGTTGTCAGTGCACACAGTGATAAAGATGTCACTGATTAAAGTGGCTGTTAGAATATTTTAAAACCAAAATGAAAAATACGAACAGCTGAAACTACCAAACCAAGCAACTCCCCACAGAGACGAATCAGTGCTTTACTACAGGACCCTTCTCCAGCTATTTGTGTCACTCTGAGCTGGGGGGACACAGCCCAGAGCAGCTGCAGGCAGCAGCAGGGGTGCTCCCTTGCCCAGGCTGTGTGAGGGGCAGGTCACTCACGGCGTGCACGGGAGCGGCGATGTCGATGTGCACCCACACCCCGGGCCAGTCAAAGCCGATGTGAGAGGCAATGAAGAGCCCAGCACAGGAGCTCGGGGTGTTGTCTCGGTCCTGGGGGAGCAACAAAAACAAGAGTTGGTCTCTCAAGAAAAGAAAATGCCAATGGTTTATTCTGCCTACGGGAAAGACAGTTACACAAATCTCGTGCAAAGCTCAATGAATCACCTGAAACAGTCTTACAAACCAACTTCACTGTAAACCCTTGGCTTAGTCCCTGGCAGCAGTGTGGCCCTGCTCAATCCCTCTTCTGCCCACACTCCTTTCTGCAGTGTTTCTGGAACCTCACTGCACACTGGAACTCTCAAATGGAGCAAAAGCAGCTGCAGCAATTTCGAGGCCTCCATCCTCAATTTCCTGGCTTCTGCACTCCCAGCTACTGTCTCTGCTGGTGTTGTATGGTCTGAGGAATGCCCATCTTGATTTCCTAAAAGGTCTCCATCCAGGAACTCTGCATTCATGTAGGGCCATGTTTAAAAGGCAAGCAAGCCCAAAGATACCTTTGCAGCAGGTCACCCTGTTTAAAACTGACACTAAATACAGCCTGCAAAGGCCCAGGTGAAAGACCCTGAAGACCAGAACAATATGGGCCATTTCTAAAAGGTGCCCCCATGAAGAGCTTTCAGCAGGCCAGCTCCTTGCCTAGAAAACCCACATTTTTATGTAATAGGGAAATTTAAAAGAAAAAACAAATCTTACTGCTACGGAGTTCTTCATATCAGCTACAGCAGAGGTAAATTCACTGAAGTGGAGCTCAGGGCAGTACACCAGAGGATGGACCAAGTCTCCACAGTTCCTGCCAGCTTTAACAGAAGCCTTTTCCCACTCCTCATTATTGGTAAGGACAGCAGCATGGTATTTTCCTGTAGCAATTCCCTGGTGAGGTAAAGGAAAAAATCAGGAAGAAGTCACCTTCCACCACTGCTCGTCAATATAACCTAGTATAAAACAGGAACAGATGCTAGAGAATAATGGTGTTAAATTTGTACCCTTGTACTATTCTGTGTATGACTTGAAATGGAGTAATTTTATGGACAAAATAATCCTCATCACTATTAACAAATCAGTTCTGCTAATTATAAATTGAATTGCAAACATGGAGTACTGGCCTGCTTACATCAGCTGCTGATGTCATCAGAGGAACATAATTTTTAATTTAAGTATGCAAAAGCAAAAAAGCTGCATGAAGAACAGAAAAGAATCTGAGTTATAAATGTAAGAGTGTTGTACCTGAGCTCCAGTAAGAGTGGCCATGTCCAGAATGATATCAGCTCCAAGGTCCTTGCAAGCGTAAGCGACTCCATCAGCCAGGATCAGGCGACCTTCTGCATCTGTGTTATTGATTTCCACAGTCCTGGCAGGAACAGAGGCCATGTCAGGCTGGAGAGCTTCAGGCTGCAAGTCAGGACTCACCTGTCTGGACTAGAATACTTTAGAGAGCAGCCTCAGACCTCATCTGCTTCTCTTATTTGACTCTGCACGCCTGTAGGGCTGCTGTTCCCCAGCCCCAAGCATCCAGACAGAGCACACAAGGCAAAGGGAAATGTCAGTACTGCCCTCATGGTAGGCTCTGCTTGCTGAGCCTGTGTGATGCCTTGCTGGGATTCTACTGCCAAAGAGGTAACATCTGTCCTCCAAAGAGATTCTGATCCATTGGTGGCCTCCCTTTGCTGCTTTGCCACACAATGCAGCTAAAGAAGGACACAGAAAACTGCTTGTACTACAAAAAACACCTAAATCTGAGTGCTTGAGGGGAAGTTCAGCTCATGATATACAGGTATTTTGATGTGTATTTACATACCCAACAGGAAACTCTAAGCACACTTAAAACTCACTACTATGGGTCTCTGAAATGCTATTATCAATATTTAGGGAAGCTGATTTAGGGACAGCTTCACAATCTGCATGGCTCTCAGATTAACAGAAAATGATGTTTGCTCTGTTCATGGGAAAGGGATAGAGACAATCTTACTTTCCAGAGTACAGAACATGAATGTCATCAGGTCTCGTTGCACGTGGTCCCACTGCGTTCTCAGCCAGACAAAAAACAGCATGAAGATTGTCCTTAAACCCCTGTAACAACCAGAGGGGAGAAATGGCTTTTGGTTCACATCAAAATGATTTATTGGGGCTGAAATCAGTAAGGGATTAAGACTTCTTGACAGCAATGCTATAATTTTCATAGGAAATCTGGTAGGGTTTTTGGGCCGGTGGGTGGGTGTCAGTTGGGTTTTTCTAAATGTATCATTCCTGCTGGGAGGCACACAGCATTTTTAACCTGTTTTGTTTTTCTTTCCCTTAGCCTCCTCTCTTCTGGTTTATCTCATAATGTTTTATTTAGGTTTAAAGTCAAGTGCTTATGAGGTTATGGATGGTATTTTAAAATGGATGATGAATCTGTCTTTTATACAGCAATTGTATTGTGTGGAGGGATTCTAGGAACAGACAGGGAGACAGCAGCAATCAACAAATGCAAACATTGCTCCTCCTTAACTGGGATAGTTAACCTTAACAACATGAAAATCTGGGGGAAAACCTGGGCCAGTTTTACTCTTAATCTCTTGATAAAAGTCCGTGGCTGAAGAAATCTGGGCTTGCTGAATCAGCTCATGTTGTGAAGTCTAAAGGGCAAAGACATCAATCAAAACCTTTCAAAATAATGGGCAGGATTTAGAAGCTGGAAAGTAATTCCAGTTTCTAGCCCAGCTGGTGGGCAAACAGGATTGCTGGAGAGGGACCTTCCCTCCAGTGTCTCACTGCACTGCACTGGGCTTTTCTCCTCCAAGACAGACATGTTGTTAATCTACTGTCAAAAAGTGAAAATCTATTTCCAGTATCAGTTGCCTCTTCCTGAACCTCATTTTGCCTGCAGCTCCTGAAAAGCAGAATTCACTCTGCTAACATGCAGGATCATGTTAACAAGAAAGAAAAAAAAAATTTAAGTCAATGTTTTTCTCTTCTCCCTTGTGCTGGAAAGCTCACAATGGAGGAAATGCATCTTTCTAGGAAAAATCACTTGTTTAATTTTGCCATCCAAAGCCTTCTAAAATCATGTTATGTAACTGTTGAACAGCAAGCAGGGTAGGTATTTTATGAAGATGGGAAATAACCTCTGCCCCTCTTCCCACTGAGCTTTCTATCCAGCACACATTTCCCAATTCAATCTCTGTGACAAAGCAGAGCTCAGTGAAACCTCTCCCACCTTTCTTCTGTTCTTAAAAGCATTAAAAGAAAGCACCTTGAAACAGTAACAAATCCTTTCCACTGCCTCTCTGAACACATTTTCTGCAGGGATGTCACTTACAGGTATTCTCACATGAGACTGGAAAATGAAGCAGTGAGTTCCTTCTTTTGTTTTTTACATATAAAGGCATATAAAGAGTCCTCCAGGCTCAGTTTGTCCAAGCACATCACTGCCAGTTTACTCCCTGTTGCAGTAATTGTGCATGAACTGACAGATCACTTGTGCTCACATCTACTATGACTGTGAGTGGAACTTCTCTCAGTGCAGACAATCACACACAAAACTGCTCTGCAAACAAGGACTGAAGCACTGAAAGGATGTCCCCCATCCATGGCTATCCCAAAGTCTCCCAAAGCACTAAATTCCAGCTCTTGTCCCCTTGCACACCTCTGATCTAACTTTCTGAAGGGTTTAGTTATGCCAGGTAGTTGTTCTGCCTGAAATGCAGCTCACAAATCTGTTTTCAATTTTAATTCTCAGCAGATAACTGGGGAGTTTACAATCTTTCCACATCAAACATGCTGTTAGGGCCAAGGCACAGAGCTAGACTATTGAGAAATGGAAATTTGGCACCGATCAGCCCCTGGACAAAGCATCCATCAGATCTATGCATTAATCTGCAGCAGTAAATATTTTTTGAACTTTGGATACTCCTTGGAGGCAATAGCTGCTCTGTCAGCAAGACTCAGTCACTGGATTTGTGGAGAGGGCAGAGTTTTATTGGCAGCAGCCACTTTTCCCCAGTCTGCATTGTTAAAGTGCAATAGGAATATTTTTAATTCTTCATATTTCAATACCTGGCTTCTTCTCAGCTCCCCCACTACTTTCTGACCACAGAAGCAAACCAACAAGCAGCTCCTGATGACACCAGAGCTGCTATTTCCCCACTAGGTTAATATTAGACCAGGCACAGGATTTGGAATATAGAAAGACTTCATATCCCAGAGTCACTCATCCCCTTCTTTGCTAAGGTGACAACAGCAGCCTCAAATCCCACAGCTTAAACAAAATCAGCACTGGATAACTCAAGTATAGACCTGATTCAAGGAACTAGAAACCACTCAGTCCACAGAACAAACTCTGAAATTCAAGGAAGACACTTAAAAAAAAAAACCAGCACTCAAGGAATTTCTCACAATTCTCAAGATTCCAGTAAAGATGTGAAGTATTTTCCTGAAATAGCAGAAAGAGCAGAGTGGCTCAAGCTCACAAAGAGCAGCAGCAGGTCAGAACTTCAGGATTAGATAGGCCTCTGTCTCTGGGAATACATCCAAGCTCCTTGGCAATGCTGGGATACATGATATCAATTAACACATTTTACTTACTTGCTTTACAGTGGCTTTGAAGGCACCCAAAATAGCAGCTGCTCCACCACAGTCTCGTTTCATTCCAGGCATCGTAGTCTGTTTAGACAGAACCATAGAATTTTTTTTTGTCTTTAAAAGAGAATTTCACAGTAATGCCTGCTAGAAGCAGTGTTTCTGATGCTTCTGAGACTCTGGTTTTGACAGTGCTCAGCTGTCAACAACACAAACAAGGAATGTGTGTCTCTACTTATTGGTGGATCTGGTCTTGAACCTGAAAAATACTAAATCTGAGCTGCTAAACTGTCAGAAAAGTGAAAAGAAAAATGTTGTTTATAAGTTTCACACTGAGGCCCTCTCAAATGGGCTTTGGTTCTGTCTTTGAAACCAGAAATTAAATATCTTTGTACCCACTTTCTGCCTTTCAGCAGGCAATATTTAAAGGGCAAAATATCACGTTGCTCTTGAGTTGTTCTGTAGTGGCCCTTGAAACCCATTTGGTCTTCTCCCCTGATAGTTTGTGTCCATATGGATGACAATAGATCAAGCATTTAACTCAATAAAAAGGTACTTTTGTTTCCTATAGACATTATCTGAACTGCTTTCATCAGAAAACAACAGTGCCAGCAGAGGCAGCAGCAGAACAAGTGTTTGTGTACCTTTCCCTTGATGCTGAGTCCTCCAGTGTCATACACAATACCTTTGCCCACCCAGGCAATGGTCTGTGTGGCACCATCTGGAGTGTGACTGAGAACAGCCAGGGCTGGGGGATGCAGAGCTGCCTTTCCAACTCCATAGATCCCTGCAAAACAAAGAGTTAAATCACCTGTGGGGAGCCCCCATGGGTATTTTCTGTAAAACATCTATGGGCAATAAAAGAGTTTCAAAAATGTGCAAATAAAACATTACATTGGAGATGGCAAAACATTCCAGTCATCTGCTAGGAAAAAAGTGGAATACTCAACAAGATGTACCTCCAAAGCCTCTCTCTTTCAGCTCCTCATCTCGGATAATGGTAGGAGTAATCCCAAGATCCTTGCCAACTTTTTTGATTTCCTTCATAATTCAGAAAAAAGGACATTGTCAGTCAGTCAACAGGACATATTTGAGCCTTTCCAAACAAATGGGTACCCAGTTAAGGGGTTTGTATGATTTTTGCATGCATACACATACAAACATTCACAGTTTTGGGAGTGGTGCTGCTTTTCCAATGGCCTAATTCCACTGACACATCCTTGACTTACTATGGTATGAAATATAAATTTGACCTTTAGGCTCTGCCAGTAAAAGAAATCTTCTGAGGAAAAGGACAACTGTTCACTCTATTGGATCATGATGTAATAGGACAGGAATAACTTCATTCTCAATAGCTTTCCAGATCTTTATGATAAAGCTCACTTGGAAACACGTCAACTGTCCCATAATTTCAGCAACTCTGGTCACCATCAGGTTTAAGACAAGAATCCAGGGCCATGACCAAATGAAGAACTCATGTTTTCAGCTTCCCAGTGCCCTACTCCAAGCTGTAAACTCTGCCTCCTTCCAACTCTGCACAATTCTATGAAATGTGAAAGGCCAAAGGAAAAGCTTGAGCACCCCTGGTTTGATTTTCTTCCCACTGCTGACACACAGCTTTCACTGAGAGAAAGCATTTGATTGCTGGAGTTCAGACTTCCAATTAGCAACTCTTACTCATCAGGTGCTTCACCAACCTCCAGGAAGTTGTCAGTGTTCATCTCGTTGCAGGGGGTGTCCACGATGCGCGCAGCCAGCCGGACGCCCTCGGTGGCACTGGCCAGGCACTGCAAACACAGGGGAGGACACCTGAGAGGGGCTGGGCCATGGCTCAGCTCTGCATTTATCCCTCTGCAGCCAACACCTGATGTGTGGCTGCTCTGGAGCACGTTAATGCTTAACTGCCACCACCACAGGCAATGCACAGTTAAACAATGTCAGCCAAGCTAACCATTACTTTTTGTATGCATCAATCTTATTTTTCCATGTGCTCTGATTTCTAAGCAAGTGTATTCCTTTCCCCAACAAACTGATGTTGCAAAATTCGTATCCTTCTCCATTATCAAAGGGAGACCAAGAAGGCAATGTGAGGTGGAGGAAAGAAAGATAAGAGGCAGCTAATTCAGGAAGTCACAATGAGCTTATGGGCTGCTGGGGTTGGAAACTTGCAGAGATTGTGTAACCTGCAACATGGGAAACTGCAGAGTTTGTACAGGGCAGGCAGAGTGGCTGAGGGCAATAAAGATTACTGCTGTGAGACTTTCTGTATGGCAGGCCCATGGGGAAACTGGAATATTTCATGTTTGTGTAAAACATGCACTGTTTCCTGATTCCTGTGGCAAAATGGACTGACCCTCACCTAGACTGAGAAAAATTTATCTAAGCAAGAGTGGACGAATCAGAATGGTCAAGCAGCCAAGGCTGTTTTCTTACAGAAGGATCTTCCTGGCAAAAAAAGGACCATGAAGACACCAGACACCCAGCTTCAACCTTTAACTCCCCATGAATTAACAACTTGAAGCTCTAAGACCTGAGGGAAGGAAACTTTGTGCAAGTTTTCCAGTAGCCACACCACACAGAGGACCACACACAGCACAAGGGTGAGTCAAGATGGGTTTCACAGGAATCTGAGGTGTTGGACACTCACTCATGCTGAGGTATCTGAAGTTTGGCTTGGCCAGATTAGACCAAGGACTCCATACATTTGCATCCCAGCACACTCCTAAACCCTGGCTTGCTTTGGAATGGTGCCTGATTCCCTGCAATTACTTCTGATTGCTTTACTGTCCCTAAAGGGGTAAGGACCTCCTCAGCAGCCAAGCTCTGTCTGGAGTGACTCCCTGTTAGGGCCATGCAGGTAAAAGGAGGTGCTCTAATCCCAAGGTCAAACCCCAGAGGAGCAGCATGACTTCCAGAAATAAGCTGTGCCTGTGTTTGTGTTTCCAGAGTGCTCCAGAGAACCTGGATAATGGCAGCTTTTAATAAGTGCCTTGTAAAACTCTTGACAATCCCTGCTGGTGCTCACCATAAAATACCCTGGACAATGCAGGAGGTGTAAAATACAACATGCCAAGGGAGAAGTTCAGATAAAAATGTCCCACCACATGCCTCTTCCATGCTCTGCATTAGCTGTCTGGTGCTGGCTGAATTTAAGGGGTGCAAACTCAGCTAGGAGGAAGCCAATAATATTTTTGGCATTGACATCAAGGGGAAAAACAGGAGGTAGAAATAATTGCAGCTTTGTTTTTCAGTTAAAAATAACCCAAGTGGTTTGGAATCTACCTATCTGAAGGAACTATTTTTGACACCAGCTATGCTTTTTCTGATTTGGGGCATGGAAAAATGGAGTGATCAAGAGTTGTACTCTCAGCATGCCTGTCTTTGTCACTTTGCTGAAAACTGGGCTGGCACCATTTTCTGGGGCCAAATCAGTTCAGAGTAAAGATCAAGTACACATGAAAAGGTACTGAAAAAAAAAAATAACCTAAAGCAGCAAGTCTGTGAATTTCAAATGCAGCAACACCATATCCTTTGTCAAACCCATTGCCAAAACTTTTAAAGATTTCTGTAACCTCAGTGACTGATCAGCTAAGGGTGTATCCATCTGTACTGAAGCACAGAATCTGGGGCACTGAGCAGGGAGTTCCCTACCAGATTAACTGCAAACCTTGGAATAGCTTTTAACTTCATGGATCGTGAAGAGGAATGACCTGGCATGCCAACAGTTACCTGATGTGGAGCTTTCTCTCTGTAACAGTCAAACAAGGGAAATAGTCTTTGATTTTCTGCCACTGAAAGATTACTTGGGCATTATTTCACTGTCATGTACAGCTCATCTTGAAGCTGTTTTGTTTCTGGCCACAGTTCTGCCAGAAAAACTCAGCCAAAGAGGTACATCAGACAGAAATAGCACAGGCCATATGTGATCCCTGTTAAGTGACTTTTAGTGACTTCACTGTGATATTCACCTGCACAGTCACACACAGCTTTTGCCTGGGTAGAAAAAAGGAAGAAGCTCACACACTAAAAGCAGTGTAATATTAAAGGCTAAAAACAGAGTTTGCATCTGTGATACACATGAGAGAGGAGACATTTCCTTTGCACTGTTTGTTTGGTGTTTTCCACCCCTGAAATCTAAATTCTGAATAACATCCTCAGCATCTGCTGCAGTAATATGCTCAGTGTTTCTACTCACAGATGCTGTGAGCTGATCAAGGAACCCTGAGCTAAGATAATTATACAACACTTATTCCAGAGGCAGCTTGAGACAAATGCATTTACGCGTGCAACAAACTGAAGGAAAAGACGACAGAAAACCCCCAAAATCTTACTTTGAGTGTTGCCACTTCCATTGGTCCATTGTTTTGGCCAACCAGGAAGAACTCCACTGTCACAGTTTTCTTCTCAGTGCGTCTGGAGGCGCTGGAGCGATGTGTGAACAGGGGGAAGGCCCTGGCCAGGGCACAGGCGGAGGCAAAGACTTCGGAGCGCTCGCACACCATCTGAAACAGCAGCCAGCAGCAAAACGTGTCACACAACACAGGGCTGGAAGGATGCACCTAAAAGGATCTGTTACCCGGGGTATTACTGGGGGAGAGGGGGAAAAAGGAGGTGGGTGGGAAATAACCAAGCCCTCAGTCAACACGAGATCATTCATCATGTTTTGCATGGATGGAGTGGCAGCATGAAAGTACCACAGTGAACTGGTCCAGTGGATTTCTGGAAATGAATTACACTGCTGAGATTAGTTTGTTTTATAAGGGAGCTGGGCTGCTTTAATTATACCAGTGCAATTAACACAGGTTAGCCTACAGATCAGGACCAAAAAGAGCACAGGAATCACCAAGAAGTGCTCAAAACAAATGTAACGAAAGCAGAAATTACATGAGAATGAGAAGGCAGAAATTGCATGAGAATGGGGCTAATATCAACCCAAAAGTTTGTTAGCAGATACATTCTTTTTCTGAAGTTCATTACAAAAATTACCAATGGAAAGAAGCTGTAGCTACACATTTTCAAGGGGTAAAAATTAGGTAGAGTTATTACTCTTGCAAATAAATTTTCCAACTGAAGAATAAAATTGAATTTTTTTATTGACATTGACTATATTAGTCTTCCCTAAGAACCCACAAATCTGTTATAATCTGGAGAACCCACAGAAACAAATAAATTCATCAGGCTCATACAGAAGATGACCAAAGAAGTCCAAGGGCTTGTGCTGCAAAGGACTCACACTGGAGCATTATTTGCATCAAGACTTTTAAAACTCACTGAACAACACAAGCAAGGCACCTCTCATGGGTTCTGTGGTATAGACCTGCACCCTTTGTGCAGGCTACATCAATCTCCTGAAGCATGTGCTAACATCCCAAACCCTGGTTTGGGAAAAACCACTAATGGTCCCTTCTTGCATGGGCATTCCTGGTTGAAGATGTTCCATACGAATCCAGCTTTAATTCCCTCCAGCTGCTTGAGCATGCACAAGCCATTACAGTCAGGTCTTGCCTGCATGTCAGTGCAAACCTGCTCATGTCGGTGTAATTACATCAGTCAAACCTGTCCACCTCAGTCTCCTTGGAGACAGCCACAACCCGGAAAAGTCGAGAAAACACTCGCTAGACATTTCTCCAGAAGCATTTCAAGAGCCACTTACAACAATGCATCTGTTGACCCCTCCTGGCAGGCAGTTCCTGACCAGGCGGGTGATGAACTGCGCTGCGGACGGGCTGTTGTGCCGGCTGACCCTGGATGGCAGCGCGGCCACCGTGGCATAGTTCAGGTACAGGGGACAGCTGTCCGTGGGGTTGGGATTCAGAGTGCTCAGAGCAGACTGCCAGATCTGCGGAGAAACCAAGCATTTAAAGACAAAGAACTGTGCCAGACTTCCCTTCCCACCTCGCTCCTGCTGTATTTAGGCACTTTTTAATGACAGGGGTTTAGGTGTTGGGAACAAAGAAATTGTGCACAACAGCCTCTGGAGTGAAAAGAAACAGGAAATTTGACAAACCTGTTCATTAACCAGAAAATATAAACGTACTTTCCATTACAAGCATCTCCTTTAAGCCGTATGAATTACAATCTAAAACCACACTGTTTAGTGCACAGGCTGGTTCAGAGCTTTCTTAAGTTGAGACAGTTTTCCTAGTGATAAATAGGAGGATTGATTTACTAGCTCCGAATCATTATTTCACATAGCGATTTAATTAAAAACAAATAAAACCAAGAAGGGTAAATATTGTCTTAAGAGACTGGGGAGCCCTGTATAAAAACCCCTGCCAAACATCTAGCGACCTAAAAGCCGCAATGCAAAACGTTTATCATTCTACCACAAGCCATCACCACCACTAAACAAACAGGTCCGCAGCTCCCACCGCAGTGGCTGCGGGCGGGGAGGGGGCTCTCAGCGCTCACTGCAGCCGTGCCCCGTCCCCTCAGAGAGGGCAAAGCGCTTTTCCCCCGCCGGGGTGGGCACCAGGGCTGCGGGAGCGGCTGTGGGGCGGCCCCGCCGCAGCAACAGGCTCGGGCC
>VZTZ01001066.1:427333-439184 GCA_013400955.1 Drymodes brunneopygia
AGCGGCTGCGGGCACGGCGGTGGGCGAGCACGGCTTTCCGAGAGCCTGCTTTCACAGGGCGCTTACATGGTGGGGTGGAATATAGTAAGGTGTTTATTCGGAGCTTTTTGTAGCTGTAAAGCGCCTGCTGTTAATGTTTGGTCAGCGCACAATTATCAGAATCTGGTGATTTGGAACGACCTCACAGAGATCATCGAGTCCAACTCTTGCCCTGCACAGACACCCCAACAATCGCACCCTGTCCCTGAGAGCGTTGTCCAAACTGGAGCTCAGACAGGTTTGGTGCTGTGACCATTCCCTGGGGAACCTGATGCTCATTGATCTGCAGCCAGGAAAGCCGGGAAGGTCTGTGCAACCTTCCACCTACGCGGGGAAAGTGAATTCTGGTGCATATAATGGAAATACACCAAAAAAACCTCCCCCAAAAACCAACAAAAACAAACCCCAAAACCCAGGCTGAATTCCGGAAAAAAAAACTTCCTTAGAGTAAGGTGTTTGAAGGGACATCACAGAAACTTTATTGAAAATAAAAGTTGTAGGAACATCTGTTGCACAGGTCGGTCGTGCACCCTCACAGACGGGACAATAACTCAATATACAGGCTCCAGCTTTAACGAGTCTCTTCACTGAGCTACAGAAAATGCACTGCTCAGGGGTCCAGTTATCCCGATACACAAGATCAGCGTGGCAGTGAGAGGACACACAGCAATTACTTCAGGATTGAGACATTCCAAAGATTCCTCCAGGCAGAAAGCTCCCAATCATTGAGTTCAAAATCTGCCGTTCCTGCTACTCCAAGAGTCCAAAACCAGCACATTCCCTGAATCCACAGCATCTGAAAAGCAAATAAAACAGTAGGAAACACTCACCTAACCCGTGATCCTTTTGTTGCAGTTAAGGGCAGCAGAGGAAGGTCCTCGTGAAGGGAATGGACTGAGGAAATCAGTTTTAACTACAGAAACTCCCTGTGAACGTCCCACCACCAACAGCAGTTTCTATTTATCTGAGCTTCCGCAAAAGCTGCAGCAAGGACCCGTCTTCCAGTTATTGATCCTCTACAGTATTCATGGAATTAAGCCAGTAAAATATAATCTTACACAATTCATTGTAATTAATATGCAAAATTATAATGAATTCTCTGTTTTAATGAGTTTTGTTTAAGAAGGCTGTTTTGGTTTTTTTAAATAGTAAGCATATACTTTTCCAACAAAATCAGTTTTACTGTCACCTATCATCCAAGAACTTAAATTCTGCAAAGCTGTACTAAAAGCAGTTTCCAAACACTTAAGCAAAAGAGTTAAGACTCCTCTGTGTTGTGGTTCATAATAGCAAACCCTAAATCAATGCAATCTAGGCAGTGAACACTGCATTAGGTATAGATATTTCAATTTTTAGCACATTCCAAAAATCAGCGAGAAACCAATTCTTCCACATTACTTTTCATTTACTAGAGAAAACTTGTGGTAGAAATAAATTTGCTATTCCAGTGCTTTTAATACTGTCCTTTTGGCACAGAATTAATTTCTGTTAACAAGCTGCAGCGCATTTTTTGCACACTTGCATGCATTTTAATGGAGAAACTGTGTACAAGCCAACAGCTTTATAGGCCATTCCCACCAGCTGAGGAGACACAAATCCCTGGGAGATGCAAAAGAACCAAAGCTATTCTTTTGTAAAGAATTTGAGCTTCCATACAGGCTGAGAAGATTCCAGCAGCCATGAAGGAGTCCCAGCCTGAGAGAGGGTCCCAGCTTTGTCTGCAGCAGCACACAGAGATTTCCAGGGCAGCTCCTGGGGTACCTGAGGAGGCAGCAGCTGCTGTGGCTTTTCTGGGCTTTCACTGCCCAAAAGCACAGATAGATCCCCTTCTGTGGGGATTCTCAAACAAAGCACAGCATCAGGTTGGATTGAACTGCTGACAGTTATTCAGACTGACTCAGAATAAGCCACACACCTGCCATGATTTAGAATCCAGCCTGTCCTGAGTTTTCTTCCTCAATATAATCAAGCTTCACTAAGTTCCAGCTCAAGTTACACAGGATGCTTGACATCTGAGTTTAACCTCATTAAAAATGCATTTCATTGTACAGAATTTGGGTAGAAAGTAGGTAGACAGTGGGCATAACTCCTGGGAAGTAACTCCAGACAATGCAAATCACATTGTGCTACAGAAAGTTACTTTTTTTTAAAAAAAAAGATATTTCACGTCACTGCCACTTTCATTTATTATGAAGAACAGAAACATGTTAACATCACAGAAGTATGTTTCAGTTTGTAATTTAAAATAAAAAAAAGAATAATTGCCCAATCAGGTTGGAAGTGTTTTATTACTTCTTTGAAACCATCTGCCATGATAAAATGTCAAAAGCACCGGTCAAGACAGAAATAAATAACACGATCTCATGTTAGAGAGAAAGTTGCAAATACAGTATATTAAATTATAGCAATTTGCTGCTTCACACCAAGTGATGCAGACAGCACGAGGGAGACAGTAGTTTTACTCACGATCATTGAAAGATCTATCACCAGAACAGGGGAGCTGCACACCCAACACAAGCCTCATTCTTCCTTTCACCAATTCACTTCATGAATTCCATGAAGAGATTGAACTGGCAGTTTTGGTGGTTCAACATCCCCTTTCTCTAGAGGTAACAAGAGTGGTACAAAGCTTTTCAGAAGCCCCACAAAAAGCCAAGGCTCTCATGTTTTTGCAGTCTTTGCATTCAGGTCCATCCCTGAAAATGGTCAGTTTAAAGCCACGTCTCAAGTCCTCTTTAGCACAGAGTAAAGAAACTCGAGGCAGGCAACAGATGCAACTTCAGTATCATAGTGTTTTGAAACTGCACTTCTGGGGCTTGGAGCAGAGCATCTCTGCAGGTCTATGGGGAGCACTTGTGTCAGTCAAAAAATAAAGGAAGTTACAGTCCCTTTGGGAAAAAAAAAAACCAAAACCCCAAACATATAAAAAAGCAGTATTAAAAATATTAAGACAAGGCCTCTACAATTGCACACCACTTCAGGCCTGAATTAAATTAAGAGTATTCTATACTTTTATGTTGCCCTAATTTCTGTTGTACGGCCTGCAGCAAAGTTTTCCACTGAAAAAAGTAGTGAAAACCCCAAATTCTCCACTGAAGGCCTTGTAACATGTCACTTGCATGACATCTCTCATGGTCAGTAAAACACCACAAACATGTCCTCTTCCAGGCAGACATTTGAAAGGGAATCTTCTGTCAGGGAAAATGGATGTAATATCTACTGTAGTGAAGTTTCTTATACAAAAAACATAACCCATATGGACAAATACACTGTAAAATAAACAAATTATACAGCAGCTACACTTTGAAACATCCAAGACCCACTACAGCAGGCCAGAGAGATTCTCTTTTTGGGTTTCTACTCTGTTTTTTCAGCTTAACTTCACCACTGCTTTAATGTAATGTCTGTACTTGAAACTAAAAAAAGTTTTGCATGAAAAAAATATACGATCATCCCAATGAAGGAAAATCATTCCCATAATTACTCAAGCTCAGAACATTTTTTAATTAACTAAACATGTTAAATTATGCCAGTGATTACATCTTGCTATTTACAAGATCAAGTACCACTGATTCTTAGTAATGGTGCAGTATCTAAATTAAGATCACAGGGGTTGGATTACGTTCTGGTTGCTAAAAGCTTTCCTTTTTAGCTGTCCATCCAGTTCTTTGGAGTTTTTGAGTCTGAAAGAAAGGGCATTCAATCAACCAATTTTGTGTCTCAAAATATTTTACATCTAGATCAATTTTTGATATCCAGTCCCATTGATTCAGTAACATAGTTTAAATTTGAAGCCTGTAACAATTATGACATAAGAATATAGAAGACAACACATTTTGTTCACAGTAACACACTAATTACTGTAGTCACTGGTAAACTTCAATTTTTAATTATTCTTCAGTACTGTGTTTCCAAATACCTCTGTATAGAGTGCCAAATTTTTTTGTGTGAGAGCATCAAATTTCCTGACATTTTCCATATAATCCTCACAAACACCTCACAGATCACCAAATTTGTACTTTGAAGAATTCTACAGAAACGTTGCACAGACGTTGCACCACAAGGGCTCGTACATTCAAAGGCAGCTTTCTGGAGTGCAGGTCCATCCATTCACATTGGGAAAAAAGTTCACAGAAACTCCAAAAATGAGAAAATGAAGCGAAACCTAGTGTGACTTTACACCAATAAGAACAACAATAAGGACAATTACTATAACAAACAAAATTAAAATAACGAGCATCTTCCGATTCTTCTTTTGATATTGCTCTGCCTATAAAACAGAGAGGAAAGAGTTAATAATTAGATTTCTGCATCCACCCATGTTGAAGAGAAGACTCAGTTTGTTGAGATAAGATTCCTGTATCATATGTGAAGGACATTAAATTCACACCAACACTTCCTATTTTAATAGGCATATTTGTTGTACTTTGAGAGCTGTGCATTTTCATGTAATTTCAATGAGAACTGAAAGCTTTATTTTTGAGTTGCTTCTCAAGTTTTCTGCTTCATTCCTTCTTTCTTCTAACCATATTTTCTCATCCCTCCCCTCCTTTTCCCAGGGGAATTAATAGGACACAACATAGAGAAAACTCTCTAAAAACCAAATGGAAGTCCACTAATAAAAGCTAAACAAAACAAAACTTGTCTTTTGTTTTTAATTAATAAACCTTCAAAATACAACAAAATGACCACAAAACTCTGATCTGCTGAGATCAATGTTTTAAAAACATCTCAGGTGTTCATAGCAAAAGCTTCACATTAAAGCAAGAGGTTGGACCTGACATCTAACAAGTGTCAGATGGCAAGAGAAAACATTAGTAATTATTCTTTCTGCTCACATGATTGAGATAATGTTTTCAAATTAAAATGTGCAGTCAAGTACCCAAAAACCAGCCCTGTACCTGGCTCTCCAAACAGAGAAGGAACTGCAGACAGGTCCCACCAGGTCAGCAATATAAATATCAAAGCACATTGGTTGGATGCCCAGAAAGTCATTTAAGAAATTAACTCGAGGCATCAAGCATGACATGAACAGAAGTTCTATGGAAAGCTCCTCCTACAGTACAGCTGCACATTTCATACTGTACAGAAGGAATTTCTAAAAGGGACAATGCCCAATTGAAAACTGACTGAATAACTTAATAGCTATTTAATGATAAAAGGTTATTAGATATGCAAAATGGCTTAAGTATTCCATCAGCTTACCTTATGCAGTTGTTTTAGACCCTCTTCAGTTTTCATACATGACTGTTCAATATTATAGTCAATTCTATCTAGAACAGTTCCCTAGATAAAATGGAGAAAACAAGCACCAAATTGAACCTAAATGAACTTCATAAAGCAACTGTTATCATAAGCAGCAGTAATTGACAACACTCACAGCAAACAGCTCATGAACTATGTAAACAATGCATTTTACAGAACTTCCTTGCTCAGCTCCTAATGGCAGCTCTGTCACCATCTCACATCACATCTCTTATAATCATCTTAATTCCAGAGCAGGTGCTTTTGGCTGACACATTGAACATAAACTGAATCGCTGGGAGAAATAACCAAGAGAACTTTGGCTTTCTATGGTATTTCCTTTTTTTTAAGTCTAACACACATTACAAGTTGAATTATTATTCATTTCTTTTCATTAACTCAACTTGTGGCAGATTTCAAGCCGAGGAAACCTGAGCATGAAGAAGTAAATTAGGAAAAGTGAGTCTGGAAGCTTTAACACTACATGGAATGTGCCATTTCTTATAAACACTGTGCTGCCAATGTACCTGCTCTACTATCATTGCTCCCAGGTCCCTAAAGATTTCGTTGAGATCGGAGATTGACTGCACAATCTGACGGATTTCTCGTTCCCTCTCCTCCACCATCAGTGTGTTCTGCTCCACCAATGCCAGCTGGTCATCTGTAAAACCCTGTTGAAATATAAGATTTACATGTTGAACTAATATTAACAACATGAAAATACTAGAAATAATTAAAAGGATAAAAAAATTTCGTAACTCAGACGGATATTTATAACCTGAGAAATTGCAATTCATATTGGAGCTGTGTAATAATAACTTACTCTATCATAAAGTGTATCATCCTCCCCATCATCCATCAGTGGGACTGAGGTGTCAAAGAAGTGTTTGGACCTTTCTTCTCTGTTCTTCATACCTGTAAAAGACAAACTATACTTGAGCTTAATATTTAAGCATGATATAATCAGAGCAAGACCTGAAACACCAGATACAAAGCACAAAAAAGAAAATCTGGGTAGTAAATGATATAAATCACAGTATTTAAATTTTAACTGTCAGGATTACTATTTAACAAAAACATAACAAATTCAACCAGACTTGTGAGACTGATTAAATCAGTCATTTTTAAGTTGTTATGTACCATGAAGTTAAAAAATTTAGGTAAATTAAGAGCCTTAAAGTGTGATCACTCCAGGCTATTTTGTAACAAATTCTCTTAGGAACATCCCTTGTCTAAACTGTGATCTTCAGTTCCACCTGTGCCATTTATACCACAGGAGGAAGAAATATCAATGTTAAATTTGAAAATCAAGTTTTTGTGGGTTTCTTTCAAGATTAAAATAATCTGATTTAAAATAATTTAAAAATAAAACAGAATCGAACAAAATTTTAGAATTTTAAACAGAGGTGGTTCCAATTCCAATTTGTTTATGGATGCAGATTTTTAATTTATCACAGACTAGTTTTTAAGCTTTATCCATCACAGCCTGCCATCTGCAGCAGGTATCATGGCTGAAAACCAGTGGCTGCTTCACCAGTGTAACAGAGGCAGCTTTGCAATCCACAATTCGAGAAGCAAAATGCATTAAAAATGTGGATGGATGAAATCCTCTGTTTTGTTGATACGCTTAACTATGATATGAAAAAGTAGAACAAAGCAGTTTGAACATGGGCTATGAACCAGAAACTCCCAAATTCTAACCTCTAGTTAGTCCTGTGTGCATCACTTAACCCTTCTGTGCTTCAGTTGTCCCAACCAAGAAAATAAGCACAGCTCAGGGAGTGCTTTCCACAGCAGGGGCCCATGCATTGCTGTTACATCCCTTATGCTTACGTTTGAGATAGTCAGACTGTGCATGCCTAAAGTTGGTGGAGAGGTCCTGAAGGGACTGTGCTAAGGAAGACACTACATTCCTGAGAACACGTGCTTCTTGTTCTGTACAGCTACGTGACCTGCTCTGCAACACCTGGACTGCTCTCTGGCATCTGTGGAATAACTGAGAAAACAATGCTGTTAGTGGGAAAACACACAGCAGCACACACCTTAAACTGCACATTGTAAAAGTGCCACATTGAGGACTAATATTTTGATTTCTACATTTTTGGAAGTAGTTTTTAAATTTGCCCTGTGCAATGTTTAAAAAGATATGGAAACAGAACATAAGTGAACAAAGAACTTCAAGCTAACAAGGCAGCAGAGTAACACAACTACCTCTGACTAAAGACATTTGCTTCATTACAATTAGCTGGACTGCAAGCCTTAGATTAGACCTCTACAGATAAAGATTTCTCTGAGATATCAGTAAATTTGATTTGATTAATCTCCCAATCCTGTTCCAAGTAGAAAAGCAAACAGGTAAGGGAAAGAACAGGGAGGTTTAAGTGGCTCATTGGGAAGTTCAGAGCAAAGCCCAGGACTTCTGGCTCACTCCAACACTGATCACAAAATAAATCCCTTGCTCAGAGCAAACCACTGCCTCATTCTAATGCATTAAAGATGTGCCCAAACTGGAGGTTTAGCAGCCAAAGCAGTCTGTACCTGTGTGATCTCTTGGGTTGTTATTTCTATTGCCCGTTCCTCTTCACTGCTGTCATCCAGTGTGGGTCTGTTTAGATGTTTATCATGAAGACCGGCTAATTCTTTCATCTTCTGCTTAACCCTGGCAATATCATACTGAATCTAAAGCAGAAAGCCCAACAGGAAGAAAGGGAATTAATTCATGCTTCAGGGGAAAAGGTTCTGTCAAATGTTAGACAAAAATCATTGACAGAAATCTGTAACATAAAAGGCAGACCAAATATTACTAAAAGCCACATAAAAAGCTGACTAAGAAACTGAATACTCCTAACAGACTTTGAGTTTGCTACTAAACCTGCTCGTTAATCTTAGGCAAGGCTGCTGTTTTCAAATATGCTTCATTAAGTTGGAATAATATTTTTATAATTATACAGTATCAAAGCAAGAAGATTTAGCCAACTTCCAAAAATATAAATGAAAATTCAGGTCACACCTTCAACTCTGTCAAACATTGCATGGCGTCAGCTCAACAGCAGATGTTAAATGCCATGGTTTCAACCAAGTAATTAAAAATGAATCTGTAACGATGATTATTATAGCAGTAAAAAGGAGACTAAGCATCTTTCTGCACAATGGGTTCTGGCCACACAAACTGATGAGCCAATGTGTTCTGACTGTACATTTAAAAAGGATTTTCTGAAAGCCAAGAACAGCTTCACACTCCAAATACTGGAAAAGGTTTTTAATTGGATGTGTCCAGAATCATTCTCTTGCATTTGTCCAAATATTTCCATAACTTGCAAGGCATCCAGACTGAAGAGGCAAGAAAATTCTCCTTCTAGAAGACACTAACATTTCCTGTTTTCAAACACTGAAGTGCTCATCTCTGCCCTTTTAGGGTCTATTCAACTGGACTCCTCACTACGCTCAAACAAAAATTCCAACTAGAATTCTTACATTAACCTTTCTTCTAATACTATTTCTGCCACAAAACAGAATGTGAGTGACAACACTAACAAAACCCCCCATGGGAGCCCAGCTGTGTGCTGGGTGTGCCAGAGCACAGCACTCACCTCGTCTGCCCCATCCACCCATTTGGGAGGCAGCCTCTTGGTGACCCCGATGGCTGCCTCAGGGTCCAGGCTGATCCCTGACACCAGGGCCATGCGGTCATCAGCCAGCTGCAGAGGGGAAAGAGACAGCAAATTAACCTCATTCTAATTAGATCCAAATCCTTCAGCATCATAAAAAGTGCATTCCCACAGAAATTAAGCTCAGACATGTGTCTGCTCATGATCAAACATCACATCTCCTGGTTTGTCCCTCTGTGCTCATGGCCTATAACCTCCTACTTCCTACAGGACCTGAAAGCTCAGAGTTACTCTCAGAATAAATTCTTAGCAGAATTTCCAGGAGGAAAGGTGGTATTGCACTGAGAATCAAGTAACTCTTATGCTGGAACAACAATTCACAGCCAATGTTGCAGTACAGCTCATATGAGGCCTGGCAAGTTTGAAAACTGCATTTAGGAAAATCGCAGAAAAAATGTTTTATTATAACATTGTTCTCAAACAATGTTACTTTGAAGAATAAACACTCTTGCAAACTGTCATGCAAGTCAAATGGTTAAATTACTTAGTGATAATTAAATTGTGCTAAACACAAATAGCCAAGGCAGTTTGGAGATGATCATCAATGATATCACTTGCAACATTAACTAAATACTTGGGAAAGTTTTCATACAAACACTTCCCTTCCTAGTTGCTCCCAAATTTGTAATTTTCCTTTATCAGGCCTGGAAAGTTTTGTGGTTCCCTACCCCATCCCTTTGCAAAAAAAAATCCTCCTTCCTTCCTGAGCAACTCTTTCTTGAAAGCAATTTCTTTATCCCTGACCTTATTTCCTGATCAATAAGGTTTGCATAATTTATGCACAGGATGAAGAACAGTTAATGGCTTCACTGTGCAAAGTCACCCCACCCCACGTGTGCATAGGAAGTCAAACTGGTTCATACATTTATCTATTCACAATAGAACATCACAAAATGCTTGGTTTCTCTATGCAGCCTTTCCTTCTGTGCACAGACACTTCATCCAATATAATGAAATTCTATAAACTAGCAGAATAAAGAAAGAATATTTTAGCTCAGTGATGCAGGCTTGATGCACCATGGCAGAATAAAATGTGAAAAACAATACCTCATCCAGCTCCTGAAGTGATTTGTGGATGCCATCAGCCCCATCCAGTTAGAGACAGCAAAAGATAAAAGGGAAAAAAGAGACATAGGACAGATATAGGGCATGGTCAGTTGAGAAAATACTGATTTATTTTTAAAGCATGATGGTTTACCAAGAACAAACAAACTGGCTTTTAAGATATGGTTAATCAATAAATACATCATGATATTGCATTTTAAGTCAGCATTTTGCTTAATGCACCAACTTTTTAAAAGAAATATCTCAGTTCCTTGGTAAACAGCAAGAACATAAGAGATCAAGTGCAGAGCTTGGTTTGTTTTACAAAGTAATTGCCCAGTGAAGTTTCTAAATACTGAAATGTCAGGCAGAAAACCTGCAAGAGAACAGTGACAGCAAGGGCAGCCTGACTGCAGCACTCAGCACCCAGTGGGGTGATTATGATTGGAGGGGGCACAGAGGAGCTTTTGTAGCACATTTATTGACAAGCACCCCAGTTCTCACTGATCAAACAGACAGCAAGAGACAAAATGCAAAAGCAAATGTTCAGTCACTTCTGTACACACTTGAGCTGTGCTCTGCTTTCAGGGAACCTTAACCCTGAAAAAACACACAAGGCAACAAATCTGCACCTCCTCTGCTCATCAGTCCTTGCACTGGGGAGGGGATGTGTGAGCAAAAGGATATTTCAGCCCAAGATAACGAAGTCAGACCTAAAATTGGACAAAATCCTTGTGGTTTAACAAAGCAGCATCAGCTGATGATCTCTTTATGAGATTCCCCAGGCTTCTGTTGCTAAGACACTTCACCTGTAGCAACTGTGGGGCTCTGAAATGTCCACCAGGGCCTGAAAAAACTCCACTCACCCACTGCACAGCTGGACAATTTCCAGACACTGAGAGCCTCCAGTGCATTCCACCAAAAACCCTCAATTAATGTTAACAAACACTGCCAATAAATATTTGATGCAGGTGCTAAATGGTATTGCACTGGCTGCTGAGTAAAGTGCAGTTTCACTGCTCAGGAGTAATGAGTTTAAAATATCACCACTTTTTCTAGGTGATATTTAAAAAAACCCCAAGGATCTACAGAAGTGACATTAAAAAAAAAAATAACCAGGACCAAATGCAGAGCCAAAGTACATATGTACAATACGAATTACTATTGCCATTTTCTGTTCTGCAAATGCAATTTAATACACAGCTTATTAGACAGAGGTGTAATAATATCAGCAATGAACATAGACCATTGTCAGCCACAGGAAGCACTGCCTTTCCTAACAAAAATGCATTAATGGAAAGCTGTTTAGAGTGATGACACTGCCAGCAGATATGTACTGGTGGCCATGACAAATAAATGAAACAGAAAGTGTGAAAACCTGAGCAGAGCTGAGCTGCCAAGCAGCCCATCAGAGCCTGACTAGCTCAAAACCCCCCAAAAGTTACAGAAACTGCCTCTGAACCAGTAGCTTTTGGTAGTTTCTGCAGTGAGGAGTTACATTAGAATCTACTGACTCCCCTCTCTCACAGATGAGTTTGAACATTATTTGTATTTAGGGATAAATAAAAAGGGTAGTGACCATCAGAGCAAGTTATGGGGAAATTTAAGCAATGGAATAAACTCCACCGGTGTATTTAACAGTGCCCGCAGTGAGTGAATAGAAGAGTTCTGCTTTATGAATTTATCTTTTTGGAGGCATCAAAAGCCTCCTGTCAATGCTGTTAGAGCAGTCACTGATTCCTTATGCACAGAGCGAGCAGAGATGCGAGCAGCACGCACAGATCTCTTCTATTCGTTGGACGTGGAGGAGTGGGAAAACAGGGATCAACAGGGCGGGGAGGGAGGGGCAGCGGGAG